>CM065922.1:47561381-47658881 GCA_033439105.1 Magallana nippona | reverse complement strand
TTGTCAAATGCGCAAATCTAAAAATATGCAATTTAGAAGAAACCTTCATTTTGTTTGCATGGATTGACATTTGATGAAAAAATGTCAGACTGCATCTAACTTCTGACAAGATGTTACAAATATTATATCATAATATGTACACTGTGTTAATGAGTATTTAAAACTGCTGATTGTACCTAACTTTCAAATATACATGTAAAATCAACTCTAAAGTTTGGCACATGTATAAAAACACAACCACCCTGTAAGTTATCTCTCGTTCAAAAAATAGAATATTTCATTACAAAAATAAAATCATCAGATATGTTCTAGCTAACATACGTATCTTTCTTATGAAAACTAAAACTATCGACAACTTAATTAATCACTAAAAGAATAACAGAAGATTATTCCATGACGCAGCTTTTACATGTAGATTGTGCACGTAAAATTTGTCTTCTACAATATCTCTACTAAAAAGATTGTGTAGATAATATTTGTCAACTCCATTATTTTTACACAACATGGTTAGCACTATCGGTGCCTCGGTTCTGAAGGTCATCCAACTCCAAGGTCGGCCTCCTTTTCAGTTTTTCCTCCAGCCTCTCTTCCATGTAGAATCCCATCAGGTCTTTCCTGGTGATGACTCCTTTCACGGTGTTTTGGCAGTCTACCACCGTCAAGTGCCGCAGGCCCAGGGTACGGAAAATTATGTATGTCCTCTGGAGCGAAAACTTCTCCTGAATGGACAGTGCAGACTGGTTTGCAAACATTTTCTGAAAAACAAATTTGAAAACAAAATTCATAAGTGTTTTTATGTAGAAGTATATGATAAATTACAGAGTAAATTTACACAGATTTGCCGAGAAGAATTGATCATGATAGATATAGAACATGAATTTAATATTCAATAAATAGGGATACCATACTGAATTTTTCATTAATTCCATTTGGGTTAAAAAAAACCTTGCTGTCTAAAACTTATTTATGAAATAATTGATAAGATTTCTAGCAATATTCATTCTGTTTTCATGATAATCATTCTGACAGAGTTGAATAAGACATTCTCCAGAAATAATCTGAGACTGACCAGGTCTATATATAGACTACTGTAGCGTGGTTCAGATGCGTACTTCTGTAGCATCACTGATGTATCGTGAGGATCAGTCAGCTTGTGTACATTCAACTGTCAAAACAAACAAAGAGTTTCATTTCATGATCATCAAATGTCCAAAACAGAATATAAAAAGTTTGTTTGAATAATAATCATCATTATAATCACAATATCTGACCAATAAAATCCATGCCTCTTCATCACAAAAAGATTTTTAATGCATTAAATGTTAAGCTTCCGGCAGTTTAAAAGTTCATAGTTCTATATTAGAAACCACTGGGAAACCAGTGGGAATTTTTAATCCTGAAGTTTCCAAGTGGTTTCTTTTAGGTTTCCTGGATTCAGAAACACATTTTTTTACCCAATGTATTTTTAAAACCTGCAAATTGAAACTTTTTTCAAGAGATGATCTTTTCTGCAATGGATAATTGTATTACTCTTTCATTCAAAATATGTTGTTGTGGAGTTTTATCAAGTGTGTTTTGGTTAGATTAAAAAGCAATATATCTATTATATCCTTTATAATATTCTATCATAAAGAGTTGTTAGTCCTGATCATGAGATGCAACAATTTGAATATACAGTAAAACTCGTTTAGTACGAACACGGATATATCAAAATTTTTAGTACCCAGTAAAATTCTTACCAAGTCTTTGCAATTTTTTTGGGGGGGTTATAACGATTTCAGATATAACCAATTTACGGATATAGCGAAGTAATTTTGAGTCCCGTAAAGATGAATAATGACAAAATATAACACTTCTCCTAGGCACCTGATCCCACCTCTATCTTTTTAGAGGTCCTTGTTGATCTGCTTTGAATTTGTATATCATTTAAGGATTTTTGAGATGGTTGACAGTTTATTGTCATTTCTCATTTTATTATTTCTTTACAGTTTAAAAAGTTTGCACTATCATTTATTATAATAGTTTGAACGAATTTTTTTTCACATAAATTCTTCAATTTACAATCCGATTATTAAAGGTATCAAAAGAATATCTTTTCATTCTATTAAGCTTCAATTAGCAAAAATTGTAAACCATGTAAACAGTGAATTCGCTATAAATATTGTTACGAATTCATTATACGGATATAACGAATTACAGATATAACGAAGTAAATCCATTGGTCCCTTGGACTTCGCTATAACCAAGTTTTACTGTATGTGTATAGGAAAATAGTCCTCTACTCGCAATGCATGTAGCATTATATTGTTAAATGGACATATATAGTAATATTGTATAAAGTTATCGAGATTATATTTTATTTCATAAAATTAAGAATATTCACTATTAATTAAGTTTGAAAAAAGGACACAGCTTATACCAAATGTTAATTCTTGATTGTTATAATTTTTTTATAATTAATAATTCCTGCATATGCAAACACATGCATTGCATATGCTCATACTGTACAAATGCATAGGCATAGGCATTTCACTTTTTATTTTGGAAAAGAAAGTCTTACTAATTCTTTAAAGGATGGTAAATCTTCCTGTAATTCAAATAATTAAATCAATCCAATATTAGAGAAATTATGCTTAGTTCAGAGAATAGAGAATTGACTGATCAGAGAGAACAGCGGTTATTTGGGTTTTTTTTTTTTTTTAAGAAGAATTGATTATAAAAATAGACAAAACACATATAACATAAGTTTGAAAACCCCAAACTTCACACCATTCTATTTAAAGTCTTACCTGATTGTATTCCACCCATGATGGTGCTCCATCTTCATCAAGACTTTCCTCTAAATCATTATCTGGCTTAAACAGAGCATCATTCTTCAACAGCACAATGACCTCCATTCTATAAAATTAAAGTAAACAAAGTACAGATATCCGCTCATTTGATGCGTATCGAAATTGTTGTCATGAAATGGCATTATTACATAATAAATAGACAAATTGAGTCATTATCTATTTACTGTGTTTATAAGCGTATTAATATATGTACATAATTATATTGATATCTTAAACATAATAAATCGTGGGAGGGTCAGATATTCAACACCCCAACTAAGATTAACTTTAAAACAATTCCAGCACCAATATGTACTCTCAGCTTGATAACTGGATCTCTAATTTTAGAATGGCCTAGGCCATTAGTGTACACAATGTATTCCACCGCTCAGCAACTTTACATTGCAAACTCGGAAGTTACTGTACATTCCTTATTAAACGCTAGGAATTAATATCCAAGTAAAATCGCAAGAAGCAACCCTTGCGGATTTTAAAATTTCTTTTTTTTTTTTCAGACAGCATTGAACTATATAAAATTATACCCAAAAAATTGGTGCTTGTGATTTTATATTCTTGGGATTTGATACGAAACAGCGGAATCGCGGAATTAAGTACTCGCGTAAAATAAAGAAATTTACATTAAATATATCAGATGTAAACTTACAGTAACCCACTGACATGCTTTACATTTTTTACATTACGCAATGAGCCCAGCTAATTATAAAAACCCATTCTTCTTGTACAAAATCAATCCAATCTGAATTGCCCTGCTTCAACACAATTACTTGTATTTACTTATTAAATAAAAATTTAATCTTACCTCTAAATAATCTGAGGTTTGAAGAAAACTTTGTTGTTTATTTTCTTATTCAAAAATAAAAGGATAGAATGTTAACCTGGTGATGATGCCGAAGAAGCTCTCGCTGCCGTCATTGTTCTTGCTAATGACAGGGAATCCTCCATGAGTCGTGTTCAGAATGAGGGTGGAAAGGACGGACACAGACTCGCGGGTCTGGACGGTGATCACCGGGGACGACATGATGTCACCTGCCTTGTACAGGTCCAAGTTCAATCTGTGAAACAAGGACACAGGTCAAGGTCATACAGGCAAAACAGTCATGGATATTTTCATAGAGAATATACATGTATAAGTTTAGTACTACAAAGCTCCAACTAGCATTAGCTTAAGGCTTATTCCTTTAACTCAGTCTCCAATGTGTTGGTTCTTAAACCAAAAGGTCTTCAGTTTAAGCCAAGTTGTGGTCATCACACTAATTTTACAGTACATGTATCACGTATATATTTACTGTATTCTTAATGCTTATACCGGTTGATACACATAAAGGAAACAGAATTTGTAAAAATATAGCATCATTGTACTACTATTCTTCACAGGTTCAAAATGTATTATCACTTATCAGTATATGAATCATTATTAAATAAGAAAATACATCTGGAACAAAATGGCATGTCATTAAAACGTGTGTGAGATTAACAAGATCTAGCTTTTCTGAACTAATGACAAATTAGATATTCATAAAAATATTCAACTTCCCCATTCTATGCCTCATTGTTTGCAAGCCCATCAGGAAACACTTACTGTTGTTTGTCTATCCTGACTCTGGGCTCGGGGTCCAAGAGAGGGATACATTTCAGCTCCAGCAGGGCGTGGTAGATAGGGTGGGTGAAGAAGTCTCCCACCCACTTGGCCACCATCACAGAGACCATCACTGGTAGAAGGATCTGTACATCATTGGTCAGCTCCATCTACAAACAATGACATGCTGATCACGTAGAAATCAGGAAATGTCATATTTACTCATTATGATTGAATTCTATTACTTTAAAATGCAATTAAATCTTAATTGCTTAAGTGATAAAGAATAGCTTAAAAAATTAAACCCTCCCTAATTTTTTTTTTCAAACACGTCAAATACAAAAAACAGGAGTGGCTGGGCTACATCATCACAAATATCTTAAGAATTGTTGCTTTTGATAGAGAATGTTTCAACAGAATTCAAGTACCGGTATTTCAAAATAAAATAAAGTTAACCAAAACATTAGCCACATAAGGCTATCATATATACCATGATCACAGTCACAGCTAAGGCCAAGCGGGTGACTCCTCCAAAGAAGGAAGCCGCCCCGATCAGTGAGAAGACTCCTGGGTCCATCCAAGCCCAGTACCCAAAATCCTCACTGTGGACGCCAAACATGTAGGTCATCAGGAGACCCACAGCCCGACCATACAAACCCCCCACCAACCTGTCACAGAAACATGGTAAACATTACCTTACAATGGCTTGTTGTAAACCTATAAACAAATCATTACAAAAAATCTATCTCTAAAGCTGTACAGATCAATCCCTTACCAAACTTTGAACTTAACAGTACATATTGGTATTCTGTATTTAGTAAATGACTTAAGTATCATAAAATAAGAAATAGATACAGTGCACCCATATTTATGTACATGTACCTATACCATAAATGCATAACTTGCACATGCAAAAACAAACTGAATTACAATAAATAAAATCTGTCTATGTAAATAGCATTGCATTTTATTAAACAGCTGACAAATGGTCACAGAAGAAAAAAATTGTACTGAATTATAGTGCACCTATACAGTGTTTACTCACAACATGGGGACCAGAGCACCGCTGGCTACTGAGGTTCCTGTGGCCCAGCAGATCAACAGGAAGTAGATGACGAGCATAGTCAGCAGTGAACCAAATCCAAACTGGAGATGTGTGTCACGGGAAAAGAGCCGCTTAACTGCATTCTCCAGGGTCCCAAACATCAGAGTGGCCACTGCAAACAAAAAAATATCCGTGTTCTTTTCTTAAATTTAAATTTAAAAATACAGTACTGTACATGAAATATGAATTGACAAAAATCATGTCTGACAAGTTTTTCACATTTTAGTACAAAGTACATGTAGGTCACATGTTTGATGTACAATACATATTCTTACTTTCAATAAAAGAATTAAGTGTTAGTGATTTTACTTTCATTAAAAGTACTGTCTGTACACTGTAGTGTTCTCATTTTCATTATAAGTATGATTAGATGTACACTGTGGTGTTCTTACTTTCATTATAGGTACTGTTAGTGTAAATTGTAGTGTTGGTGGATCCAGTGATCATCCCTTTCTTACAGTTGTAGGTCTCTACTGTAGACTCCACATGTAGTGGATTCCTGGTGTCATTCATACAGTTCACACTGTAAACAAATACCTCACCATTATAAAAATAAATATCTTCATCTAAAAATATGTACAAATCTATGTGCATGTAGAGCAACTGAATATGTAAATGATATCAAAATACCAATTTAACCCCCATACTTAAATAGGAATTAAATCAAAAATAAACTGGAAACATACAGACCTGACATCCCCACTAACTCCTTCTATGCAGGTAAACTTAGTACAACCAAAGGCTTGGGGGAGATACACTGATAGAATGGTCACAATAATCTATAAACACAGAACATACAAGAACAGTTAATGCATTTGATTTCAGACATTGATACTATATGATACAGTATGATATGATATATCATAAAACTAACTCACCAATTTTTTAATTACCAGTATGTATATGTTTTTTAGTTAAGCTCGTTTAAAATTACTTGCTTGAACACTCTTTGCAGTCTTAACATGTGTTTGATCTGCAAAGTATTCAGTATGTGGAAGCTTCTTACTATTATAACAGCAGGTTCAAATATCCTGAGAATTTTCTGGAGCCATTCACTCTTAATATTGGCCAGGAACCTCTTCCTGCCTCGTGTCATCTTAAGATGGAGGATTGTAAACACTGCACCTAACAGTCCCCCGATGAGTCCGATAATAATGGTAGGGATAAACATCAGGATGTTAACATCTATACCCCTCTCAATCTGTGTGAATATTTAACAAAACTCTCATAATTCAGTCTTTAGATAACAGGGATATTCTTGTTTGAAATGTACAGTTAAATACTTTAGCAGCAAAGCAGCCGGTCCTTGCAGTTTTGATTCATTACAATTGTCAATCATTATGTCTGATAAGTTTATGGTACAATTTTAAGATAAAGGGAATGAAACTAAATTCCCTATAAATGAGAATTTGGTATAAGCTTTTTTGTTTTAACAGTGTTTTATTGTATAATGGAAAACATGCTTACATTAAAGAGAATGTATCTGGTTGTCTTGAACTGACCAAATGCACCTGTGAACTTGAATCCAGCAAAAGCTGAGTTGAATAGATCAGTGGTGAAAGTAGAGATCATGCAGCAGAAGAATATCTGCCATGACAGAGTCGTGGTCCAAAATGAGGACACCTCCTCCATAGAGAAAAGGAGGCCCCCAACTGGAGAACCGAAGGCCGAAGCCACCCCTGCGGCCGCCCCCGCAGATATGAAATTACGTCTGAAAATATCGCACTCAAAAATTATAATAAACATATGCAGGCATTTCATTCCACATGTAATTTTTGTTTGCCCCTGTAATCTTTCAAGAAAAAACAATGTTTAAATTTACAGATATCTTACCTGTCCTCAGAAGTTCTGAACCTCTCAAAGATTGGGAGGTTGATTCTGAGGGTCTCTGACTGAAACTGACTCACCCCTGCTCCAACAAGAGCACTGGAAAATAGAATAATCCAAATTTTAGATCCTAAAGTATTAAGTGTCTTATAATACATGTACATAACTGAGAATCTCATAACTCCTTGCTTAAGTTTAATCAATTGACACTGATAATTAATTAAGGAAATATACATTGTGGTAGAGAATCAATAGCTTACCCCATGTGAATCATTGGACCCTCTGGGCCAACAGGTAAGCCACACCCCACTGCTGCCACACAAGAGAAGAATTTCACTGCCAACGTCTTTACGTTAAATATATGTCGGACCATGGTCCCATTCAGAAACCCTGTCACTTCCGGTATCCCTGAGCCAGCCGCACTTGGTCGCAAAAACTGTGCAAAAAATACCAACTCATGAATATTGGCATGTTTTGTTATTCATTTTATTATCATTTTATAATAATGAAACTCAAATTTTTCATTAACATAGAGCTGAACTCACCACAACAATGAATGAACTGAATATTATGAAAACCAGACTGTATGCAATAGCCACAACACAGGCCAGTCCAAAATCATTGTCCTAAAATAAAAATTATATTATCAATTAAAGCTTGAAACCCTGTGTCTCTTCTATAACATTTTTCGACATGTAAATGGATTTATAATATTTTTTGTCAGAGACAGCTGGTAGTAATGTCCTATCTTTTATCGAATTAATAGCAAAAAATTGTTACACTAGAAAATGTGTTCGTGTGATTTGTTTATATACCCAGTCAATAACGGTACATACATCTATAAACTGTCGTGTTAAATGCCATTTCAAGTGAGCTATTTCTTCTATCAAGTCATGAAGCAAAAACCCAATCATCCCCACAAAGAACCCAATCAGTCCCATGATCACCCATCTTCCCAAATTATACCTGTAAAATAGAAGCATCAGCAGGCATTAGAATAAAAACACATAATGTTAATAAAATATATTTTAAAAAAGATTTTTGTCTATAAATTACTGATTGACAACCAATGCAAAATAATCTTGCTTCAAGGGAATTTATAAAATATGAGCAAAAAAATAAACACTAAACCATCAAAAGCCACAAATTAGTTTTTTCAAATTGATTTTTATTGATAAAAATTTGAATTGGTACCTGGTATTTGCAAAATGCCTTAAATTTCAAACCATTTGTTGTTTATTGAATTGAATAATGCAATATTCATGTATGAAATTTGAATGTCCATCTTCTTACCCAAGAGGGCCCTGATTTTTGAGCCATTGTTTGTAGATTTCACTGTGTGGAGGGAGGTAATCCACGCTTTCAAAGGAACTGAGAGTTCTCTGCTCTTCCTTGGTGTACTTGTGAGTCACGTACACTGGCTCATAGTCCCTACCCTGTCACAAAGTACAGAATACATTCATCCCACAAAACCTCCATTTGTTCACACAAGATACCACAGTTGCAGGTTTTACAACAATAAAAGAAAAAAAAATCCTAAGCAGGCCATGTGATTTTATGTAACAGTTTTATATATATTGTAAGGAAAATAATTGATAACGATACAGATTAACTGTAAATGATGACTATTCTGATTAAAATGTCAGTAAATATCATACAGTAACTAACCTGTTCAAAGAGTCCATACTCATCATCCGCTGGGTACTCAATGGTATCATCTTTTGGTTGCGGCTCTGAGAGGCCTGTTTTCTGCAACATGCGGTGTCTTAAGTTTGGCCTCAGTGATTCATTTGTTTGTTGACTGGATGACACCGAATCCTCCTGGGTTTCCGTGATTACGTTTTCCTGATCTGGTCCTGATTCCTCAGTCTGAGTCTCATTCCCAGCTTCAGGAGTCATGTCTCCAATAAAAGCACTCATTTTGACTTTACTGAAGTTGCAATTAATCTAAATAAATATAATATATTGTATAAAGCTTTAATTAGCTTGCACTTTTTCTGCCCATGAAAGTATTTTAATGTTTGTCAACTTAAATACATTCAGAGCTATTGTTTCTGTATTCACTAATAAAATTTAGCTCAAATGATAGCACAATGTACTTATTCTTTTTTAAATAGTGTTATGCTTTAATTAATTGTCATGTCACCCATAATTTAATTCATATGAAAAATTAAATTTCTCCTTTATTGGATAGCTCTACCCCTTAACCCATAGAAAGTAAAAAAAAAATTGTCATGGCTGCATCTGTTCTGTGTTGCATATCATAAATACATTACCTATAGCAGGGGGTGGAGCAAGAATGAACTTAGATTAGACATTGGTGGAATAATGAGAAAATATAAAGATATTAACAGGGGCAAAATGTTTACTTCAGATACTATTTATCTTCCTTCTTCCTGATATTTACATGCTGTATCTAATAACACAAGTAAAATCGGATACACCCTTTCACTCATTATAGCAATAATCATATAATCTGCGTGTGAATAACTTACTAAAATGTGAGAAAGTGGACCTTGCTTTGAAAAGCAACAATTTTCTCTTCTTCAGTAGTCAGATATCTTATGTCATTTCATTTGTCATTTGACATTTACTTTGATCAAAGTGAAACTAGACGAAGAGGTCAAAGTTCACAGTTTCTTTTTATTAATTCGTACGTTGAATATTCGGGTAATGCTACCTTTGCTGGTCGCTTTCGCAAGATATGCAATCTCATGAACCTTGGCATTACATGTATGTAAACTGTATTTATATTCTCCCTCACTTCGTTTGCGAATATGAAACAATAAAGTGCTAAATGAATTAACAAGTGTTACGCAGGAACGCTGATCATGTACTTATATTAAGGTAGTACAAAACAGATAAGATAAAATTTTCTAGAGTTCAATTTTTCTGAAATTTTGATATTTTTTATTTGGAATGAAATCTATTATTATGTAAAAATTGAAAAAAAAAATTGATCTTACAATTTTTGCCCACATCGCCTCAAACCTACCATTTGAATCTCCTTTCAGTGGAGTGTAAAATGAAATATAGTCATTGTTATCTGAATTTGTTATGCGAATAAGTTACTTTTAGATATTACAAATGTTTGTACTGCCATTTATACAGGAGACCTTTTTGTTACTTATGTAACATAAGGTAAAAATAGCACTTGTAAATCATCTTTTAAGACGAAAATTTGCAACACTTAACGGTTTCTAAAAGGAAATTGTAAAGTTCAAATTTGATTAAATTTTGCAGTATGATTGTCATGACCTCTAAAATGCACAAAAATCAAATGAACACCATTCAAATGTAAGTTTCAAAATTATCAAAATGCGCTAGCTGTGCCTCAGTCAATTTTTTTCTGCCTTGAGTAATTTATGGGTATGATTTATATTATTTTCTTAAGATAATGGATTGAAATTAACTTTTACATAATATTAAGTCACCATTTTGTGTATTTGAGAAAATATTTCAAATGATTAATTTCACGGGTGTTTCGTACCTTAAATTCACTCTCATTCACTAGCCATTGAAACTGGTCGCTATAATAATACTCCTGTTAATGAAAGAATATGTACTCTTTGTAAATCTGAGGTAGAAGATGAAATTCATTTTATATTTAATTGTACATCAATCAATACATTAAGGAAACCTTCTATAGAGTCCTTGAATAGTTAATGTAAAAATCAATATGATAAAGACGAGTTTATCTGGCTAATGTCTAATGAATGTGATATAATGTTATTAAAATTTTTGCAAACTACATTTATAGTTGTTTTCAACTGAGAAAAGCCTTGTGTGCAACGGAGACTGTAATAAACTCATCTTTTATATAACTTAAAATATAAACTTTCATTTTGAAACCCTCTCTCCTTGTATGTGTGTGTGTGTGTTGTATTCCATTTTATTTTTTTAATTTTGTCATTACCTTTGTATGCCCAAAATGGACCAGAATTTGGAAATAAAATTATCTTATCTTATCTTAACCATGCCGCACATGATTTTAAGAAATGTCAGTTCCTGTGAATTCATCAAATCGATAGACTGATGTAGTGGAAGTTGTATCGTCCCAGTCCAAACTACCCCCCCCCCCCCCCCCCCCCCCATCGTGGCGACCAGGGTCAATCTTCTCTATCGATAATCGAACTCTTAGTGTAATGACCCCGCCCCTTCAGTTTACGGAAGAACGACAATCTAGCAGTGATTGGGATATTGTATTTTATTTACAACCACAAAGTACGATTCCCTCTATTTCTTACGGAAGTTGATTGTACATTCATAACTCTGTAGAAACTGACAGGACTGAAATCTACACGCACTGTTTATCGATTGGTCGAAACCTTCAGCAACCTAAGAAAAATTATCACGGACTGCACGAAATAATCATGCTGATCTCAGACTCAAATTCCTATAGAAGACGATTTGGCTGTTTCCTAACGTACTAATGTATAAAATAGTTAATCAGACAACTATTTGCACCTGAGTCGATAATGGATCACGTGTCTCCTAAAACAACACAAGCTAACACCCCTGTCACTGGGGTAATTACACACCTGAACAGGGAAAAGTGATATGGTGTTTAAACAACTAACCTTTAATTTATAGTAATATTTAGCTTTTATCTATTTACATTAGGTTTGTATTGATTTTGAGTAAATGCATCTGTAACACTGTGTGTATGTAGCAATTGTCCCTTTTTTATCATGTTCACAGACTTTAAAAAATATATATATATATAAAATAATGTCCAAAAACCTACATGTTTTTCAATAAAATCTACATAGAAAGTACTTAAATTTGGTGATTTTAATTTTGGTAATTTTCAAAAATCGCCAAAATAGGCCAAAATTATACCCCCACCAAAAAAACCAGCTATACGGTATTCTGATCACCGTTCTCCGGCATCTACCTGTCTGTTTATCTGTCGCTAGTAATTTCTAAAATTTGTTATATTGGATTATTGGACTAAAGTATGATTTAATGAAATGTTGTATATTTATTGATACCAATTACAAAAAAACTGAAAGATATGATAAAGACAGTGTAATACATATCCAGGAGCTAGATAAGTTCAAGAATTCGCTCAAAGCAAAAAGAGTTATTTGGGAAGTTTTCTTACTGAATTTAAATCCAATGTCATCTATAGCATATATTTTAGATATTTAGTCTTCTACGCTTTTTATAGCTGATAATTTTGACTGATGTCTTTTTTTGTAGATTACGTATGGGTTTAGATTGGTTGCCAAATATCCTAAAGACGTATGGAGAGATGTTCACAGGGGCTAAAACAAAATATGTTGCAGATGAGATAATCAACTATTTTCTACTCTCTTGGGATATCGAACTGCAAGTGGCCTTCGCTATCGTCTGCCTGACGATCTTAGTCAACGTTTCTTTGCTGTTTGCCATTGTAATTACAGGTAACGTCAAGAAATCTCATAGTTCTCTGGAAGAGATTAGAGGACTGGCCGAAAGTTTAATACTTCTATCCACAACAGTGGAAGCTTCCAAAAATATGTACAACACTACAGACCCCATTCAATGCTTCGTCGCGTTTTGGTTTTTCTTTGCTGGATCAGTGAATTTAGGTTTGATAAAGTCCTTCACAGGATTTTTACGGCTCTCTGATAAACCAACTTTTTCCAGACTACAATGGCTGATCATCATGGTGATGTTTGCCGCATTCACTCTGGTTACATTTGTGGTTCTTTGTGTGTTGTACATGGCCAATATCCACACTTTTGTCATTTTCATCTGCTTTCTTTACTTCATCCCATTTGTTGGTATGTGGATTTTTGACGGATTAAGATTTCATCAACCCTGCTACAAAAAGAAACCAAAGAATGGCATACTAGAAATGGAAGAGCTTACAATGGCTGCTGACTACAAGACAACAACACGCGTGCTGAGATTACAATGGACAAGACAGTCGGAGAAACCAAAAAATGACAGAGCAGAAATGGAGGAGCTTGCAAAGGCAGCTGATAATAAGACACCAACACACGTGCAGAAAGTACAACAAACAAAAGAGTCGGAGAAACCCCTGTCGTCGGTTGAGGTATTGTGTTTCCTGGTGTATGGATTCTGTCACACTGTAGCTTTTGCTGTAGTTACTTTAGTCATCACACGAATCGCCTGGATATTCGTCAGGCCTGTTTTTATGGAGGTTTGATTTGAAAGCGTTCCTGGTATTTTATAAAGATGTACAAACTGTGCTTTTCTCGGCATTCCCTTCTTGATGAACAAGCAAGAGCTTTAAGTAGGTTGTTGATCAACTGTTTCTATCTTTGATGTGCTTTTATCTTTAATTGTACTCGTGATTTTTCTAGTTTTATGATGTTTAACATTTTGTCTGGAAACTGTACTCTATCCAGCGTATGTTTTACTAGTTTGTGTAATTGACCGTATTGAAAGTGGGACTCTGTACACAGATGCGTGTTTTTGTTTTTGTTTTGGGTTTTCCTGGGAGTTTTTGTGATTTGTCAAAGACATATGATTGATCTCTTACGACTACAGTCAGATGGTTACTGCAATCTGTCCTAAAATATCCATGCATCACATTTGGACGATTTCGTAATAATAGTTTACATACCCGTGAAAGAGGTGCGATTGATTTAGATGAAAGGTAAAATATCCAAGACAATTTCATTCACACATGATACTTCTTTATTTGCTTTTATTACTAATGACCTTGACACCTTAATAATTGGCCGTTGATTTTAATGCAAAAAACTGTAAATGTTGACTTTACTAGGAAAAATAACTTTCCTACAATCAACATTTGATTAAATGATAATATATATTTTTTTAAAAGTCATGTAAACTTGAGCTTTCATCTATAGTTTGATGGCTTTTGTCCAGTCACATAAATGGTATTGGTATGAAAATGCATGCAAAAGGTTGAATATATTAAGATTGCTTAAGCACACAATTGATAGAGAAACACTTATAAAGATATAGTTGGTTTCTATCTGACCCATTTTGGAATATGTTGTATTGGAATAATGTATACCATGTTTAATTTTAGACGTAATGATGTTATTGTAATATGAAGACAACGAAGAATTGAAAATCTAACATGTATTGTGAATCTTAACCATTGCTTATCGAATTTATGTTTATCCCTTCGAGATTGCAAGGGTTCCAAACCAAGTTCACTATATAAGATGGATTTAGAAGAATTAACTCTCAGCCCTGTTATTATTCTGGCTGCTTCAAATTGTACATTTCAAGCAATACAGAGTTTTCCTTGGTACAGCTGCCCCATATTACATCATTGAATTGAAACATTGCATCATGTACAAAATCTAGTTTTCCATGATGTATCTTAATGGATAAATATCTATATTTAACCCGAATAATTTTGATTTATATTCTGATTTCTCCGCTTTTATAACTTTATCTGCATCATGCAGTTTTTAATGTAATGGTATTTGTATATACTAAAATTAAGGGGGAGGGGGGATGGTACAAGCAATCAGGGACACACGTGTATATTATTATATACTAGCGTCCAAGTAAAAAAACAATTTAAATATTAGGTAATAGTAAGTAATGATTTGATGCGCATACCAATACACGTCTTTCCAAATTTAATAATCCTTAAATAAGTGTTAAAATTGTGTTGTATGTCATCTGAGCATGTCTGATCTTCAAAATATTCCATTACTTGACGTGTGTTTATTCGCATTTGTATAACAAATACGAATGGTTCGTGTGGTAAAATCATATAACGAAGTAAACTAAAATGTTAATTTGGCGGTTCATGGTTGAGTGAACAACAGTCGTCACAGTATGATCACAGCGTACCGAAGTTCTCGGTGATTTGGAACCCTTAAATAGGAGTAATTTGTAGAGATTTTGGAGAGAGTGAGGGTTCAAGTGTTATATAAGGTAAGCTTATATCCGACTTGATCAATATTTCAGCGATAGGTTATATTGTAATCATTCAACAACATTTAATATATATTTAATTATTCATCCATAACTACATTTGTTAATGAAATCAAATCAAATCAAATCTTTTCGAATACATGTATACATGTATGGGATTTTGGCGGAAAAAGATGTTGATGAATACAGGTAAATTTAACATGATGGATTTTATCTATATCTTGTCTACCAAAGATGAATGTTAATCCCTGTAGTTATTTATATATGTACAATGATCACGTTAGTGATACAAATACAACGTCTTTGATTGGAATTCAATCTTTCCTTTTTTTCATCAAAGACATACTTTTATTAAGTTTGTGATAATTATAACAGCTCATATGAACAAAAACAAATTAACTTTAAAAATTAAAAATTAACTTAAATTTGTTTACAAATGTGGCCCTTTTAACATGTGAAGAAAGTTACATGATACGTTTCTTGTACAATACGATACTTTTTCTATATGCTTTCCATACGGTTTGTACGGTTTCTGTACGATGTGAATTTAATTTCTAACAATAGATGATTATTTACTTTTTTAAGCATCTAATTCACACTGATTTCAAAGTATATCATTAGTTAAGATTATTACAAGTTTACATAAATATATCTTCATTGACAATCTGAAATATAGAACGTTTTAAACAATGGTCTAATAGCCCGATAACGTAGGTGTTTGCGGGAATGGACTAATTACACCAAATGTTATTTACCTGTAAAGGCCGCGAATAAAAAAGCTACCACTGAGTATAACTAATCCTTATACACAGGACATGTCTCAATGTAAAATATCAAATCCATACTATACCAAATTAGATTACACTGTATATCACAGCGAGTTTATCCGTTGCTGAATGAATAAGTTCTTCTGAAGTTTATTCCATCCACCAATACCAGGCGGCAAATTTGACAAAACAATGACACCCGTCGATATGATACATATGAATGTCTACATTTGACATTCTAGATTCAGATATGCATATAATATAAAGATAGATAAGTAAAACGGACCATGACTTGCCAGATATAAACCAGTGTATTTTAAAGACACAAACTGCACAATAGCATTTTTCAGAAAATTCATGTATGTATTGTTACCCAGATCTGACAAATGCATAGCATCCATTCTATGGTAATATTTGTGCCCATACAATGAGAGTTTTAGGCAGAAGCTCTGTTAAGAGATAAAGTTAGTTTCACGAATTTTTGAATACCTTTTAGAGTATTTTGAGGGTCACCTATATCATTACCCCCACAGTGTATTATCAGAATAGCTAGTTGTTTATTAGCTATTAACATACTTTATACAGTTGTAAACAAGAACGTCCGAACCATTCCCCTTCTACCATTCCATGTAATGGCAAAGTGGTTTAATCCAAGGTCTGATTGATTTGTGGTCTCTGACACTCAGACACCCTTTTCAAGTACAAACAGGTTGCGCCTCTGATTTAAAACGAGTGCAACTGGAGCTTACAGGAATTTTAAGGATTTACAAAATGTATACAGCATGGATGATAATAATTGATATTGAGTCAATGGTATAGTATTGCAGTGAGCAAATAATTGTTTTGCTTGAATGTGTTGCCTAAGATTATGAATTTCTTGAAATAATTGAAACAACATGAAAGAATCTGCCTATAGGAAATTATATTTGATTAAACGGTGTTTTGGGTATTCTGATGCACGAACCTTTACCAAACTGATCTGTTTTTGAGCAACCGACAAAAACTATAAACTCATCCTCCAACATTTGAACATGATATCTTTCCAATGACACTAGCTCACTTAATCTCAATAAAGCAAAACAAGCAATGAAAATGCTGAATGAAATAAATATGCTTCATAAGAAGAAATAGTTACATTTGGAATGATGCTGGTAATTTGTTTCAATAAAGACAATGATGTAATTGGCTGTCTAATGTCCTGAGTTCTGCATGACCTTCTAAATCCTGCTAACAACTTTTTGACCAAAAAGAATTCTGTAGCATTCTGCCAACCATGTAAATTTACAAAAACTTAAACGAGCCATATAAGATTTTGCTGTTGAAAATGCAAACAGGATTCCTTCATATAAGCTATTAACATTACTATGACATGTGGTGATAACGAACAGTGTTCAAAGAGAGACCAGTGCATAAGTTACACAAACAGTATTAGAAAATCTTTAATTTTATCATTTACACTCCACAACTGCACAAAGAAAAACAAATACACAAAGAAAATAAGGAAAACATATATTTATCAAAAACCTTTTGGGCATGTCTAAAATAGTTAACCTTGAGCTTTAAAGAATATTCACTACCTTAATTACAACAAACTAATTTAATTATCACTATCTCTAGTCCAAAGGAAAAACACAAAACAGGAGGAGAGCAAACACGGAACTCTAAAAAAAAATAAGAGGTAGGATCAGGTGTCATGGAGGAGTGGACATCCACTGTTGATCGGTCACACCCGCCGTGTGCTCTTTGTCCGTAATCGGAAATTATAGGTGGTGACCACAAGTGCCCAAGAGAAGCTTAAACTCTGAAGTCAAAAAATGTCTAGATGCCTTGTTTATAAACTTTACTTGAGTTTTCAAATATACTGGCTTCTAATAGTTGACCTATAGTTGATGAATAATCTCCCAAAATGGAGTAGGAATTTGAAATGGAAATTTGTCTGCTGTAGGAGCCAACTTCCGAATCTTGACCACTGAAAGCGAGAAATAGCATCTGCTGTATTGTTATTTTTTCCTAAAACATGTGTAGCTCTAACCTGAATATTATAACTAAGAATATAGATACCAACGCTTGAAGTAAAACCATGCCCCTGATATTTTTTATGACTTTTGATTAATAAAATAAACTAATGAAAGGTTGTCAATATGTAACAATATTTTTTAGCTTTGAGTTGCTTTGCCCCCCCCCCCCCCCCCAAAAAAAAAATTCCTAAAACAATAGGCACAGGTTCAAGAAATGTTATACCTTTTGATATCTCATAAAACCAATGTAAAGGCCAAGCAAAATAACACCATTGATTGCCAAATATAACCCCACGCCCTTTTGAACCTAAGCTATCTGTATAAAATTCAAGTGTCTCATCATCTTGCCATGTCAAAGATGTAAAAGAGGTTAATTCATTAAAGTTTGAGAAAAATTCGACCCACAATTTTAAATCCAATCTTATTTCTTTTAAAATTCTTATGAAATGGAAACATCTTTTTTACCTCCTGCTAGTGCCGCATATACACGACGACAAAATGCTCTTCCTGATGGCAAAGCTTTAACCACAACTGCTAGTGACCCTGCTTATGACTGTAACTTTTTAACAGAAATCTTTTTACAACTTTTTCCAACAACAAAATGTCCATTTTGGCAATAAATGCACGTTCGCCCATCTCCTGAATCAGTGACAAGGCTTGATCAAATGTAGAGTAAGACACTGAACAATATTTCAAACAGACAAATAAATTCGTTCTAGTCGTGTACTTCTTATAATTTTATTGGTTCTATCACTCTTATTATAAAAATAAAATGTATATGAAAATACCAGCCGGGTATCCAAACATAGAACGCTGAATTTGGCTATTATTTAAGGGGGATGTGCGGCCATTTTGTACATTTGAGGATAAGAATGTAAACATTTCTTGAACTGGCTTGTTTCTGCCCGAAACTGGCCAAAAGTGTTGCCAAAAGATAGAAAAGCAATAAATATGAAGTCCTACATGTCATTTTGTTTGAAAAGTATGCATACAAGAACAGGGCAATGCCTTTTTAATCACTCAGAACAGCTGTCGAACTGCGCAGGTACAGACTTATTTTGAAGATTTAAAAATCTGAAAAAAAAAATATGAAGGGGGTTCAGTGGTGTCCTCTCTACGCATCTATGTAAAGAGTCCCACTTTCAATACGGTCAATTACACAAACTAGTTTCAGTTTATTTATTCCTTAAGCCAAACGGCCCATCAGATACAAAGAATACATAATATATACAATATAAGAAATAATGTGTAGCAACATACATATTAAATGCATCAAAGTATTATCTATTTATCTATCAAAAACAAATTTCTGAGTGTTTCTGCTTTCTGAATATATTTTCCTAAATTACTTAATTCAGTAGTATTTTCGGTTGACAATAATTGTAAAAGTTTATACATACTTGGTTTATACCAATAGCATTTTTTGATGTGTAGTTTTCTATATCCATGATAAAGCGAGCATTTCAAAATAAAGTGACACTCATCTTCAACATCCAGATGACAAAAAATACATAACTTTGCTCTTTAGGTAACTGAGTAAATCTTCCCTTCTCTATCATTAATGAATGCGCACTCAATCTGTATCTTGTAATTAGCTGAATGTACTTAACTGAAATTGGTTTTAATAAATGTAGACACAACTTGATGATATTGAAACAAATGCATTACAATCTTGTTGAAAACAGTCTTGTAGTCTTTGTTTAAAAATATCCAAGAACAATTTTTTGTTTGTAACATTTTGACAATACCCAACTTAAAAAAATCCCAATGAAAATAACAATTTTTTTACATTAAGTAGCCAGTTGTATTTCACACATGGATATTTTTCAGCCCTTTCAAACATATCTTGATAATACTTTTCCTTATACAATTCTCAGATTCTAGTAATTTACACCAAAATTTAACAATGCGAATTTTTCTTTGAATACACAGTGGCAAGCGTTCTCATTCATTATATAAATACACGTCAAGAAAGGGTATATTTTGGAGATCAGAGATGTTCACATGTCATATTTATACATGTATCTAAAGTTTGTATATTTGATTAAACGGCCATGACAAATACCACAAAAACAAAAGTCTACTTAGTTTTGTATATATATGACGGCAAATATCTGAGCCATAAATTTTTGTTGTCTTGATATCTGTAATAACTAGAAAGATGAAAAGTATTTTCTTAGGGCTAAGTTCATGAAATAACTATGTTGAAACTTTCATCATGTACAAAATCTAGATTACTAGATTATTCTGATGTATATTAATGAATGAATACTAGTATCGATATATTGAATTTATCATGCTATTTTGATTCCCCCCTCCCCCCCCCCCCCCCCCCCCCCCGCTTTCGTAACCTTATGAGCATCATGCATGCTTTTCATGTAATTGTGTTTGTAAATACTTGGAAATACGGGGAGGGGCAAAAAATGGTACAAACAACCAGGGACGTTCATATATATACTAACGTCTCTGAAAAAAAACCCTTCAAATATTGAGTAATGGTATGTAATATATTGATGTGCATATCAATGCACTTATTTCCAAATCATTAAATTATCCTTAAATAACTACTGACTCTGATTTATGAATAAAATTGATTTGGCGGTTCATAGTTGAGTGAACAACAGTCGTCACAATATAGTCACAACGAAACGGAATTCCCGCTGATTTGGAACCCTTAAAAAAGAGTAATTTGTGACGATTTCGGGCAGAGCGAGGGAAAAGTGTTTTACATAAGGTAAGAAAATATCTGACTTGATCAGCATTTCAGCGATAGGTAATGTTGTAATCATTCAACATTTTATTTACTTATTTTTAACTACATTTGTGAATGAACTCAATACAACAAGACGTTTATTTATAAAATACAAACAACTCCGACTATTGTCACCCTTTTTTGTCATGCAACAATGTATAAATCTTTTTAAACAGATGTTAATGAATAAATGTAGACATGATGAATTTATCTATATCGCGTCTACCAAAGATGAATGCTGATCACTATAGTTATTTATATATTTAAAATAATTACATTAATGATAAGAATACAACGTTTTTTATTGAAATTCAATTTTTTTTCATTTTCATTTTTTAAAGACAAACATCAATTCTAACACTCATATGAACAAACAATTTAACTTAAAAAATCAGCCAAGTTACGTACTCAATTTGTATCAAAAATTTCTTTAAATAATGTATTATCATTGAACTATTCCTAGCCGAATGTAAATCACAATTAAACAAGAGGAACCCTTCCTTTACAAATGGTTTAAATTAACGGACAGCGTTTTAAATTGTGGGATCCATTGCACTTTCAACATGCGTGTTTTATTCAAATACACCTATTGGATATTGTATAAATGTGACCCTATTCACATGTGAAGAAAATTTTTACATGTATTACTGGCTGTTCCCTCATTCTTTTTTATTTTTATTCATGAACGATAGGAATGCTATACTTACGAATAAATGTTCATATAAATTTAAAATATATTATACTGAACATTATTAATATTCTTAAACGTCGACTGCCAAATGATTACAAACCAATACGATAAAAGAAGAGACGGATTTCATAAGATGCTATATTTAAAGTGGATTGCGAAACTATATGATAACTACGTAGAACTGTCAAAGAACGTAAAATATATATTTGTCTATATATAGTGATTACGAAATACTTTTGACGAGTCGCCGTTTTGATACGTAACGAATTTTTACAAGGGTAAATATTAGTGTCAGTGTATGGAAGACTGCATGAAATTATATTGAAAAAATTCAACTTTTATTTGGCGAATCATAATTAAATGTAGGGCTCGGCATCTGCCCGTCTGTTTATCTGTCGCCGATAATTTTATTAAAATTTGTAAAATCTAAATTATTGGAGTGATGTACATATATGACTTGATGATATGCCAAGGATAGGATATAGGACAGTGTAACACATAGTTATTTAGAGATTTTTCTTACTTAATTTAAATCCATAGCATATATTTTGGATATTTAGAATTATAGAAGTATATTTTGAATGAAGTCTTTTTTGTAGATTCACTATGGGTTTAGATTGGTTTCCAAATGTTCCCAACACTTATCGAGAGATGAACACTGAGGCTAAAACAAGATACATCGCTGATGAGATAATCAACTATTTTCAACTCTCATGGGGTATCGAACTCCAAGTGTCCCTTGGTATCATCTGCCTGACAATCTTCGTCAACGTTTTTTTGCTGTTTGCCATTGTAATTACTGGTAACATCAAGAAATCTCAAAGTTCCCTTGAAGTGGCAAGAGGAATGGCCGAGAGTTTAATGCTTTTATCCATAGCAGTGCAAGCTTCCAAAAATATGTACAACACCACTGATGCACAGAAAGCCATTCCAGGATTTGTTTCTTTTTGGTTTTTCTGTCTTGGTTCAGTGAATTTAGGTTTGATAAAGTCCTTCATAAGAATTTGGCGGTTGACCGATAAATCGTCTTTTTCCAGACTACAATGGCTGATCATCATGGTGGTGATTGCCGCATTCACCATTGTTACTTTTGGGGTTCTGTGTGTGTTGTACATGACCAATATCCTCGCTTTTGTCATTTTAGTTTGCTTCCTTTACTACATTCCGTTCATCACTATGTGGATTTTTGACGGATTAAGATTTTGTCATCTCTGCTACAAGAACAAACCAAAGAATGACAGAGCAGAATTAGAGGAGCTTGCAATGGCAGCTGAGAATAATACATCAGCGCACGAGACAGTACAACAGACAAGACAGTCGGAGAAACTAGAGAATGACAGAGCAGAAATGGAGGAGCTTGCAAAGCCACCTGACAATAAGACATCAACACACGTGCAGACAGTACAACAGACAAGACAGTCCGTGAAACCAAAGAATGAGAGAGCAGAATTAGAGGAGCTTGCAAAGGCAGTTGACAATGAGACATCAACACACGAACAGACAGAACATCAGACAAAACATTTGGAGAAACTAGAGAATGACAGAGCAGAAATGGAGGAGCCTGCAAAGCCAGATGACAATAAGACATCAACACACGTGCAGGCAGTACAACAGACAAGACAGTCGGAGAAACCAAAGAATGACAGAGCAGAAATGGATCCGGAGGAGCTTGCAAAGGCACTTGACAATAAGACATCAACACACGTGCAGACAGTATATCAGACAAGACAGTTGGAGAACCCAAAGAATGACAGCAGAAATGGAGGAGCTTGCGAAGCCAGCATACATCAACACACGTGCAGACAGTACAACATTGTCGACCGACCTGTCTTTGGTAGAGGTACTGTGTTTCCTGATGTACGGATTCTGTCACACTGTAGCGTTTGCTGTAGTGACTTTAGTAATCGCAAGAATAGCCTGGGTATTCTTTAGACCTGTTTCCATGGAAGTTCGACTTGAGAGCATTCCTGGTATTTTGTAACGTTGTCACACTGTGCTTTTATTTGTAGTCGGTTCTTTGGTTCTTAGCGGATATGCTTGTATTAGGGGTTTGGGTTGTTTTTTTTTTGGAGGGGGGGGGTGTCTTGTATCAATGCCATTTTAGTTTCAGAAGTCAACCGTATTTAAAGCATAAATACGCTCTTTATTTGCTGGAGTAGCTGAATGATCAGGTTAAAACCTCTAATATTATATAATATGGTCAAAATCTTGAAAAGGAATATTTGAAATCTTTAGTGAAAGAGACTATCCATCACCACCATACTGAGGGATGGAAAACCCGTACAAAGGTTGGCCAAAACTTCAGAATATTCCAAATTTTTTTTGCACCAGTATCAATCTTATCAATATTCGAAAATTTAATTCTTCTCGATGACGTTCCATTCATTAGATTCCTCGCAAAACTGAACAGTTCCACGTGCACGCAAACCTGTTAACCCTGCATGTCTCATCAAGAATAACCGAATTCACCATGCTGTGTTGCCCATCTACTAGTTATTAGAGATACCTCTCAAAACTAAATTGGTATTTTTCGGATACGTTATATTTTATTTTACTATGAGGGATAGAACCAAAAATAAAAATAAAGGAAGAACACGACTATAACGTATTTATTGGTCTGTTTGCAAAATTTGTTTGTAATATCACAGTGACTGCTTGTTACAGCAAAGATACGACTCACAATAGTCACGTTTTTGCTAAAAACTATGTATGGATACTTTTTTTTCTATTTGTACATATCTTATTCTTACTTCATTATTTACGCATGTTTCCCTTGTTTCTAACTATATGTGATATAATTTGTATTATGTGCATAATATATTTTGTTTCATGTATATATGACAAGAAATCACTGGGAAATAAAGATTGAACGAATTGAATTAACAATTATTTTATTGTTATTGTTTATGATGCATGTAACTTTTCCGAGCTCCCTGTGATGACATCACATTGAGGGACTGAAGTAGTGGAAGTTGTAATGCCCTCTGTCGTCTATCGTCACGTTACAAGTCTGTAGATTTCCCTCCCCTGGCACTGTCCAGATTTCACCCGGAGATCGACAGTCCAGCGGTCTGACACACCCTAGATCAGGTAAAAAAAAATTAAGAATTGTGCACTTTTATGCTTTTTCTGTACTTGATTTAAAAATATGAAAAGCCGCCATTCATATTGTAATGATTTTCGACTTTAAAGCTGACATGAATTCATAAATACGCATTATTTCCCATTTATCTCTGACTACCGCCATGTTAGTTGTCGATTTCTATTGTTACACCCATCGCTACACAACCCCCTATATATAAGGCCGAAAGCAATATTTATGCTTTACCGCATTCAGGTATTTCATTCACCCAAACACGTTACATTGGACGGAAAGATTTGTAGAAACGATTTTTGAACAAAAATAATATTATGGCACCCACTGCACTGGTAAGGAATATCCATGAAAGACGACACAAAACAGACTGAAATCAAAGCACAAATATATATAAAAAAAAAATCCTCGATCATTGTAGAACGTTTTCCTCTGTCGCACTGTTATATCATCGCACATGCACAAACCAAACACTGTCGCAGATAGTGCAGAGACAGCATGGACTTCAGAAAAAAGGAGTGTGTTTGTAGAAACTGATAAAAGCGATGTTACGTTGTCTATACATTCTTGGATTTACTATAAGGCTGTTTAAAGCGTAGCGTAGGTTTAGGAGAAATTGAGTTTTAGAAAAAACAAACAAACTCCTATTTTAATATGATCTTTTCCAGTTTGATTTTACTAAATTATTGCAATCTGTGTAAATTTGAAATATTTAGAGCACACTATAATATATGGACTATATATATCGGATACTCAATGGGACTGTCAGGAAAAATCATTATTAAAGAGGTAGGCTACATGTAGCTTAAATACTCACTGTATTTGTATTAATGTAAATGGTTAAATCATTTGTGTGAAGATTTTGTTTGTTTTTATCTTATCGCCCTCCCTCGTAGGTTTGGTATTTTGAAGTGACATTAAACGTAGAATTAAGTTTGGACAGCCTTACTTATCTACTGTGTTGGAGGTAGGCGGCCGGAGTCTACGATAAGATGCATACGTTATGCACTCTGTATGAACGACACTCTGTATGTTCGATGTGCATGCGAAGTATGGCAGCACAGCACTGTCTGTGCAAGATAATGCGGATATATTGAAATTTTATCTAAGAATAAGCCATCTTTTATTTTTTATTGATTATAGTTTCCTATTTTCTTTTTCTTTTTTTTTTTTACAAATATATTATAACATTGTGTAGTTCTATTATTTAGAAGTCCGTGCAATCTGAATGCCTCAATCGGAAAGCAACCGACCGTAACTTTCTTGGCCGGTTTATATACCCCAGTGGCAGTTGAGGAGCGATCGAAACTAATATGGCGACCAAATGCTTTTATGAATTCATGTCTGGTTTAATAGCATGTACGACGAAATGACGTAGAATAAATGTATATAAGTCACAGAAACTCATATTTGTAATTATAGCAATTTGACCCCATGGAAAATAATAAGGTTATATCAACTTTTACTACAAAAACAAGGAAAGTGATATTCCTTATATGTAAATAGAATCACCTTTTGAATCTTTAACACAGCATTCTGTCAAGAAAGGGTGATAATTTAATAACAGTAAGTTTATGTTTCTTTCAAAATCATCAAATATCTGCGCGCGAGTATGTTTCTATCTTACTTGCATTGATGATTTTCACGGTTCTATTTTGACAAGATACTTTATAACATTTATATCTCCACCGACTGCCGTGTGATCTACAGTTTCCTCTCTGATCCCGACACAGCTGATTTTCCGAGTCCATGGTAACGCATTCTCCGTCACGATTCAAGCAATCTGTAACAAAAGACCAAACAGTTTCATTTTGTATTTGCAGACTTCGCCAAAAGCACTGAGTTGTAGATATAGTGAACATTGTATAGGTGACTTTTCTTGCTTTCCTTGGCGCAATCTGGCTGAGGTCAAACAACATAGCGACTTTGAAGAGTTTGCAGTAACTTTGAACAACGTTTAAGGTCAACGTCATAACAGACCTCTGTTCCTTGACCTCGGTCCCTTTCCACAAATCTCAGTGCATGTAGTAAAGGGTGTGCAGTGACCTTGTTGAAAAATGTCAAGGTCATAACAGACCTCTGTGTAAGCTCTATGTCCGGGTCCAATTTTCACTAATATTGGTCTTATATACCTTATAATTTGCCCAAAACAGTACTTTTTGGATATTGAGGATATTGAGGATGTACATTGATCTTAAACTTTACTTTCAAGTCAGAAAGTCAGTCGAAGCTAAATTCCCTCTAATGATTTTCGTCCTTACGATATTTATCAGAGCAGGTCAATTGAGCATGTCAAACTCTCAATGATATCTTGTTAACATGTGATATTGGTTTGCAAAGAATATCCAATGTGTGTACAGTCTATGTCTTGACTTACTGTTGCTAACTACAGAGACCAGTGGACCACGACATTCCACCATGAAGCAGGCCGTGTGATTCCAGCGCTGCCCCGCCTCGCGACACGTCCCATCCACATCTCGACACATCTGAGTCGTTTGATTGACGGTCAAACACTGCCTTCTTGTAGACATGCACTCTAGAAAAATACCTTAGATACTGGAATGTATTAGAGCATCAAATATATATAGTTAAATTAATTTAGGTTAACAATTTACCTAAATCATGTATTTATCTATTTAACAACCAATAACTGCAAGAAGTTGTTTTTTATCACATAGGACTACCAATCACGTGGACCCGTTCCGTAAAGATATCGCTTAGTTTGATTGACATCAATCGTCACTTCAATCCATATCCAGATGTAGATCACTGATTGTTTCTTAAGTTGCCTGGATGGTTATGGCCATTTTTAGACTAACTCAAATTTTTTAGAAGAAGAGTTTGGTAAATATTGTACTAAATAGTTCATGGGTAAAGTCTGATAGTTAATTAGTTGACCATCCAGCCTCCTAAAAGTGATTTTTAAAAATCCAGAAAGTTGTGGTGATACTGACCGTCTTACATAATTCATGAGTTTAGCGAACTAACATTAAGGATTTTGAGTAACGACAAGATAAAGCAATACGTGTGGGCAGCTCCTACTAAATGCATAACATAGCGTTACCTTGGGGCTCTTCTTACAGGCCAATGGTGGTTTACAATGCAACAGTAATGTAATGGTTTATGTCAACGAATACTATGCTTTAGCCAAAAATAGAGTGCAATAAAAGGTATATCAAAATGAACATGGTTATACTGTTAAAGGTGTTTGGTTAAACCTTTATTTTTTTTTAATTTTGGCTTTTGAAATGCATACACTTTGTATTTTTCTAAGCTTTGACGAATTATATTTCATTGCCAAATGTCAAATAGATATTTAAAAAAAAGAAGAGAGATTCTCTTGCAATTTATATATTGTTTCGTGCACTCGGCTCCTGTTGCAAAATGGCTCAGAATATCGGAATATCCATCCAGTTTCATTGCAGATGACCACGTTAACACCATCTGTTTCTTTGTATCAAAACAAATGATTTCAATCTTTTGAAATTACTTAACTACTAATATATATCCATCGATCCATAGAATTTAATTTTGATGCCAATTATTTCTGATACATGGTATGCATCAAAATGCCTTATACGGAGTTGTTATTACACCACACACAGAGCATTTACCATTCCTATCAGTGGATAGGGTAATTTGATTTCGCAAATAAATGTTTATTCACTAAACTGACTTCTGTATACGACAGACATCTGTGTAATTTTTATGTTTATAAGAAGTATAAGCTGAATCCGCTCAATTTGCAGGATGCCAATTTGGTCCAGTCGGTCTTTGGTACGTACACTTCTATATAACTTTTTTCAGAACCTTGTCTTTCAACATAACGAAATGTAGACAATTAAGTGATTGTCACTGATATGAAATTTTTGAGTTTGAGTGGTCTTACCATTTTTTGCACAGAGTGGCCCGCCCTTGCTGACAGGACCTGCAATAGTTCCTAGAAATAAAATCAGCATAAGCCCCATTCCAGACTCCGGAGCTAAAAATCCGCAGTGATGCCGGACAAATGCACATGAAACTCTTGTCTAGACAAAGACCACTAGTTTTTCATACGTGTATGACGAAAGTTCGCTGTCATTCTCTATAACAAAAACAAAACATCAATAAAGCCACAATGTCCCCCATCATAAAGCACGTGACATCTGGACAGCGAGACAAAATGGCTCCGGAAATGGAAGATTCCTTTTCCGTGTAAGCCACCTATCTATCTGGACTTATATAAAGCCTATAAAGTATCAAATTCTCAATAAATCAAACGTCATCCCATTCTGAAAGGAAAATACATTGCATGAAAAAAAAACACCAATTTTTTTCCTCTATAAATTGAATATATAAAACCTACGTTAGCAAATTCTCACTGGATCTTTACGAACAATTCATGATAAATTGAAGCACATTTAACTCTACCACCCACCCCCAAATTATAATTGCAAAGTTAAAATCGATTGACATAATCATATTCGTAAATTGACGTTATAAAAATATCAAATTAACAATTTTTTTATGTTTAGTAAAATGTCTCAATTTTCTATAAAGCTAAAAGCAAAAAAACAATCTTATTCTTAACATCAAAACACATTTGAAACTGAATTGAAACTCTCTGTATTTACATCTGATTATAATTTTTTAAGGGTCACATTGAAAATTATAAAATCAAAACAAATTAAAGAGAATTAAATGTTTAACGTCAGATATAATAACAGATTAGCTGAATAAAGAACAGTCTACAATATGGGCGGCGGAAAGGGTTAAAAACAGACGTTAATGCAAAACGAACAAATTATTATTAAAAACATGCTAAAATACAAAACAGACCAGCTTAAAACAAAATCAACAGCCTCTTTAGCAAAATCAACAGATATCGATGCAGAACAAACAATCACCGATGCAAAACCAACTGTCATGCACTGAATTAACGCTAGATCCAATTTTGTACTCATCGAACGTCAACTTGGTTTATTCTTAGCCTAAATTTTCAAACAAATTTTCGCCAATCATTTCTCAGCAACTATTAATTGCAGGTGCTTGATATTTTAACACACTCTTTGTTTAGGCATGCCAGATGGTGGGATCTATATTTTTGTACCAATCTAAAGTCAGCTTCCTGTCAAATGTCGACTTTGCTTATTTTGTATATTCACATCAGAGCGGGGGTATTACTATTGAACGTTGGCTCACAGATATCTTGTTGTGAAGCCCTATCAAACTAAAGACCTCTTAAGTAGTTATTTGTTCAATGAACTTTTAATTTTGACTGCTGTTTCATATTTGTTTGTATTATTTTTGATGGCATACAACTTACAATTAACTTTCTTTTCATTGATTTGATTGTACCATAAAAACTTAACAATCTATTCATGTCACAGGGAAACAAAAACCTATCCCAAAGTCAGGAAAACATTGACCTTCCGGCAAGGTAAAGAGCCGTGGATGATGTGGATGGTGACAGCATAGTCCTGCATGATTCTGCCGTAGACAGCATCTTGTCTAGAAATGCATCCGTAACTCTTATTGAAATTGATTTGCTTATTCTTACAGCAGTTTTGTATTATACACAATGCAATTTTTGTATCATATGTTGTATATGCTATAAGATATATGTCCTAAGCAATAAAGAGATTGATAATTCATTTTAATGTATGAAATAATAAAAAAGTAGAAAATAGAACAAATCAAAGATAATGCAGCTTTATATCAAACCATTTTAATGCATTGAAAGCTCATTATATCAAAATCTAACTTTTTTTCTTTGACTGATATGAAAGGAAAAACTCTGACTCCCTAGGTAATGGCTATCAATGTAATGTTAAACATATTGAACAGAAAAACTAGTTCTGATTGTGATTTAGTTCACTCACTGTCCTATATATAGTATTATCAGCAGGCTTTGTAAAAATCTTTTCAGTCCTAACTTTTCTTTTCCAGGCAGGAACCAAGGCCTCGGACACCATGTTTGGGGATGAAGAAGGTAATGACATACCATTATAAAACATTGTTGATCTGACCAAGTTTGTTATACCAACAATACTGTATTAATGTTTACTATATACACATCAATTTTCCTTTCTTGATACTGTCAATTTTACAGAGTGTGATCCGATTTTCCGGATCACCACACTGTGGTTTTCCGATTCCGTATCACCACTCTCTGAAACTGATGACGTAGTACACATAAAATAACGTCTGTATTTTAGCCCTTTTAAAAAAAGTCCATCTAAAAATAGCTTTTTTATATAAGTTAACGTCATACAATTGATTTTAAAACGATAGTTTTGTAATTAAAATTTATAAATGGACAAGGGTACATAATAAATTCATCCTTATAACAGTAACTTGATCCAAAGAGCCGAATCACGTCTCGTTGCCAGGTGCGGATCATCAGATCAAACTCGACGTGGTCCGGTCATTTGGATCAAGTTACTGTTATAATAATATATATTTATTTCAATAATATATGATTGAGGAGTCGTACAGCATAGTGTCAAAGTGTTGTATCTATGGTATACACATCTATATTTGTTTTATTGTTGTTTCATTGTTGTCTACACAAAATAAAAAATGTATCTTGGTATGATGTCATTTCTCACAGACGATATTGAAGAGGAGATAACAGAGGAGATCACAGAAGGAGCTATCTAAAAAACGAGATACCGCGAGATCTTCATTCTTCCTGTAGGCTTCAGAGTTATACAGGCGCAAAATTTTGAAATCCTATTTTAATCATGGCCAATCGTGAATACTTTATCATTATAAGTCACGATTTAGTGATTTTATTGTGTAAGAAGACGGTAATTATCTCTCTTTTGGAGAAGTTGAAAACACTGGAGATTTATTAGCAAAGATGGCAAAACCCAAAGTTCATCATGAAAACGAAATCGGGTGATTACGTGATGAAAAAAGATCAAAGAGAATTTCAGTCAGATGACAAGTCAGATACAAATCCCTATGAGGATGAAGATATCAGTTCACAAGAACGTGAAGAAGAGGAGATCTCTGAAAAATTAATCACAGAAGGTGAGAAGGTCGAGTCTGAGGACGAAGACCATGTGGCTCGTTTTGATCCGTTAGAGGATTCTAGTGAATACAAGCCTGACAAAAGCAAAAATAATTGCGCTAAAAGTATTTTAAACTGCATCTCACTGAAGATAAGATTCAGAAAGCTATTTTGGATAATGCACCTGTGCCAGAAAATAATTTTCTGCCACCACCAGAGGTGGATGACTATATATCTGACATTATTGGTGATCAAAGATCTCTGAAGTTCTTTAAAATGAATGATTCAGCACTAAAGTTTGTGCAGAAGACACTCAGTCAATAAATGAGACCTCTCTCAAAGATATGGGAGGAGGTGGACGACTTGGACAAAAATAAGTTCAGCATGAATGTAGAGGAACTATAAAACTGATTGAAAAAAAACAATTGAAGGATTGGGCAGACAAATTTTGCTTGTTTGTTTGAACACAGGCTTAACTACTTGGCAAAAATTATGCACAAGGCTTTCAGCAAGGGGGAAGACTAGAATTTTTCATAACTAATTTGGAAAAAGGTTTCTTCAGATCAAAACATTCTGATTCAAGTAAAAGGATTCAAGATCGATTTTGTACAAGTATGCCTACCAATTCAAAACTTCGAGCCAAAATAACCAAATTATCTCAAAAGGAAACAGATATTTTGGATGTAGAAATCAAAATTATGATAGAGAAAATAGGAGTGGAGATTGTAACATCCAGTCTCAACCAAGAAAATCAGTTTTTCAGTCATCACTTTGTTCGACCCCAAAAAGACGGGGAGGGGGGGGGGGGGGGTCAAGGCCAATATTCAATCTCAAACAATTGAATCAGTGGGTAAAATTCGAACATTTCAAAATGGAGGACTTTGTCATGGTAAAGATTGTCATGAAAACTGGGGACTTCCTGTGAAGATAGAGTTGAAGGATGCATATCAATGCATCCAAGTACATCCATTGCACAGGTTCAGGTGTAAAGAGAAAAATCCTTCAGTACAAGAGTCTCCCTTTCGGCCTAACATCACTTTCACAGGAAAAAAATAAACATTCTACTGTAATGTCAGGCGTTGTTAGAAACATCACAAATAACAATACACGAACTAGCGAGTCTGATAGGAACACTGCAATCCACTGTGGAGGCAGTGGTCCCGGCAGGTCTGTACGTGAGAGAACTGCAAATGCACCTAACAAAATTTCTTCTTTTGTCACAGAATTATCAAGCAAAAATAACCTTGACAAATCAGTGCAAGAAAGAGATTTTTCGGTGGACCCGTCAACTAGTACAGTGGAACGGGAAGCAAATTCTGACACAGAACCCAGATCTAGTAATAGAAGCCGATGCATCTTTGCAGGGGTGGGGATATCATGGATTCACTGCCCAGCATTGATGTAAAGAAACGGGGGGGGGATGGGGGGGGGGGGGGGAAGTGGAATGCCCAAGAGAGACAGCATAATGTATATGATGAAATTATATCAGTTAAACATTGCATTTGAATACCGCAGTGTTGAATGGTAGACATTGAACAGGTACATGTAAATTGTGATAACATAGTATAGCTAAAGTTTTAAGAATTTTAAAAATTGCTATTTTATTAGAAATAAAAAACAAAGTGACATATTTTCTGTGTTTTGATTTTATATATAAGATTTATAAATTCTTTACTTTTTAAAAAAAAATAAGTAGGGAAAAGAGGCATGTTTTATGTAATATTGAAGTTAGAGTATAACGAATCTGGGATTAAACATCAATTAAATTATTCCAAAAAGGGATAAATATTTTTTGTTTAATATTCAAATCTTGTGAAATATTGAATATCAAACACTTGCATTTTCGTATTTTAGTCATACCGCAAGGATGACCTAGTTTATTTACATCAATCCAAATATATGGCAACATGGTATTGAACGTAAATGTGAAATCTGTTATCTTGGAAGCAAAGGAATTTAGAATATCAGATCAAAAGACGACCAGTAAGTATTGTTACAACATGGTTTATTGTCTAAACGCAGCGGATACGTGCAGATTGTAGGCTAGCCAACAGATGCTGTTGTTGCTATTTATAGCACCGTTTGCAGGCATGTCATTTTGTTTACTTCCTCTTCCCAAGTCAAGGGTTCTTGATCCGCTCCGCTCTTCATTAACTTTATGTAGAGCGGAGCGGATCAAGAGCCCTTGACTTGGAAAGATGTGTTTACCTGTAATCAGATGTCATCTGCAATAAACAATCGGATCATTTATTTATTTATTTTTGAAATAGGGACCTGTTGAGTCTATAAGCTTTGTATTACTTTTATATACACCGGACTTTAACATCAAGCTGGGAAAAGGGGGGGGGGGTCTGGTGCATCAAATGTATTCATCAAGATATATTATACTATAGTCAGGTACTCTTTAATACGAAAGATGAATATGGCCACATCAAAAAAATATTTTTATCTCGTAATTACGAGAAAAGATCTCGTTATTACGGGGTAATTATCTCGTTATTACGAGAAAAGATCTAGTTATTACGAGTTAATTATCTCCTTATTACTAGGATAGATATCGTTATAACGGGAAAAGATCTCGTTATTATGAGAAAAGATCTCGTTATTAGGAGAAAATATTTCGTTATTACGAGTAATTATCTTGTTATGATGAGGAAAGATCTCGTTATAACGAGATTTTACGAGTTAATTTCATTATTACGAGTTAATTATATCGTTATTACGAGAAAAGATATATATAAAATGATGCGTTTCATTGTTCTACATGTACTCTCTGAGTCTCTTAATGTAAAATGGATGAACAAATATTAAGAAATTTATTTAATTAAATATGTAATGAAAGATATTTCAGAAGAAGGAGCAAAGCAGATTGATTGATAAATTAATTAAGCAATCCATTAATATGAAGGATAGTTTGTTTTCAGACTCCAAAATGTAAATAAAAACATTTCTTTTCAATATAGGTTGTGTGTGAATATATAAAACACAATCCTGGGTAAATCCCGTATATCCATGATTAAAACTGTATAGTTATCTGTATCTAATAGAATTGTGTTTTTATGACTAGGACTACCTGGTATTTACTTTGGAGTGGGATTGTAATATACGTTGAAAAGTAAAGTTACATGAAGTTCTTTCCACTTATTCATATAAGATAATATGTCAAATCTGATCATTTTATGTAGAAACTAATAAATAATGATCGTTGTTATTTAAAAACAATGAAAATGGAATTAACATTTCTGGAGAGAAAAAATAGACTGAAAGGGTGAACCAGTCAACATGGAGGTCTAGATGTGATGAACAGCACTTATTATGGTTTATTATATGGTTTTTCTTTCACAATAATAGATCAAATAACAACTACTATTTATTTTATTATAACGAGATATTTTCTCGTAATTATGAGATAAAACTCGCAATAACGAGATCTTTTCTCATCACAACGTTATTTTTTCTTGATAATTAACTCGTAATAACGAGATTATTAACTCGTAATAACGAGATCTTTTCTCGTAATTACGAGATAAAAATATTTTTTTAAGTGGCCCTATTCATCTTCCGTACTTTTACACAATTGCACTGAAAATATAGTTCCATTCATCATCAGCAGATACAGCATTACAACAAATGTTTAAAATATCAGTGTCTATATAATGTGGGAATTTTTTCAAAATCTTTTTAAAAAACACCTTTCCCCAAGAAATGTAAATGTGAAGTATTCTTATTTCTACACTAGCTGCCTCCTCAGTCTTTTTATTACAAAAATAACAATATAGGCCATTCTTCGATTTATATTTCTTTTACTAATGAATATTGCTTATATTATTACAATAATTATAATACTTTGATTATTTTTCGTTAGTTATCACACAGCCTCTTTTAATTATTTGTTGTGTATGAGTGTGGGTTTTCTTCTTTTTTTCTTTTTTAAATGGCGGAATGGCTACGCAATACCTGCACTATATTTCTGATCGCACTTGTGTGTACACTCTGTTTTAGCACAGATGTTTGCCCTATTTGCTAGTGATGGGTGGCAATATTTGCTACGGACACGAAGAATTATATACGCCACTTTCTTAACAAGTTCAGTGATTTTAACTTATAGAGATCGACTGAGCACGGTCAAAATTCAAGTAATTCAAAAGTCAAAAATCTTGGATATGGGGTACATGTAACCTATATCTATTCTCGTTACAGAAACAAAATAATGAAATAACTTTACATATATCAAAAAACATTTGTAATTGTCTATTTTTTAAAAAAAACAAACTCTACCTTAAGGTTGTATGGAACACCTCTATATTGTGACGTACTCCTGTTCGAAATAAACATAAAAATCAAGCTTAATTTTATAAACTTTTTCTTTCCCGAAATTGTTACCTAACAGGGTAGCGCAGTGGGTTAGAGCATTAAATACAAATCTGTAAGTCATGCGTTCGAAATTTTACTTACCTTACCAAGTCCATGTAAAGATAGAACCATTTTAACAAGAGTTTGGACTTTCGGTGGGATGTTACTATCTAGATTGCTCATCAATACAAGCTCTCAAATATTGACCTCCTTTCTTCTAATTGCTAAGAGAAGCTCATTAATATTAATAGACTGTCAAAACCGGAAGTTATTTGCCAAGATCTGCTCTGTTGTGTGAAATTGGCGCTGTTTCAACGGAATATACATCCCATGATGAAGTTGGACGAGTGTCATTGCATTTAATGTATTCATACATGTATCTATTAGCCCATAACTAGACAGTTAACCATTAGTAGACCCTGCCTTCATCAAATCAGAGTTTGCCATGTACTGCCAAGGTCCAAGCTCTTCTTAAAAGTTTTAAGATGTGATATGTTGAAGACCACAAAACTGTACAGAAAACTGGAATTTGGGTGAAAATACTGTACACTGCCCATCAGAAAACGGCACAAACACGGAACAAAATATCGCTTAAATTCTTCTAAACCATCAATATACATTTATTGCATGATGGTGAGGGAAATATGAAGATGTATTCCCCAAAGAAAAATCATATTTCCCGAGGGCTATGCCCGAGGGAAATATGATTTTTCTGCGGGAATAAATCTTCCTATTTCCCGAACATTCATGCAATAAATGCTTTATTATACCGAACAGCATATGATTATACAAAATACATCGATTTCTAATAATTTTTCTACTTGTGGAAAGCAATAACGTCGTGATTGTTTGGGTTTTATTTTATATTGTCTCTGTTTTCTTTCACAAATTCGAAGCAAATATAGTAAAATTGGCTTTTGGTATAAAGAAAATTTAAATGCTTAAATATTTTTGATTTAATCATATTTGTCAACATCGTATGCTCATATAGGCTTTTTCATACTTTTGGAATGAAAAATCCCGAGATTTCCGAAGAGGTGAGACACGATATTTGTTCCCCGGGAGACACGACGTTTTGTTCGCCCTGTCACGTGACTCTCTAGACCAATCAGATAACGCGTTTTATAGAATAATCATATTGAGGTATAATAAATGCATTTGTTGTATACTGTCGCAAATGGCTTATTTTAAATATTGTAATGAAGTTTTCTATGCTTTAAAATCTCATATTGTGTTTTATAATCACATTTTTTTCACGATTTATATGAACTGAGCTTGAGTTTAGATGAAACGTGTAGTTTGTTTACCAATTTTAAAAAAGTATAATGTGAGAGTCGATCTTTCCAATTTACATCTTGTTCATGAATATATTACTGATATATACACCAGCAATGTAAATAACACCAGCAAATGCAACCTTATATATATAAATTTCTGCACATACAAAATCCTTTATTTCAGCGCAAGCATGATAATAAACATTATTCATCGTATATATTACGTACGGGGAGCTGGTTCAGATTCGTGTATATTAAATTTTGAAAAGTTTGCTAAAAAATTTCCGATCAAGTTACGAAATAATTACCCGTTTAAAAACAAAGCTACCTAAAGGGGCATTTTGATACGGATTTATGGCGAGATGATTATCCCAATTGGCACACCTTCACACGCGACGGTTTGTGTACACTATACAAGTATCGGTAGCTCACGTATCAAACACAGGTGATGTTTTCCAGTGTCTCGCGAGCGAGAATGATAGGAAAAGGGCGGCATTTAGTGAGAAATTAAAAATACTGTACACATTTTCATATTCCGTGAATGTTGGTGTCCCGCCGGTACACCGTGAATGGGGTCGAAAAAACGGTACATTTTGCGTATCACCGGTACATATCACATGTTTGAGCCTTTATTTATAACTCTTATTTAAAATGATAAAATGAAAATGCTATCTAGCTGCGATATGATTGGCAGTTCTGTGCACTCGGTGTTTTACTTTCTTAGTTTATGAATCTATATATCTTACATTTAAGCCTGTGTTCTATTGACTGTTCAGATACCCCAGACATGTATGCTGTCCTTAAGTGAGAAGCATGCGTATGGATTCAAAATAGGGAAACTATTCCATAATTTATACACAAAATTCGGATGAAATTCGAAATTCATTGAAAGGCCAATTGTTTCACCTTTTTTGCAGCCACTTTACTTATCCCTGCTACAGAGATACATACATCATGTTTAAACTAATGTTTTTCATGCAAAATCAATATGGCAGTCATATTTAGAATTAGACCTTGTTCCATGGAAGCTATTCATACTACATTATACATGTAATTTATCTGGAAAGTGTATAGAACAGGCCAATGCCAAGCACAATGTAAGATATATGACTTGATTGGATCTTACTAAAGCAGACTATTTTTAGCAACAATCTAAAGATCAATGATGTGATTCGTTGTCTCTTTTTTAATATATTCGTTCAGTGCTTACTATCTATTCAAGATATATTACTAAAGTCAGATACTCTTTAAACAATTGCGCTTAAAAATATAGTTCTATTTATGATCAGCAGATACAACATTACAACAAATGTTTAGAATAGCGATGTTTATTTAATATGTGAAAGAAAAGAAAACTAACGTAAAATTATTTTTAAAAATCATCTTTCCCCAAGAAATGTTAATGTGAAGTATTCATATTCCTACGCTAGCTGCCTCCTCAGTCTTTTTCACGATCATATACTAGGTCATACTTCGATTGACAATTTTTTCTCTAATGAATATTGCTTAAATTATTACAATAATTATGTTACTTTCATGATTATTGTTCGTTAGGTATCACACAATCTCTTTTAATTATTTATTGTGATGATCGAGTGTGTGTTTTTCTTTTCTTTTCTTTTAATGACGGAATGGTTATGCAACATCCGCACCATATTTTTGATCGCACTCGTGTAGACTCTGTTTAAGCACAAATGTGTTACTGTTTGCTGGTGACGCAAGACTGGTGGCAGTATTTGCTACGGACATGAAGAAATATATACGCCAGTTTCTTTACAAGTTCAGTTATTTTAACTTAGAGATCGGCTGAGCACAGTGAAAATTCGAAGTAATTTAAAAGTCGAATATCTTGGATATGGGGTAACCCATATCTATTCTTGTTTATGGTTTGCATAAGAAACATTGAGACATGTGATGTGATTTGTTGTCACGGTTTTCTTTGGTTTGCTATTGTAGGTAACACTGAGATCTGTGATGTAATGGTGTCATTTTTCTGCTTAGCTATTTTAGGTAGCATTGCGATCTGTGATGTGATTGGTTGTCACATATGTGAGGAACCAGGTGGATTTCTGCCCAGTCTCTTTGGATCCGCTCCTTACCTTGTCATCAAGTACATCTCTAAAGGTAAAAACTACAAGTGGACAGTAGAGAATGTACATGTGACTGGATCCAGAGGGGAATGTGAGGCACTGCAGACCAAAATCAATGAAAGATTAAGTCAAGGTGAGAGGAGGAAATATATATTAATTGATGATTATAGTCTGTCCCAAGATATTTATGCAGCACATTTTACGATTTGTAATAACCATACACATACCTGTAAAAGAAATGCAATTGAAATCTTGGGATTTTTCATACTATTGAATGAACATCGTTTGAACCTGGAGGTATTTATGAATATAGAACAATTTAAGAAAAGGTGTGGCATAAATATGTTTGGACAGACTATAAAAGAATATTAACATTTTTACGGTATTGAATACCGGTAATTGAAATGCAGCATATAAAATATTAATTTAAAAGGAAAATTGTCAATTATAAGAATTTGGAATTCATTTTGGAATTATTTGATGCAATTTATGCTTTTAATAGAGACGGAAAGACCCAAAAAACTAGGAGTGTTCATTAATCCTATTGGAGGGAGCCAGAATTCTCTGAATGTGTACAGCAAAACTATATCCCCTTTGTTCAGAGCGGCAAACATTGTTTGTGATGTAATGGGTAAGCATGCAGGATTTTTAAAAAATGGCCTTTTTAAATTTTCATTTTAATATATAACTCAATGTTAAAATACATTTTGATTGAAAGATTTATTCTTTATTTACCTTACCTTATCTTAAATACTTTCTTTCAGTTTCTGAACGACCAAAGCACTTTATTGACATAATGAAAAGTTTTGATACAACATGTGTTGACGGGTAAGTAGTTACCAGAGGCGGATCCAGCAATTTGGGAAAGTGGGAGGAGGTTCCAATCGATGAATATCAATACGTGTAACATTCATTGTTAGTTTACTTTAGGTGGTATGGGACACTTTTCGATATTAATGTGGATAAAAACAAATAAACAAATTATTTTCACTGGGTTTTTTTTTCAAATTTTACAATGTTTGACCAAAAAATATATTTTTAACATTTTTGGAAAGGTAAAAATCATAATAGCCCCAGAAGGATTCGAACTCATGACTTAAATTCGTATTTTTTTTCATTTTTTTTTATATCTTTTTTTTTATTGTAAACAAAGGTTGTATGTACACAGTGTATCAGTTATATTATGATGATATAATCACTCTCTCACTTCTCGCATACCCACTTTTTCATCCTATATTGTAATACTCATAGTAATAAAGAATAGGGTGGTTGCTTGAGATAATTTTGAAACTGAATGCCTAAGCAGTACAGATGCAATTCATGAAAAAAAGTAAAAAACAAAAAAACAAAAACAAACAAAAAAACCATAAGAAATATTAAAGAGATGTATTATTGCACACAAGTCACATTTAAAACTGCTAGATGTTTAATAAAATCATTCCATGGATACCATGCTTTTTCAAATTCTTCAATTTCTAATTTCTGAATACAAATAGACTTTTCAATCTTGAATCATTGATATAAATAGTGTAAGAGCCCTAAAAATATTGGCGTCTTATTTTGTTTTAAACATGAAAATATATATTGCTTTGTATGTTTAAAATTCTGTTCTACCCGTTAAGTGGGTAGACACCAAATAATATAAGTATACCAAGTGCATTCGATAGAGGTTGTATTTTCTTGCATGTTGTAAAAACATGTTGCATAGTTTCAGACATGTTGTTGCAAAAAGTACAGCAATCAGATGTAGTAATTTTGATTTTCTTCAGATAATATTTAACGGGAAGAATTCTATGGAGAATTCTATATTGTAACCAGTTAACAGTTGAATCATTGGTAGTTCTAAAACAGATTTTAAAAACATCCTTCACACAGAGATCATTTGGCAAAGTATCACATAGCTCGGCATTCCATTTGTTGATAGCTGTAGGTACACATTCATTGGAGGTTAAACAAATGTATATATGTTTTGTAACTTTTTCTTTCAAAAAGATAGACTCATAATAAAATGGCATAAATGTAGTGCAATCTCTCTTCAAAGTGGAACTATCAATAGACAAAGATATCAAGTATTTTGATATTGCACATATTACACTATTATATAACATTGGAGGTATGTATGGAAAATGTATGGAAAATCTATTCTTCATAAAATGTTTCCATTTTCATTCGTATTTGATGCTCTAACCCATTGAGCTTCGCTGAACATAATATCAATTTTTGGAAAGAAAAAATATGTAAAATAATCTTGATTTTATTGTTTATTTTGATAGGAAGTACATGCACGTCATAATATGGAGGTGACCCATACCACCTTAACCTTTTATTCGTCAAAAAATACATGCATAAAAATGCACATACATTAAGTCAAGTCCTGCCAATCTTTATTTACCCATTGTTGAGCGTTTTGGTAAGGATGATTGCATAATTTCTAGCCTTAATTAACAAGTATACACCAATGAGAACACACTTCTTTGCTAAAAGTTTTTGGTATTTTTTATTGTTATCTCTTTGACATTTCAATAATTCTGAAACTTTTTTCAGTTTTGATAGTCTATCAATTGACCTGTTGAATAAAAATAATCAGATATGACAAAACGTGGGAATAATTAATCTGCTAAATAGATGGTTCATGTGTAAGACAACTTGTACAAGCAACTGTTGTCCCCAGTAACTTGATGAAGTCTCTAACATGTAACTGGGTGCCCTACATCATCCTGCACTAGTGCAGATCGATGAAAGATCTTTTCAGGAAAGTTTTGAAAAAATGTACATTTTCATTATGGTTTACATGTAAACCCTTTTCGCGGTTTTCTTGTAACAGAATTTCGATTCTTGGAAACATTTAAACAAAAAAAGGCTTACATGACAGTATAGTCAACAGTTTGTTTTGATGTGGGTTGAATTTTTTCAAAAGTGAAAGATGATTTAATGTAAACATTACATTTTGGCTTTGTATTATTTTTAGCGTTTTTAGCAGAAAAAATACCCCTACTTAATTAAATACATTACCAAATGCCTTACAAATATAAACATTCAGAAATACTTTATTTCAAATCCATGTTAACTTGTTGAAATTTCATTTTTTTGCCAAATATCGTACATACTAAATTTATTACCTTTTAAGTAATTTCCTGGAATATATTTTAGATATCAGTTGGATTTGCCTTCTTCATTCACACAGAATACTTTTGAAATTATTATATCGATTGACAGTGGTTCTTTTAAGGCTGGTTGTAGTAGGAGGTGATGGAACTCTATTGGAGGTCATCAATGGTCTCCTGATCCGCGCTCAGAAAGAGGCTGATCTAGACTATGATCAGCCAACATGTAAACTCAAACCATTGGAGGTGCCAATTGGTATCATCCCACAAGGTGAAAAAATTGATCAAAGATTTTGGATTTTTTATACATCAGTATTATTTTTTTGTTACATTCATTAGTTGGTGTGTTTTGCAGGTACAGGAAATGGGACAGCCAAAGGTCTCTATGGTAACATAGATGTAGTCACTGCAGCTCTCCATATCATCAGGGGTCAGTACATCAATCAACCATCCAAAACCATTGATGTTCAAAGCATTTATTCTCTTAATTGTATTCCGAAATAAACAGCAATTATAGCATATTTTGCTCTGAAGTTATGCATAGAGCTAAGATAAATGTATGAATAATTTGTAGGTAAGGCAAACCATAACAATGTCCAGTCGGTTTACACGGGAGGGAAGCTTGCCTCCTTTAGCACTATTGTCGTAGGATGTGGATTGTTCTCAGACATTATATATCACACAGAAAGACAGAGGTGGTTAAAGAAGGCCAGATATGTTGGTAAGATTGTATGTGACAAACTGTGATTTGTGGTTAAAACTGCCACATTATAAAGGAGCTACCCCATTATGATATTGTTGTGCAGATACACTGTGCTTGATATACTAGTCGTAATGACAAGCAGTCGAAGCTCTGGTAAAGGTATTATGACATTAATGGCCATCTGGAATCAACCAGGTACTTAACAATATTATATGGAATAAGTGACCTGCACCAAAGTCTAATAATTGATCATTTGTTATCAATATAGCCTATAAAATAAAGAGTTTGCCTGTTACATTACGGTAAATTGAATAAAAAATATATTCATTTTTTAAATTGCAACTATTATTTTAACTTTCTTTGAGTTTCGTTCTATATTTCAGTTGTACCTCTGCATTTGGTGCTTTTTAAAAAACAAAGATTATTTGATGTAAAGCTAATCATTTTTCAAAGGTAAGAACATACATATATATCAATTAATTAAAAAAAGTATATCCATCAAATTATCACATAAATGATTGTATAACGGACTGATAATGTAATATGGGATGAATTTAAGAATAATTCAATTTCTGTTTGTAACACACCTTTTCATTGGCGAAGGGAATTACTTTGCATATATATATATATATATATATATATATATATATATATATATATATATATATATATATCGTCAATCAGCATAGTGTAACGTTTAAATTTTGTACAATCTTTTGTGATATATGTGTACAATTAGTCTCTTTTTTTCTGATATTGACAAAAAATTGAATTCTAAGGTATGCGGACAGGCACCTAAAATTATATAGGTAAAAAAATTGTACTATATTAAGGAGGGAGTCTTTTCGTTATCAGACATACTTCTTATGTTAAGAAATTCATGCAGTATGCCAACAAGGGAATCGATGCCGTTAATTTAAGCAATATTCTTAATCACAAAAAAGTTCAGTCCTGCATTCCGCCATATTTCAAGATAAAGTCAACCCCCTGTATTTCCTACAATTATACTTCAACCATTGCTTCCAAACTCTTCAATTACAAACAATCTCTACAAGACCTTAATATCGAACATCTGAAAGATAATCCTCCTACGTGTTCATGTTCTTCTTCACCCTTCAACTATAGTCCTGCCGGGCACGTCATTACTGGTGATGTTAATTTAGTTAACAACGAAGACCTAAGATCACTTATTATGAAAGGACCAAAATTTAGGGAGCCTAGATCCTTCACATGGCGTCATAATTTTATACATATCATGAATTCTGTTGAAGATTACGCCAAGCGATGGGCAAAATCTGAAAAAGAAGACCTTGATACCTTGTCAGAATGGATTAAAAGCATCAAATGTATATTAAAATCTCATATTAAACGACTGAGAGGTCAAATAAAAACAATCTATCCTTCTGTTTTCAATAAAGCAGAAGCGAGAAAAGAACTAGATAGATTACACGATCAGTATGTACTGGTCCCTGCTGATAAGACAAGTAACAACATTGTCTTTGTTTGTAAGGCACATTATATTAATTGCATTTTCAAAGAACTAGGTTTCGATTCTACACATGGTAATCCTACTTACATCAATAGCAGCCTTTCCAAGCAGGAAATACTTCAAAATCATAAATCGGTTATGGATATCTTAAATATCCCCTATAAACAAAATGAATTTGATTTACCTTATTTGTACTGGATTCCAAAGCTTCACAAAAGTCCTTACAAATAGAGATATATAGCAGGTTCCAGTAAATGTTCTACAAAACCTCTCTCTTTACTCCTTACTAAAATTCTTACAGTAGTGAAGGAGAAACTTCAAGAGTACTGTACAACAATATACTCCAGAAGTGGTGTGAATCAGATGTGGATATTAAAAAACTCTAAAGAATTATTAGAAACTTTGAGGTCACAAAATCTTACCAAAATCAATAGCATCAAAACGTACGATTTTTCAACGCTTTATACAACCATTCCCCATGACAAATTAAAATCTAGGCTTTTTGATATCATCGACAGTTGTTTCTTCAATAAAAATGAAAGTCGTAAAAATGCTTACCTTGTCATTGGAAATCTAAAAAATTATTTCGTTAAAAACCATTCTGATTACACACACAAGTACTCTGAAGTTGACATTAAAAAGATGCTTGAGTTTCTGATAGACAACATCTATGTAGTTTTTGGAAATCAAGTCTTCCAACAATCTGTTGTAATTCCCATGGGTACCAATTGTGCCCCATTGTTAGCAGACCTATTTTTGTATTCCTATGAAGGAGAATTTATTCAAAATCTTGTACGTGAAAAAAATAAATCACTCGCTGTGGCCTTCAACTCAACATTCAGGTATATCGACGACGTATTATCAATCAACAATTGTTATTTCCATACTTACGTCGACTCGATATATCCCAGTGAACTTGAAATAAAAGATACCACAGAGTCTGCGTCATCTGTTTCATATTTGGATATTTTACTGGAAATGGACATTGATGGTAACCTAACAACAAAACTTTATGATAAAGGCGATGACTTCAATTTTTCTATAGTCAACTTTCCTTACTTATGTAGCAATATACCTTCATCATTTGCATATGGTGTTTTTGTGTCTCAGTTAATTCGATACGCAAGGACATGCTCTTCGTATGAACAGTTTCTAAGGCGAGGCAAGCTACTGACAAACAAGTTGATAAAACAGGACTATCAACAGGCTCGTTTGAAGTCATCTTTTCGTAAGTTCTATGGTCGATACAACGACCTTGTCAGCAAATAATATCATCCACTGGGTCGCATGCTGACAGACGTTTTTCATACTAATTGTTAGACAATAATTTATCACCTAATTGTCTACGGACTTTTCCGGGTTTTTTTTTGTTTTTTCCCCCAATTACGACAAAGAGCACACGGCGGGTGTGACCGGTCAGCAGAGGATGCTCACTCCTCCTAGGCACCTGATCCTACCTCTATCATTTTGGAGGTCCGTGTTGCTCTGCTTTGAATTTGTATTTCGTTTTATGGATTTTTGAGATGGTTGACGGTTTGTTATTGTCATTTTTTCATTTCACAGTCAAACAGTATATATAACTATATGATTGTATCAGTTCAATTAAATTTGACCATTTTGTTTTTTGCATCAAGGTCAGGTCAAGGTCGCTACCTTTTTTTTCTCAACTTAAAGGATGATGAAAACAAATGTAGTATATGCAGTTATGTAGACATCTGTTCAAGATATGAAGTTTCTATCTTCAGTGGAATGATAGAATATCAGAATGTCTATCAGCTTATACTACTAAATTGAAGTAAATATTTGAACTTAAATTGATATTTCTCAGCCCGCATTTCCTCTAATTTTCTTAAATTTTGAAGTTATTTTGAATATTCTTCTATGCTTCCAATAATGAACTATTTCTGATCTTTACATATCTTGAGGACTACATAAAGATATAAATTGACCTTTTCATAAGAGAGAAAATCCGATTTTAGTATTTGTAATTTGATAGGCAAATCCTATTTCAAAAATATATTCTAAAACCCAAGTATCTTATCATTAGTTCACGTCAGTTGAAAAAAATCTAAAATTAATATTATTATTAAAATGCTAAATGAACTCATGAATCTACTGCCATTCTGAATTGCAAAAACGTGATATTTTCCTACGCCAATGTTTCGCCAAAAATGTAGTCCCTGTTAGATTCTAAACTTTAATTACTAAATCTATGCCAAGTTATATAATAGTAAAAAAGGAAAAAAATATGTTTTAATTTCCTTTAATCTTGATTTAATGAACATTTAATCAAATTTACTTTTGACAAGTCGAAAACCAGATAAGACTCCTTCCTTAAAATATGTATTATGTGAAATAATCTACCTTTAAAGAAATGTTTTTTGAACATCAAATGCCTATGGGTATGTTGTACAATGTTTGTAATTATGCAATACTTCTTGTGTCATTACAATGTTACTTAAATAATAGGCTTCATGAAACAATTATTAAAATTTTTGATTTCTTTTGAAGAGATTCAACTCCAGAAGATGCAGATGCCACAAGTGAAAAATCCACAACATCCGAATTAAAAGGTACACAGCTTTAAAACACCTGTTGTCATCTTTAAAAATGAATTTATCATTGGAAACATATTGTGAAGTCAGTTAAATTTGTAGGGGTCAATTAATTTTTATAGTGTTTTACAATTTTGTAAAGTGCCTTGAAAAATTTTCATGGATTTCTTTATATGTATGATGAATAAATTACATGTGTTATACATGTATTTTGTTAAAGGTGTTTGTAGGTAAAGGTAAATTTGTAGATAGGGAGACTTTGGAATCATTAGAATTCGTGTTGGCTCAATATTCGTAGTATTTGTGGGAAGCCATCTCCCACGAATTTACACCCTCGACGAAAACAAATTTTGAAAGAGTTAGTTTTCTTACTGAACCTGAAAACAAATATGTCCACGAAATTACATCCCACGAATGAGCAAAAAACCAACAATCCACGAAAAACCTCATCTAAGCAGGGCTTGGCTATCCCTGTGCCCCCTTTAAAGCCTCTGTCATGCCTTTCATAAAGCATCCAAGTGAATTTGTTGTAGTAATATACAAGCAATGTGGGAGATTCGAATTTCTAAGTCATTTTAAAAGTTGCACAGTTCAAAAACTAGTAAGTAACCTATGGATCTGGCAAAAAGCAACATCAAAATAATCCAATACTGTAGAATAAATAACTAGATGTATTGTTAGAAAGACTAGTAAACAGAGAATCAACTGACACTGATACCAGGGGAAAGAATTTTATGAACTTTTTAGTTTAGTCTTTGATGTTTGTAGACAACAAGTACATGTACTTCCCAGGTGACCATTTAAAAGCAATAGAAAACATAGGGGAAATGTTTCACATTTTTACACTTTGCTGGACACCATATTGAATATTTTGTGAGACATTATGTTGATGGGTTTTTTTCACATTCCGTGATGTGCTGGGCTGGACTAACTGTTTTTACACAGCGGTATGGTTCAACTTGGCTTAGCTTAATTAAAGTTATCTAATAAATTAGGTTTAAGGTTTTAAATGATATTTTTCTCTTGTGGGATCTATGTCTTTTTCATGTGATTTTATATTTTTAACCCTTTTCCCCTACCCTCTACCCCTTATCCATAAAATTTAAGTTTTCAAACACATCATTGTACAAATGTTGACTGGCCTTGAGGGCAATGTTTTAATTATTGACTATTCCTCTTCATAGTTATATGGTGAGGATATACTACTGACGATTTATTACTGTTACAATATTTTTTTTTTCATTATGAGTGCAAAGATTAGTTTTAATCATTTAAGAAGCAAACCAAACAGTTGATGCAATAAACAATATGAGAATTTTCATTGCAGGTATTAAGAATGGATTTTTTTAAAAACTGAACTGCAGTAATTACCCCAAAGTGAATTATAATAGACCTATTAACGATCCATACCTCACACAGCCATGGTTTTGTACCCATTAAGGATTCAGTAGAATTACTCATGACTCACACAGATGTTTATGAAAAACTAGAATTGACCCATCAGATTCATCAGAATTATCCTCACATGGTTATCTGGTTTTGCAGGAGTTTGGGGAATGCTGTCAACTGGTTTGGATTTCATGAGTGCCGTAGAGTCAGAAATGGACGTTGTTTCAATCAATAAACACAGCCAAGAAATGGATGCTTTTACCCTCCTCGTCTACAAAGATGCAGGCAGACTGTCATTTTTGACCCATTTCTTTCAGCTGATGTCTTTATCTGCATCTGCAGTAGGTATACTTCATTTCAAGGGTTATGGGGCACTTCAAACAAATGAAATATTTCCCAAAATTGTTGTCATAAATTTGAACATTATCTGGAAAAAAATGATTTAATGTGATATAAGTGTGGAATATTTTGATGTTGTTCTCCCCATTTCTTTCTTCTTTTTTTCTTTTTTTTTCTTTTAAAACAAGAGCATTGAGTACATAGTACCTTTGTGCAGTTTCAGAAAGACTTTTTGTTACCATACACTGTTCGTGGATACAAGGTGAAGATTCAATTCTCTGATGAGGTGTTGGATCCAGAGTCGGAAGAGGCCCGCATTAACAATATACTGGATGTGGACGGGGAATTGATAGACATTGTGGAGGGAGAGTACGAGGTTTGGTACGTCAGTCTTTAACCAATGCCATTTAACTTATCAGCAAAAGACATACATGTTTTCTTTAATGAATTCAAAAGACTTATCCAAAAGACCTAACTTTAACCTAGTTTTATTGTACTAGGCATTAGATATTGTTCAAAGCCATTTGTTTTGATGTTTGAAGGAATCACAGGCAGCTTCTGAGATTTTACACGAGTTCTTGAGATTGAAATGCTGGACATATATTTTGGGTAATATTTAACTGATCCCTTGAAGATGGCAGAACATTACCTCTTGTGTTCCAACCCGAACCACAGTATCTGCCTGTATAACCACTTGTTCGTCACATCTACCATATATTACTATGGTGTTACAGGTTCATTTCATGTGTGTTTTATATGGACTTCATGTTCCATTTTTAATCAGGTTGTACAAAATGCTAAAATGGCTATGCTCAGTCTGTTATAAATAGCAGGCAGAAAAAAAAGAACATTTATTTCGTTTTTGATTGAGAATCTTGGTGAAACCTCTTTGTCAATGTGTTTTAGTTCCATCAGTTACTTATTCAATACGCTGAAGAGAAGCGTTATTGTTTTAAAGGGACTTGGACACGATTTGAGATCAAATTTTTATTTTTTATTTTTATGTATAAAATGATTTACTTGGTTTACTTGTGCATTTTGAATGATTAATTAAAATTTGAATGTTAGGTGTCGTGTCAAGCGAGATACAGGCGAAAGAATTCATTGTTATGTAAACAAGCTCGAGTCTTATATTTGTTTACAAATAATGTAAAGTAAAGAAATTACCATTTATTTGACAAAATGACTCGTGGCAAAGAAGATAAACTGATTCAGTGTGTTCATAAATAATATTATCAATAAAAAAAGCACCTTTTCATTGAAACTTATACCAATACAACACATATTTAAACAATCACAGGACTCGAGCTTTGTTTACTTAAGAATTTCAAACTCAGTATCTTGCTTGTAACTCAATATTTGACTTTCAAATTTTAAATTTTAAGGAAGCATTATCAATATCCATATTAACCATTCTTGACATTAAAAATGGAAAAATAAGATTTGAAAATTTTAAGCTCAAATCGTGTCCAAGTCCCTTCAAATGACATTTGCAATTCTTTTGTTTTATAGAACTATATATGATAAGGACCTTAAATGGCCCCTGCGCCAAAATTAACAATTGATTTGTTTGATGTACTCCGACTGACCCATCAAAATTGCCCCTACCCAATAATTTTTTTCAGCATTTTCCTTATTTTTTTTTTAATTGATTGTCCATGTCATATGAAAAACACATTTAGATTATGTTTTATGTTTTATTGAATTTGTTTATCTTTCACGGTATTTTATAAAAATGGTTTGATTATCAGATTATCAATGTGAAAGAATTTTTTTTTTTAAAAGAGCTATCTACCCACCCACCATGACACATTTGGTTGGTAGTACATCAAACATAAATTATTAATGCTGGCCTTAAAATAAACCTGTTATTTTACTGTACTAATATGTTACTTTTTACCTATGTACCTGTGAAGTTCTATCATAATTTTCATTTAAATCCAAATGCTTTCAATTCTGTAATAAGACATCATAAAGTCAACCTTTACCAGCCATTTTTTCTTTGGCATAAAACGGCTTATTTTAAAGTAGTTTTTCTTTTGGGAAACATTAAGCACAGCTTGAACGAACAAAATATTTTCATCAAAGATTTATTCATCTATGACTAATAATTGACAGAAAGATTTTGCTCAAAGCTGCGCTATTTTTTGTTTCACCGGTAGGGGACTAAAAATAAGGGTTGGCTAAATTATTGCAAAAATATTTGGGAATTAATATGACTTCATTATGACAGATATTCATACAACCTATAGTATAAGAAGCACTATTTTACTATAACTAAGTATATATATATATATAATGTAGATAGCATTGTATTTCGGCTACAGTGCGATGTATTTAATCAAATATAATTTTTAAATTTATCATACACATGTACTTTTCTAGAAGCTTTATTTAGTATTTTATTTACTAGCATATTTTGATATACGATTATTTCTGAATAAACGTCTTGCCGAAATCTTTTATTTTGCATAACTTATATTTTCAGTATGAATAGAAAATTAACTACTAGAACTAGTAACTACTAGCAGACTTATCATTACAAAGCTTGGGGTTAACTGTCAAAACATTGAATTTGAAGTCGAACAAGCCGAAAAAGATTTGAATAAACACATATTGAGAGACATGCGACAAACACTTATAGTTCACTGCTGAATGTAGGATTAAATCTTTTCTGCACATAAATATATGAACATCGTAAGATTTTTGTGAAATTTCATGAATTAAGTAAAATAATGTGCACGATCCTCCAAGCTAGGCAGAATCAGGACTGCGGGATAAGATGATGAAATGGAAAAAATATCTTAAAAATCATCTCAGGAATTGAATTAGTAAAATTTATAATATTATGGCCTTATATGATTTGAAAAGATATTGAATTACCTTAATAATTCAATCATATTGTTAGACCAAACAAAATATTTTTAGTAAATAAATATTTTCCACTTGAACATGGGGAGAGATGAGCTATATACCCCCTCTCCCTTTTTTTTTCTTGTGAAGATATTTGGTTACGTCAGCCACCTGCCACCCCTTCTCACTATAACAAAAATGACTAGGTGAGCTTTGAAACGATGTTTGCATAGTGCAATGATTCCTATTCGACGTTTTTATTATCTCCCTTTTGAAAAAGGCGTGGCCTTTTATTCTTATAATATAAAATCTCATTTTCTTAAAGTTTCAATTGAAACGATTCATGGAAATAAACTAAAATCAAAGTTTTTCTTCAAACGATCGAATTAAAGCGCACATTAAACCAGTCCAATCAAATTCTCGATGGCAATACTTTAATGTTTGAAAGTATGAAATGAATTTACACCAGCTCAAAATTTGGTATCGACTACATCTTGATTTGGCGCTCCATAGTTAGTTAAGCCATAAAAAAAGAGACGTACAGAACTGGAGCAGAACGAAAGTTAGGTTTTTAGCTGATATTAACCATTAAAACATGTGCATATATAAATTTATTGTTTATTTATTATCGCGCTACCTTTGATAATAATACCATTATAACAAGATTCCCGACAATATAGTAAGGTGGACAGCATAATTTATGTTTTTAAAGATTTTGCGCACATAGGAAATATTTCATTTTGTTTAAGGATATAAATGTATTATGTTCCCGACCAGGAACTATATACTGTAATATAGTAATCATCAATGTCTACGTCCCTGTCCCAACCGAGTATAGTTACTAGTATTGACATATACATGTAAATGCCATGATCAATTACGAATTAACTGAGAGACAAAAACTCCATATGAAGGTATATTGCTACATAGTAAGGAAAGTTGACTATAAAAAAATTGAAATCATCACGTTTATCATAAAGTTTTGTTGTTATAGGTTACCATCAACATTAAAAACGGAAAAATAATTTTGACCAAAATCGTGACCATTCCCTTCCCTCCAATCACACGTTTATGTTATAACCGCTACTATTTAAAATATGCATAAAATATATGGATATATGATATATATCTATACCGGCATTTTATTTTGTAGGAAATATTCAGTTATTGTAATCCTGAAGTTATAGCTAATGTAAATATTTTAAATGCATATGGGAATTAGTTTTAGAGACATTGAGGTAATCATCTCAATTCTTAATGGTGAAATAGTTAGATTGATGAGTAAATGATTGTCACCGCGCTATTTTGACAAGATACTTTATAATATATATCTCTCCATCGACTGACGTGTGTTTTACAGTTTCCTACCTGATCCCGACACAGCTGATTTTTCGAGTCCATTGGTAACGCATTTTCCGTCACGATTAAAGCAATCTGCAACAAAAGACCAAACACATTGAGAGTGTATTTCATTTTGTATTTGCAGACTTCGCCAAAACCATTGATTAATATCTAATAATTTGCATGACATTCCAAAATAGTAAGTTAAGATTATATCACATCGTTATTGATACATATGTTGTAAATATAGTGTGCATTGTATATGTGACTTTTCTTGCTTTCCTAGGCGCAATCTGGCTGAGGTCAAACAACATAGTGACTTTGAAGAGTTAACTTTGATCAAAGTTTAAGGTCAACGTCATAGAGACCTTTGTTCCTTGAGCTAGGTTTCTTTCCACAAATCTCAGTGCCTGTAGTAAATGGGTGTGCGGTGACCTTTATTGAGGTCAATATCAAATGTCAAGGTCATAGCAGACCACTGAGTAAGCTCATTTTCCGGGTCCCATTTTCACTCATATTAGTCTTTTTTACCTTATACTTCAGCCATACAGTACATTTTGATATTGAGGATGTACAATAATCTTAAACTTTATTTTCAAGTCAGAAAGTCAGTCAAAGTAAAATCCCCTCTAATGATTTTCGTCCTGACGACATTTATCAGAACAGATTCAATTGAGCATGTCAAAATCTCAATGATATCTTGTTTAGATGTGATATTGGTTTGCAAAGAATATCCAATACAGTTTATGTATCCGTACATAGTCTTGAATTACTGTTGCTGACGACAGAGATCAGTGGACCACGACATTCCACCATGAAGCAGGCCTTGTGATTTCAGCGCTACCCCGCCTCCCGACACCTCGACATAACTTGTTCGTTTGATTGACGGTCAAGCTTTGTCTACTTGTAGACATGCACTCTAGAAAAAGATACTTGAATACTTTAGAGCATGAAATCTATGCAATCAAACCAATTTAGGACAACTATTTTTCGCCTCATGCGTACCTATTTAACAACCAAAAATAGCAAGAAGTTGTTTTATTACATATGTAAAATCTAAGGACTACAAATCATGTGGACCCGTTCCGTCAAGATCTCGTTTAGTTTGATTGACATCAATCGTCACTTCAATCTATATTCAGATGTAGATCACTGATTGTTTCTTAAGTTGCCTGGATGGTTGTGGCCATTTTTAGACTAACTTAAATAGAAGAAGATCTGGGTAAATATTCAAAATTTTTACACAGAATATAAGTAATCATTGGTCTAAATAATAGTTTATGGCTAAAGTCTGATAGTTAATTTATCGACCATCCAGCCTCCTTAAAAGCATTTTTGAAAATTCAGAAAGTTGTGGTGATACTGACCGTCTGGTATAATTCATGAATTTAGTGAACTAACATTAAGGATTTTGAGTAACGACAAGATTAATGCAATACGTGTGAGTAGCTCCCACTAGATGCATACCATAGCGTTACCTTAGGGGCTCTTCTTACAGTTCAATGGTGGTTTACAACGCAACAGTAATGTAATGGTTTATGTCAACGAATATTATCTTTTAGCCAAAAATAGAGTGCAAAACATGTTTATACTGTTAGTTTAAACCTTTATTTTCATTTTTTTTTTAATTTTGGCTTTTTGCATGCATACATTTCGTATTTTTCTAACCTTTGACGTATATGGATTTCATTGCCAAATGTCAAATAAATATATAAAAAAAAGAAGAAATTCTCTTGCAATTTATATATTGTTTCGTGCACTCGGCCCCTCTTGCAGAATGGCTCAGAATATCGAAATATCCATTCAGTTTCATTACAGATGACCACGTTAACAACAGCTGTTCCTTTTTATCAAAGCAACTGATTTCAATCTTTTGAAATTACTTAACTACTAATATATCCATCGATCCATAGAATTTAATTTTGATGCCATGATATGCATCAATATGCCTTATGAGTTGTAATTACACCACATACAGAGCATTTACCATTCTTATCAGTAGATAGAGTAATTTGATTTCGCAAATAAATGTTTATTCACTAAACTGATTTCTGTATACGACAGACATCTGTGTAATTTTTATGTTTATAAGTGTAAGCTGATTCCGCCCAATTTGCAAGATGTTGATTTGGTCCAGTCGGTCATTGGTACTTACATTTCTATTTAACACTTTTGAGAACCTTGCCTTTCAACATAACGAAAAGCAGACAATTAAGCGATTGTCACTGATATGGGTTTTTTTTATGTTGAGTGGTCTTGACATTTTTTGCACAGAGTGATCCACCCTTGCTGACGGGGGCTGCAATAATTCCTAGAAATAAAATCAGCATAACCCCATTCCAGACCCCGGAGCTAAGAATCCGCAGTGATGCTGGACAAATGCACATTAAACTCTTGTCTAGACAAAGACCACTAGTTTCACAAACATGTATGACGTCAGTTCGCCATCATTCTCTATAACTAAAACAAAACATCAATAAAGCCACAATGTCCCCCAGCATAAAGCACGTGACATCTGGACAGCAAGACAAAATGGCTCCGGAAGTGGAAGATTCCTTTTCCGGGTAAGTCACCTATCTATCTGGACTTATAACAAAGCCTACAAAGTAACAAATTCTTGATAAATCAAACGTCATCCCATTCTGAATGGAAAACACATTGCATGAAAAACGAATCCTTTTTCCCCTATGAAATGAATATATAAAACCTATGTTATCAAATTCTCATTGGATCTTTACCGTCAATTTATGAGTAACTGAAGCACATTTAACACAACCACCCACCCCCAAATTATAATTGGAAAGTTAAAATCGATTGACATAATCATATTCGTAAATTGATATAATAAACACATCAATTATATTAATATTTAGTATAATGTTTCGATTTTCTATAAAGATAAAAGCAAAATAATACTCTTATTCTTAACATTAAAACATCTTTAAGACTGCATTGAAACTCTATGTATTTACATATGATTATGATATAAAGGGTCACATTAAAGATTACAAAATCAAAACAAATTAAAAAGAATTATATGTTTAATGTCAGATATATTTACAGATTAGCTGCATAAGTCTACAACCTAATAAATTGAACATTCATTAAGCAAAAAACAAAACAAAAACCAAAAAAACCCACAAAAAAACAGATATAAGGGTATAAGCAACTCAAAGAGGGAACCAGCAACCCAAGGCGCTTGCTTTTACATCAAAAATTGACTGCCAAGGAAGGCGCAGTGCATATAACTTTACAAAATACCAGGAACGCTCTCAAGTCGAACTTCCATGGAAACAGGTCTAAAGAATACCCAGGCGATTCGAGCGATGACTAAAGTCACTACAGCAAAAGCTACGGTGTGACAGAATCCGTACATCAGGAAACACAATACCTCAACCAACGACAGGGGTTTCTCCGACTGTTTTGTCTGTTGTACTGTCTCGTGCGCTGATGTATTAGTCTCAGCTGCCATTGCAAGCTCCTCCATTTCTGCTCTGTCATTTTTTGGTTTGTTCTTGTAGCAGAGATGATGAAATCTTAATCCGTCCAAAATCCACATAGTGATGAACGGAATGTAGTAAAGGAAGCAGATGAAAATGACAAAAGCGAGGATATTGGCCATGTACAACACACAAAGAACCACAAATGTAACCAGAGTGAATGCAGCAATCACCACCATGATGATCAGCCATTGTAGTATGGAAAAAGACGGTTTATCGGTGAACCGCAAAAAACCTGTGAAGGACTTTATCAAACCTAAATTCACTGAACCAAGAGAGAAAAACCAAAAAGCAACAAAACCTGGAATGGCTTTCTGTGCTTCGGTGGTGTTGTACATATTTTTGGGAGCTTGCACTGCTATGGATAAAAGCATTAAACTCTCGGTCATTCCTCTTGCCACTTCCAGGAAACTGTGGGATTTCTTGATGTTACCAGTTAATACAATGGCAAACAGCAGAGAAACGTTGACTACGATCGTCAGGCAGACGATAGCGAAGGACACTTTCGGTCCGACTCCTTGCGAGAGTCGAAAATAATTCATTATCTCGTCTGTGATGTAATTTGTTTTAGACTCAGTGTCCATCTCATCAAACGTTCTGGGTAAATCCTCCAAATACATTTTGAATCTACAAAAAGCAAATAATCAATTATATTTTGTAAACTCAAGACGCAGTATCTGACTATATCATTATATCCACCTTTACCTGTATCAGTGTTATCTGCTTTTTAAAAAAAAATCAAACTGCGTTCTTTATACTGTCAATGTCAAAAATTCAGGTTTTAATACGGAAGGCTTTACATTCAATAAATACTACAGCTCCCAGAATAACTCGCTTTGTTCTGAGGGAATTAATTGACTGTTGTCTTCAGTGAATATTGCTACTTATATCATTTACACTCTTTACAGCAATTACAATTGAATATAAACGGGTTGACATTTTATTAAACTACACACTAATCTAACAATTTCACCATTATGAATTGAGATGATTACCTCAAAGTCTCTGAAACAAATTTCCATATGCATTTAAAATATTTACATTAGCTATAACTTCAGGATTGCAATAACTGAATTTTTCCTACATAATAAAAAACGGTATAGATATATATAGGATCTCTCATGATTTGCGATGGTATATGATTTTTATCCAACGAGTTGTGTGTTTTCTATCCCCGAGCCTTGGCGAGGGGATAGAAAACACACAACGAGTTGGATAAAAGTCATATACCATCGCAAATCATGAGAGATTCTTTTTATCACATGTTTTACCACTTATTTTGTTAAACCTCAATCTTTTCTATAAAAATTATGAATGTGAACCGCACAACACATATATACTACAAGACGTCAACAACTTTACGCACGGAAAAAGAGTTCCTTAAAGATAAACAAACAAACATTTCATTTTCGAGCATATTTTTATCAATTCATGAAAGAAAAAATCAAAACAGCATTAAATGCTTCATATTTAGAACTCTACACTTTTCAAGTGAACTGTTTTGTTACTTTTTCATTCTACGTCAATCATCCGCATGAAGCTACATAATGTTTAATTATGACGTCAGGTGGCGAAAGAACACACAGTGGAATATCAAAAATTTATCCCATGAGTGATATCCACCGCATATTGAGATAAACATGTGATAAATATCATATATTCGTATATTTTATGCATAGTTTAAGTAGTAGCAGTTATAACATATAAACGTGTGAATGGGAATAAAAAGGGAATAGTAACGATTTTGGTCAAAGTTTATTTTTCTGTTTTTAATGTTTACGATGTTTCAGTAAGCATTTCTAATAGTCACCTAAAATTTGAGTGTCAGCCGTAGAGTTGTAAACGAGATACAAAGTTCACAATTGTAATGTAAACAAGGCCCGTGCTTTGTTTTTGTCTATATGTTGAATGTTGAAAAGAAAATTCCAAGTTTAGACCTAAAATGAATGTGACAAACGCTAGGAACTGTTTATATATGTTCAAAATGAATTAGCAGATAGAAAAATCAGCTTGAAAAAGAACTTTTACCGGTATATCGAGCCAATGTAAACAAAAACATGGCACGAGCCTTGTTCAGGTAACAAAGATTTGTGAGCTCTGTATCTTACTTATAACTCTACAACTGACACTCAAATTTTGGTTGATCGTTGGAAATGCATAATTACTAAAGCATTGTAAACAATAAAAATAGAAAAATAAAATTTGACCAAAATCGTTACCATGTCCCTTTAATTAGGGCACACTCTGCGGGTGCTCTATAGTGATCAGTATGCCCGTTCGTTCTTTTGTTTATCCATCCATCTGTCCCTCTGACATTACTTGTTCGGAGCTTTTTCCTTTATCCCAATCTGACTTATACTTCACCCACAAAGGTACACATACAGTGACCTTGAACCAACTTTCTTAATCACAGGTTAATGTCATAGCAGACTAATGAGTAAAATCCTTGTCTGGGACATATACATGTATTTTCTCCTGTTTTACATTTCATAATCACGCACAGAGAGCCTTTGTATAAATGGATGTCCAGTGACCTTGAACATACTGAAGGTAACAAAGTTCAAGATCACATCAGAACTCTGTGTAAAATCCTTGTCCGGAATATATATTATTTTCCCTTGATCCTACCGGTATCTTTCTCATATTTTGCATAAATTGTGCTTCTGCATAAAGGATGTGCAATAAACCAAATTTATTTTTAGATCAATGGCTATCGTTACACCTGATATCTTAGAAATCCAGTTTGCGCCTTTTAATTTCTGTAGTTAAGGGTGAACATTGTCCTTCAATCAAGTTTCTATGTGCATGGAAAAGTCAATGTCATAGCTGACCTCTATGTAAAATACTTATCTAGAACTTTTTTTTTTTTTGCTTCTTGATTCTATATACCTTATAGTACTTGTACACCCATATAATGTACGCACGAACCCCCCCCCCCCCCCCCACACACACACACACTCTCTCTCTCTCTCTCTCTCTCTCTCTCTCTCTCTCTCTCTCTCTCTCTCTCTCTCTCTCTCTCAAATACGTTTTAATTGGCCCTTCCAAGCCGCCGTACTTACTCATTTACCAATGTACTAGTATGTTCGAATGTTTTTTAAAGATCAAATCAGCTGGTGCAAGCGTCTGTCTGTCCGTAATTGATCATGGCATTTACATGTACAGTAACTATACACGGTCGGGACAGGGTAGTACACACTTATAATTACTATAGTAAAGTATATAGTTCCTGGTCGGGAACAGAATGCATGCAATATTACATATTCATGAGCGCAAAATCTTAAAAAATTAATTATGCTCTTCACATTACTATATTGTCTCCACCGGGAATCTTTTTATGTTGGTATTATCATTAAAGGTAGCGCGATAATAAATAAACAATAGTTTATATATATGAACATGTCAATTTATGGTCAATATCGGCTATAAACTTACCTTTTAGTTCTGCTCCAGTTCTGTAGGTCTCATTTTTTATGGGTAACCCTTAACTATGGAGCGCCAAATCAAGATGTAGTTGATGACCAAATTTTGAGGCTTGCGTGAATTCATTTCATGCTTTTAATAATTAAAGTATTGCTATTGAGAGTTTGATTGGATTGATTTAATGCGCGCTTTAAGGACGATGGACCCAATATTCATTTCTACAATAGTGATTTCCTTGAAAATTTTACATGAGTTAAGGTTACTAAAGATATATCAAAATCAATCAAAAAATAACATCAAAATCGAATTAGATTTTTAGTATCGACCATTTCAAAATTTTTTGGTATCACTTTAAATTTCTTTTCCAATTGAACACAATGGAGGAAAGCGTTCTTGTGAGAGGAAAAATGTTTTAAAAAATTCTGCAATAAATTTTCTATCCAAATTGAAAGATGATACTTATATGATGATTTTGAATTAATATCATTTAAAAAAAGACCATGTCATCGACTTCGTTTTTACGAGGGCACATGCAAAGTGTGGTATGTCGTTATTTTTCTTCACTTGCTCATGAAAAGTACACCAGGCTGAAGCTAGCAGCCATTAACAGCAGCCACTAAGCCCGTAGAAGCTAGCAGCCAATAAGGAAAATCATCAAAGTACTGAGAGTACTCCAACAGAAAATTATAATTACTTTATTATCGGAATATTTTAATTAATATTAAGACGGTTTATGCATTAATTATTTCTATGAGCATTAACAACTTCGGAGGCAGTAAAGCTCGCCCGGATAAGAATTATAAATGCGTTTGTGTCTAATCAAATTCAATTGAATATTGGTATTTGTCTATAGTATGCTTAAAAATTGATCCCCGAGTCTGTTTACTTTTCTTCGGAAATGCATCGGACATTTAAAAAAATGTCCTCGTATTATTACAAAAATGAGACGTTCAGAATCTTACATGGTGATTTTATTCTCATTAAAAAGTTAGCCTCTGTCGCAAACTAAAACCAAAACAACAGAAGTCCAAAGGTAAATTTGGGAATATTTTGTGTTAGCCATGTTTTGACGTGAACCTTCGAGAAAAAATTGCTAAGATATATATAAGAGACTATTTAGCTCACCCGAACGTTGGCATGTTTTAGCATTTCACAATGAGATAGGGCTTAAAAGTGGCCAATTATCTCCCTTATCTTTGAAGTGTGCTTCAAACTTGGGAAAATTATAAGCATTGAAATAAGAAATAAAAAGTTCTCGGAATCAAGAACTTTTCTTCGGCTATTTCCGAAGACAAAACTTTAACGTTTTACGTATGAAACATGACGTCATAATGAAGAATGAGCACGCGACGTTTAGTTTAACTTTGGCATAAGATTTGAGTAGATAGGTGGATCCTACTGTGTGCGTTTCAAATAAATTTTGTTCTACAATAAAAAGTGGCCATAGACAACGTGTACGAACGGAGGAAATTCGAGTTGAGATCTGCACATTGTTCAAAGAAATTTTTATCAGGCCACGTGAAAAAGTTCTACATATCCCAATAATCCTTTGCAGTGCATAGCAACATGGTGGAACAGGAAGCGTTTCTAAGGAATATTCTTACCTCTAAATCGCATACATCTTTTTCATTTTACAATAAAAAATTAAATCCTTTAAAACACTAAAGTAAGCAACACATATGCTGACGTAAAAAACTGTACTATCTGAACTTTTGCTGACATATGACGTCATTTCCTTCCCCGAATTTATCCGACATTTTACGAAAACTGTCGAGAGCAAGAGAAAGTTAAGTATGTCGTCACAGTGATCTCGCGCTATTTTTCCCGTGATAAATTTAGAGTTGGATCAAGCATTGTACTGGGTGATACCTGTAGTAAGTACTCCCTATTCACTGGTATTAAGCCGATATGCATATCATAAAATGGCGACAAGCTCTGTAGGTTCGGAAGTTTACACTGCTATATTTATTTATTCAGGTCGTATTTAGCGGGTAAAACATAAATGTTTGAAGGGCTACTGAGTCTTCACATGTAGCAACTTATAAAATAAACCAAAACCGCATATTAATTGATATTTCCTCCAATAATGAAAATCCTAATGATATGCGTACCTACGACATGTTTTATTTTTTGGATATACGTACCATAATTTGATGATATGGGTACCAGCTAATTTCCTATAATATATTGTGTGTTCTTATTTTCATTGAACTGTGCGTTTTTGTTGAAACGTTGAATGTATTTGTATTATATTGTTTTATTATCGATATCCCCATGCAGAGTGTCAGTATGTTGAAAACTTAGGCATATACTTCATAGTAGCGGGAAATAAATACCAGTATTTATATTGTCAATATATCATACAAAATTAATGTCATTGTTGAAAAAATCGGTTTTGATATACGCTTAATACTGAACCTCGATTCTGGCAACACTTCTTTTTCGGAGAATTTAGAATCAATAATGGATGAATCCCATGGAAGTAGATAAAAGCATTCAAATATATGTAGTTGTAAAGAAATAATCCTATATTTAATGTCAGTTGTTTTACAATGATAAATATGCTGAGAATAAAATGGTTCCTGCTTTATTATTACAACAGAATTCATCATTAAACGGTAATATTTTTGGAATATAGTCATCAATTTGTTTATTGTTTCATTCGTTATTTTTCTAATTTTGTAACATATTTTTATTAACAAACTCATTTTTATTTGAGTACTATTTTGGGAAAGAATTTGAAGGACTCTGCATATCTGTATCATTCGAACTTGAATATTGAAAATAGAATTAAAGTGAAATTTTGGTAATCCGACGATTAAATAGCTTGTAATTTGAATCACACAGATTTCTCACTGGGTTGGTTTTTTTTTTTTAGGAAATACAGTGAAATGTATTTCAATTTCTTTTTTAATATTATTTTACATGAAATTAATTGGGAATTGTTTTGGTCAAAGCAGCTTGTAGATTTAAGGATCTCTGATCACTAGCACCCCAAAACAAAAACAAAGAGGTATGAAAATATTTCTTTACGCTGTACGGTTTTCGTTTAAGAGGGCTCGAAGATTGTCGCCAATTTTTAGACTGTATTTATTTCTTTTAAAAGGACAGCTCTATATAAGAATGTAGGAAAATGCCAAATTTTGACGGTAAAATATTTACTTTTTCTTTACTAAATAATAGTTTATAGCTAAGGGGATCATATCGTAAAATATTAGGAAGATTTGATGGCTAATTTGTTGACCACACAGCCTCCTTAAATTACATGTATATTCCACAATTACTATTGATTATGTTTATTCTGATATCCAATGCATGTTTTCTACTCCCTTGTCTACAATACATACAATGTAGGTATTTTACTTGTAAAACTATCTCTGAAAATATATTTTTTAAAGATGATGGCAAGGTATTTGAAGTTTGGGGAAAGTTGTATGGTCGAAGCAAGGTTTACAAAAACATAAAATGTTGTAGCACACAAAGGAATTTATTAACATCTACCGATTAATTTCTCCTCTTTTTCTCAAGAAAAAAAAACCCGATTGTGATTCAAAGCCCTGAAGAAACTGACAGGACGAAAATTTTCAAGCCCTGTTTATCGATTGGTCGAAACCTAAATCGACTTAAGAAAAATCTCGGACTGCACGAAAGCATCAGGATGATGTCAGAATCAATTACAGTCGAAGTCTTTTATATACTATATTTAGTAACGTACTGACGTACATTAACAATAAATAAGTAAATTTTAATTTTACTTACTTTTTACGATCAATTTATTAATTTGTTAAAAGAAAGATGTACATATAAACAATAAAATGCTTTCTTTGATTATCCATGCGGGTTATGAAGGTAGCGATCATTGCAGAAAAAATTTAAATAACCCGCTTACGCGGTTTATGTTTTTTTCCCCTGCAATTTCGCCACCTTCATGTCCCGCATGAATCATCAAAGAAAACATTTTATTGTTTAAATAAATTCATGCATTTTGTTGTTTAAATAAATTCAACACCAGATTTAAGTCACACCTGATGCTACATTTAAATATAAGCTATTTTAATATTTTTTTTATTGATGAAGAAATAGAAGCATTGGGTATCCACACTCACACACGCATGCACGCACGCACACCCATCCATGTACATTTTACCGATGGTACGCATATCCAGAAATTCTTCTTTGTTTTATGGTACGTATATCTGTTTTTGTAGGTACGCATATTATTGGGATTTTAGTTTATAGAGGAAATATCAATTAGTATGCGGTTTTGGTTTATTTTATAAGTTGCTACATGTGAAGACTCAGTAGCCCTCCAAATATTTATGTTTTACCCGCTTAAATACGACCTGAATAAATAAATATAGCAGTGTAAATTTCCGAACCTACAGAGCTTGTCGCCATTTTAAGATATGCGTACCAAATGGTACGCATATCGGCTTAATACCAGTGCTATTTCAGTGTTAACGGCGACTCTTCGGCTTTGTTTTGAGATATTTTTTGGCTTAGTAAAGAGGATAATACACATGCCTAATTTACCACATTTACCGTCATATTGATCCAATCGTATATGCATACATTAGGTAGGAACGAGAAATTAACACAGTCTAATTTTTATTAGAACTACATGCATGCCCTCACATAAAAGGGGAGGGCACATGTCTACAACGCATATATAGCATACACGCACAAAAAAAAAAAAACCCAAACAACTTTGTATTTATCAAAATAATTTAGTAAGTCTGTTTTACATTTAAATAATGATCAGTGGTAACTGAGGCGTGTTCAGCAGAGAGAGCGCTCGCGAGCGCTCGTCAGAATTCCCTATACCCTCAACACAAATTTTGACGAGTGCTCTCTCTGCTGGACACGCCTCTTGTTTATTAGACAGCCCGCGGGCTGACTAATTAAGTTGGGATGAAACTTCAAATGCGCTTGCGCAAATTGGAATTCTGGGAAGGAATTAGACAGTCCATGTTAGAGAAATTCGAAGAAGTTATGAAACTGGTAAGTTTCTAGGTCAAACTGCGCATCGTCGTATTGGAAGACTGTCCATGGGTTTCGTCTGCAGCCACGATCGGGAGTCCGCACATATATCCCCCTGACTCTTAGTGAGATTGGAGAGAAAATATGTTGGCAGTGGTTTGCGACGGAATCATGAAATTCGAAGAGCATGAAATTAATTTAAAACAGCATGCATAGTTGATGTTGATTACAATATAATAAGTGGGATTGCAGTCATACATTGTATCATGTACACCGCTACACACTTATCTCCTCACCTACACTCATAAAAATCCATATATTATTATTGACCTGGAAACTATTTTTATCTTGTATTTTATAGATTGTGTATTCTGTTTTAACCTAATATTAATATTCCAGCTTTTTATAAAGCTAACCTTGTGTATATTAGCCAAGGGTGGGACAATTGGAATAAATGTTTTATAGCTCCGGGTTCCTAGTCGGGGTAATAGTAATCGAGAGAAAGCCAAGGATTTAGGTGGGGCAAGTACACGGGTTGCATTTAACAATGATGAGAGATGTGTAGTTCCTTCTGCGCTCGCCCAAACGGTCACACATATTAGTTTTAAATAGGTCAGCCACTACTTGCACTATATAAGTTGTGTATTGAGAATTCGATGTTCGTAGCAATCAATTTATTTTTTTTTTTTATTTCAATTGAAACTTTAAGAAAATGAGATTTTATATTGTAATTATGAATAAAAGTCCATGCCTTTTTTCAAAGGGGGATAATAAAAAACGCCGTAAAGGGCAAGTGGTAACCATTGCACTGGCATGCAAACATCGTTTCAAAGCTCACCTAGTCATTTTTAGACGGTGGCTATAAATAGCCACGGTCTATTGCTACGGTCCTGACCGGAAGAGTATTTCTCACGGGGACCCTAGCGGATAACGAATGATAACTCTGTTAGGCATGCAGTGTTACACGCAATGTTTATCTATGTGTCGATTTCAGTAATTTTAATCTTTTCAGATATTTAAAGCATTATAGCTGCTAATCATTTTGTACATATATTTAAATAATTTATGAAATTGTGTTTTATTTTAAATGAGCCGTTACCATGTCTGCTTACGCGGTATCGATAATTTATGCACCAACTGCCAGTTGTGACGTTAAACTGTGTATCAGGACTGCATAAACTATATCACTGCGATAATTGGCTAAGACATCTCACAATAATCGCTTCTTGTTTTTTTAATGATGTAAACAATTGTCAGAAACACACACAATTTAAAAAAGTTTGCCATTTCATATTTCAGCAAGTATGCTTCATCGATAAATTAATTCATTTTCAACGCATTAATTTTAGTTGAGGAAAAATATTTATTTTTTTGTAACTTATTCTAAAGAATTCACAACAGATACTGATAATGAATATTAGATTAATTACATTTTATTGAACTTCAACCGATCAATGGCACACTTTCTTCTACAAGTGTTCATGTGTTCTTTTAACACACAAAAAACTTGAAATTTACGATACAAATGTGTTTAATTTTGGACTATCCTGTGATTTACTTAATTTTGTAACCCACTCAGTCTGTAGGAACATTAATATTATTACAGGCACCTCAATATTCATCAGACAATATTTACTACTGATGTTGACGCTTTACTTGCTGCTGACTTTCTCTCAAACACGCTAATCGATAGACCTCGGATTGTAAAATTCACGTGCAAATCAAGTCGCCATTTTACATGTACATGTATAAACAAACAACATTTTACGATGTTTTAAAGATTTTCAGTTCAGATTTTTTGTAAGCAAATAAGGGATTAAAGACATGCTGTAAAACGTCTTATGGATTGCACGGCGTATCAGCTCGTGTATCTCTAATTTGCAGTAAACGCTAGCTTTTTTTTGAGAAAAAACAATCGGTTCAACTCATGCAATAGTCCATATACATTTATGGTACATTTTGAACGGTAATGTAAGATATAATAATTTTGTTCACTTAACAGTTTCTGACGAATTTTTCACATTTAACTGAAATAACGCAATTTGATGAGCGAAGTACAATCTGTGACTTTAATCCATATGCACCTGTCTCTGCTACTAGAGAACCTTTTCTTTGGTTTTGGGGGATTTTTTCGCAAACAGATAACATTATTTACACATGTACGTAAATATCACCCCTTTTGTTCTCAAATAATTTTTAACTCGCGAGTATGAGCTTTCTCCGACATTTGTTTCCATTTACAAATAGGCGGGCCTATATAAATGCGCCAGTTTGTTGCGACTCGCAATTGAAATAAGTGTCATCACTCAACGAAATGCTACATCGACCGTAGCGTATACATCCATGCTATATTTGCGATAAATAATGAAACATGAAGGTAAAAAATGTGCTTCATAGATAACTAGTATTCTGCTGAGCTACAGAACTTTAGCTTTCCGGAAATATTGCCGGGATTTGCGGACCGTAGATCTAATGTATAGACTATAGTACATGCAAAGAATAAAATGAAATTTATATACACAGCTGTACGGTCAGAAAACACATGCGTTTAACTTGGATTTTGTTTGTTTGGTGTTTTTAAAAACTAATTTTGAATAATTAATCTATATTTCTTGTAAGTTTACTAGAAAAGTTTAATGTTGCAAGTAAATTATGCGTGTTAAAGTGTACTGAGAAGCGATAAAATATACATGTGACTTTCCCAAATTCATTCAAATGATTTGAATAAATCTATAGCTAAATACAATTAGACAAATGTACTTTAAAACGTTGATTAATGAAACTGCCGCGACTGAATATTGTATGATATTTTTTTTCTCAAATTTTTATTCACTTTCGTTGTGAGCAAATGGAAATAATCCACTACAGTCGAAGATAAAATATTGATTGACTCTTCTGTTTCATGATGACGTGCATTCCAAAAGCAATATCAGTGTTATCAAACAGGTTCTTGCAAACCATTCCGTTTTCTGTACACCTAAATGTATAACTGACTATGAGGACAAAAGCAAGTGTGATGGTCCACAAGCAAGTGTGATGATGCAACTTTTTCCCCGTGAAGAAATTGAGGGAAAATGCTGTCGAGAGGGACAATAAACATACTACATGTATGCCCAAATAGTTAGTAAAAACCTGATAAGTATTTTATCATACTAAAGCTTTATTTGTTCTTGTTACTTTGAGAAATCTACAATATCTTTAAAGCACAAAAGTCCAATCCACACTTTTCAAAAGTTGTTCCCCATTTGCAGGGTCACCCCAAAGGTCAAAAGGGAAAAAACCAAAATTCCCCTTCTTTATACAATCAAATACATGTAGTTTGGCGTACTGTGATGAAATCGCTTTGGATTTGATTTATTCATTCAATATGTGGTGACAACCTACATATTTAATGAGTCATTCTGGGGCAATCAAAATACATTTGTGTAGTACATGTATTACCAAAAACGGAGTTTTAATATCAACTGATATAGATACAAAACATATAGATACAAACTTCTATACTACAAAGGCTACTGTGATAAATCTATGGATTTTCCCAAAAAGATGACGATAAAGAGACACAACATTTGTAAAGTGTGGATTGTGAACACAACTACGATTTCCACAGAATTATCCATGTAAGTAACTCACGACCAGTTGTGCGAGTAAGCGTTAGGTATTAGTACATGTATGAGACGCTGGCTGTGTATTTTCGACAACAATAATTTACCTACATGTAATATGCCACTTTCAAATGGCGCCACCGTCTAACAGTACTTTCAGTACTTTGATTGTTATAGGCCCTAGTGAGAAGGAGAGGCAGGTGGCAGACGTAACCAAATATCTTCACAAGAAAAGGGGGTATATAGCCCCCCCCCCCCCCCCCCCTCCCCCCCCCCCCCCCCCCCCCCCCCGTGGAAAATATATATTTCCTAAAAATATCTTGTTGGGTTAAACAATGCGATTGATTAATTAAGGTCATTCAATTTTTTTTTCAAACCATATAAAGTCATAATATCATAAGTTTTACTAATTTTTGAGATTATTTTTATTTAAGATGTTTTTCCATTTCATCATCGTATGTCATAGTCCTGATTCCGCATAGCTTCGAGGATCGTACATATTTTTATACTTCATTCATGAAATTTCACAAAACTCTTACTATGTTCATATTTCTGCACAGAAAAGATTGAATTTTACATTCAGCAGTGAACTAAAAGTACATGTACGTGTTTAAACAAAATACGTCTCTCTTGTACATACCTGTTTACTTGCAAATGCTTAGGATATTGCATGTGATCTCTATTATCTCTTGTTCATTTAATACTTTTTTCGTTGCTTTTGGTACTGATGTCTTACTTTCACTTGTTTTGAGGACATGCAATACCTTCCACCCACTTTACGGCACTCGTAATATATTTTTTGATCTGTTTTTGTGTTTTTCCATACTTTCAATGTTTTTCATTATTTTGCACTTTTTTGCTTATTTCAGTTATACTCATAACAGCAACTGTCAACAGTCTTTGTTTTATTTGGAATTAGCTCAAGCATTTTATGTACATGCTTTTCAAAAATTTCCTTGTTGCGGCTATAAAGTCATTAATGAATCAAAGACACTAGATAATGGGTAACAGTATTGAGCAATATCGAGCCGCAATAGGTAATTTTTACTCTGCGTGTAGGCAGGTTATTTGTTCAAAAATTTTCGTTATTTTCAAATTACAACATATTTTGTCGTTTATTAATATGTTGATGAGAATGTGTAGTTTTAATAGCTTTCATAGAGTTTATGGTATCGCTTTATACATCATTTTTTTCATGTACTTTTTTGCTTTAGTTCAGGTGATATTGAAACCAATCCCGGTCCTACTTATGAAAATGTAGTTGAAATTATTCATTTAAACGTTCGAAGTATTAGAAACAAGATAGATTCCCTTAACGCCATAGTTTGTGATTTCGATATTGTGTGTTTTACAGAAACGCATCTCGACCACAAAATTTCAAACAATGACATACTTCTAGACGGTTTTGAGAAAGTTTTTCGAAAAGATCGAAATTCTTATGGGGGTGGGGTCATAATCTATACTAGTAACAATATTCGATCTCGAAGACTTTATCATGATAGTATTGACCTACAATTGTCGGACGCGAGCTCGAATAATAATAACAAATTATATTGGAAGTTAATTAAAGACGCTTTTTATGCAAAACCAACGAAAGACATTCCACCGATACAATATACGTCTGATACGGGTGAATTTAATATTGCTTTTACCGATACAGAAAAAGTTGATGTATTAAACAAATATTTTTCATCTGTTTCAAACGTTGATGACACTTTAAATCAACTACAACAATTGTATCACATGTGTAATGACAAATTAAACAATGTAATTATTGAGGAGCAAGAAGTTATTGATATAATAAAAATACTCCCTGTTAACAAAGCCATAGGTCCCGATGCAATAAGTCACAAAATGTTAAAATCCACTTTGCAATCTGTCGCCAAACCACTATGTTTGTTATTCAACAAATCTTTGACTGAAAATGTGTATCCAAATAATTGGAAAATTGCTCATGTATTACCGCTGATTAAAAAGGACGATCCTTCTGTAGCAACAAACTACAGACCTGTATCACTCTTGAGCTGTGTTAGCAAAATTATGGAAAGAATTATATTCAAACATGTCTACAATTATTTTATAAAATTTAAAACAATTTATTTTATAAATATCAAGCTGGTTTTTTTTGCCTGGCCATTCAACTTTATATCAGTTACTAGAAACATATCACAGTATTGTTAAAAATATAGATGAAGGGAAATTTTGTTGTATGGCTTTTTGTGATTTGTCAAAAGCTTTTGACAGAGTGTGGCATAGAGGTCTACTTTTTAAATTACAAACATATGGTATATGTGACAATATCTTTAATTGGCTTGAAAGCTATTTATCTAACCGTAAACAAAAAGTTATGTATAAGGATATATTATCCTCCTGTAGAGGAGTCAATGCTGGTGTACCACAGGGCTCAGTTCTTGGCCCTTTTCTATTTTTGATTTATGTTAACATGTGTCAGAAAATATGCTTTCACTGTGTAGACTGTTCGGTGATGATAATTCTTTACAATCTTCTTCATACAATGTTGCCAATATTGAATTTGTCCTGAATCATGATCTAAAAGTTCTAGAAAACTGGTCATCCCATTGACTGTTAAAATTTAATCCATCCAAAACAAAAGCAATATTTTTTACACTTAAAACAAATTTTTACTTCCGCAAACTCCAATTCCAAAATAGTCGATTAGAATTTGTTTCATCACACAAACACCTGGGATTACTTTTTTGTAAGAACCTTTGCTGGTCTGAGTATATCGATAATATTGTTAAAAATGCATACCAAAGTTTAGGCCTGTTGAAGAAGCTCAAATTTAGCATAGGTAGAAATACTTTATCAAAAATGTACATGACTTTTATTCGACCTTTAATTGAATACTACTCTGTTGTCTGGGATGGCTGTTCGTTTTAAGATGTCGAAAAATTAGAAAAAGTTCAACTCTATGCAGCAAGAATCATCACTGGCTTACCCATATTATCTTCAAGAGAGTCCCTTTATTTAGAAACAGGTTGGATGCCTCTCTCAGAGAGACGAAAATTAGCAAAATTGAGCACAATGTATAAAATTCATAATAATCTGGTACCGGACTATTTAAAAAATATTTCCTTCTACCAGGTCTTTAGAATCGAATTACAATACACGCAATCGAGAAGACTATACTATTCCAAAATGTAGACTAGAAATATTCAAGAAATCGTTTGTTCCTGACACGATTAATAAATGGAATAGTTTAAGTTTAATCACCAGAAATAATTCCTCGTTTACAAGTTTCAAAAGCAGTATTCAATTAGACCAAATTAAACCACCGTCCTATTTTTGCTTCGGCAAGAGACGACTTAACATTATACACACAAAACTTAAACATAACTGTATCTTAAACTTCGACCTTTTCAGAAGAAATATTATTGAACGCCCTAATTGCCAATGTGGATTACCAGAAGATTCTTATCATTTGTTTTTTGGATGCAAGAAATATTCCAATGCACAAAATGAACTGATTTCAAACCTTTTAAATTTGAATCAAATTAACATTATTGTCATTTACTTTTGTGGGGAGATGAATCTCTGACTGTCAATTTAAACCAACGTATTTTTTCAGCTGTTCAAAGATTTATCAGAGATTGTGGCAGATTCTCGTAATTTCAGTCTTACTGCCTAGACCAAATTCAAACAGAACTGTTTATAAATACATGTACGTTTGTTCAATGATTCAACCATTTTATTAATATCCATTTCTATGTACTTTCTATTCTAAACTACTACGCATTTATAAATTGTTATACTTGGTAAGAACCCTGTAAGTTGTTAGAACTTGTATTCGAACCATTTGTATATGTTTATGCAATAAAATATGTTCAAACCAAACCAACTAAAAGTGGTTTTTTTGTCGTATGTCTCTCATTATCTGTTCATTCAAATCTTTTTCGGCTTGCTCGACTTCAAATTCAATGTTTTGACAGTCAACCCCAAGCTTTCCACTGATAAGCCTACTAGTTGTTAACATACTAGTTCTAGTAGTTAACATACTAGTTCTAGTAGTTCACATACTAGTTCATACTAAAAATATAAGTTATGCAAAATAAAAGATTCCAGCAAGATTTTTATTAAAAAATTATCGTATTTCAAAATATAAATAAAATACTAAATAAAGAAAAGCTTCTCGAAAAGTACACGTACATGACAATTTTAAAAAATTACAAAATACATTGCACTGTAGCCAAAATTTTTTTTATCTACATTGTATATATATACTATAGGTTAGTAAAACAGTGCTTCTTATACTATAGGTAGTATGAATATCTGTCATAATGAAGTCATATCAATTCCCCAATTTTTTTGCAATAGATTAGCCGACTCTTATTTTTAGTCCCCTACCGATGAAACAATAAAGAGCAAGCAAAATCTTTCTGTCAATTATTAGTCATAGATGAATAAATCTTTGATGAAAATAGTTTGTTCCTTAAGTCTGTGCTCAATATTTTCCAAAATATAACTGCTTTAAAATAAGTCGTTTTATGTCCAAAAAATAGAGAGAAAATGGCGGGAAAAGGTTGACTTTATGCCTTATTTTAGAATTGAGGGCATTTGGATAAAAATGATAATTATGATAGTTAAACTTTGACCTAGGGGGGCATTTAAGGTCCTTATAATATATAGTTCTATAAAACAAAATAACTGCAAATGTCATTTCAAAAAATTTAATGCTTCTCTTCTGTGCATTGAATAAGTAACCGATGGAGCTAAATCGTATTGACAAAAAGGTTTCACCAAGATTCTCAATCAAAAACAAAATAAATGTTCATTTTTCTGCCTGCTATTTATTGCAGACTGAGACTTTTTAGCATTTTGTACAACCTGATTAAAAATGGAACATGAAGTTGTCCATGTAAAACACACATGAAATTAATAATAATATATGGTAGATGTGATGAACAAGTAGCTGTACAGGTAGATGCTGTGGTTCGGGTTGGAACACCAGAGGTAATGTTCTGCCATTGATACGGGATAACCCAAAACATGTCCAGTGCATTTCAATCTCAAGAACTTGTGTAATATCTCAGGAGCTGCCTGTGATTCCTACAAAAATTATAACAAATGGCTTTTTAATATATCAAATGCCTAGTACAATAAAACTTGGTTAAAGGGGGGGGGGTCTTTTGGATCAGTCTTTTGAATTCATTAAAGAAAACATGTAATTCTTTTGCTGATAAGTTTAATGACATTGGTTTAGGCCTGACGTACCAAACCTCGTACTCTCCCTCTACAATGTCTATCAATTCCCCGTCCACATCCAGTATATTGTTAATGCGGGCCTCTTCCGACTCCGGATCCAACACCTCATCAGAGCATTGAATCTTCACCTTGTATCCACGAACAGTGTATGGCAACAAAAAGTCTTTCTGAAACTGCACAAAGGTACTATGTACTCAATGCTCTTGTTTTAAAAGAACAAAAACAATGATAAAAGATGAAAGAATGGGGAGAACAACATCAAAATATTCCACACTAATATTACAATAAATTATTTTTTCAGATAATGTTCAAATTTATGAAAACAATTTTGGGAAAGATTTCATTTGTTTGAAGCGTCCCATATCACTTGAAATGAAGTATACCTACTGCAGATGGAGATAAAGTCATCAGCTGAAAGAAATGGGTCAAAAATGGCAGTCTGCCTGTCTCTTGGTAGACAAAAACGGTAAAAGCATCCATTTCTCGACTGTGTTTATTCATTGTAACAACATCCATTTTTGACTCTATGGCACTCTCGAGATCCCAACCACCTGATGCCATTCCCCAAACTCCTGCAAAACCAGGTGGCAATGTGAGGATAATTCTGATGAATCTGATGGGTCAATTCTAGTTTATCATAAACACCTGTGTGAGGCATGAGAAATTCTACTGAATCCTTTATGGGTCAATACTAATTCCTTTGAAGATTCTACTCCTACAAAACCATGGCTGTGTTAGGTATGGATCGTTAATAGGTCTATTATAATTCACTTCGGGGTAATTCCTGAATTTCATTTTCTAAAATTCCATTCTTAATACCTGTAATGAAAATTCTCATACTGTTTTTGCATCAACTGTTTGGTTTACTTCTTAAATGGTTAAAACCAACCTTTGAAAAATACTGTAACAGTAATACTCAGTAGTATATCCTCACTATATAACTAAAAGGAGGAATAGTCAATAATTAAAACATTGCCCTTAAGGCCAGTCAACATTTGTATAATGATGTGTTTGAAAACTTCAATTTTTTGGGTTAGGGGTGGAGGGAAGGGGAAGAGGGTTAAAAATATAAAATCACGTGAAAAAGACATAAATACTAAAAAAGAAAAAATATCTTTTCAAACCTTAAACCTAGCTTATTAGATAACTTTAATTAAACTAAGCCAAATTGAACCATACCCCTGTGTACAAACAGTTAGTCCAGCCCAGCACACATTAAAAACATCAACATATTGTCTCACAAAATATTCAATATAGTGTCCAGCAAAGTGTAAAAATGTGAAGCATTTCCCTCCTGTTTTCTAACTTTTTTGTAACTAAAAATTTCATAAAATTCTTTCCCCTGGTACCAGTGTCAGTTGATTCTACATTTACTAGTCTTTCTAACAATTTTAATACTTTATTCATTCAAGAGTATTGGATTATTTTGATGTTGCTCTTTGCCAGATCCATAGGTAACTCACTGCATCTGGTTTTTGAAGTGCGCAACTTTTAAAATGACTTAGAAATTCGAATCTCCCACATTGCTTGTACATTACTACAACAAATTCACTTGGGTGCTTTATGAAAGGCATAACAGAGGCTCCAAAGGGGGCACAGGGATAACCAAGCCCTGCTCCAGATGAGGTGATGCTAACACATTGTCCCTCAACCACTGTAATTTTAAGTACTGTGAAATCATTAATTTTTGTGGCAGCCAATTTTTTGTTGATTTCGAGATAGCTGCAGATCTGTAGTTCACTGGTCTGAAAAAAAATTGATGGACAACGAGACAGCTGTGTCATCTATTGAAAAAAGTGTATATTTTTTTAGCACAAAAAAAGTGTGCAGTTTCTTGATTTATTTCTCTGTATATTTGAAATATTTCTAACCATGAGTTCCTAACATATTCTTTACTACATCAACAACAAAATGCATGTACAAGTCATACACAAAGCACATTAGAACAAATTTTCTTGCTACCCAAAATGGCAGTATAAATACTTTAAATTTCTCATTAAACGAGAGGAATTAATATCCGCAAAAATTCACGAGAAGCACATATATTAAACATTTGCTTTTATTTTTCTGACAGATGTAAGCTAAATGATACTATGATAAAAAAAAAAATTAGCGATTTCTATTCTCGTCATTGGATGCAAAACAGTTGAATCGCGGAATTAAGTACTCGCGTGAAATAAGGAATCCACAGTAGGTGAAATTTTTTGATCCTCTCAATTTCAAGCTCAAGAAGGCTGTAACAATGGTTTTGAGTAAGTTTCATCATGAAAGTAGCTTAAATAAATGAAAAATAAATTGAGAGTCAATCCTAATTTTTATTCAAACCAGTGGGCTACAAATCTGCAGATAGACTTTAAGAGCACCCCTAACCTTTAAAGAAGTATAAAAGCTTACATGTAATTTATTCATTATACATATAAAGAAATCCATGAAATTTTTTTAACCACTACACAAAACTGTTAAAAATACTATAAAAAAAATCTGTGAAAATTAATTGACCCCTACAAATTCAAATTAATTACTCCACAATATGCTTTCAATTATAAATTCTTTTTTTACTTTGTCAACAGGTGTTTTAAAGCTGTGTACCTTTTTGCTCAGATGTTGTGGATTTTTCACTTGTGCCATCTGCATCTTCTGCAGTTGAATCTCTTCAAAAGAAATTAAAAATTTTACTAATTGCTTAATGAAGTCTATCATTTTAGGAACATTTTTAATGACACAAGAAGTATTGCATAATTATAGATTTTGTACAGCATACCCACAGGCACTAGCTGTTAAAAAACATTTCTTTCAAAGGTAAATAATTTCCCATAATACATACATGTATCAATATAGTAAGGGAAATTGTTTAAAAAGACAAATTGTACTCAAAAATCACAAAATTTAAATCTAACACTATGCAGATTGACACATACACGTTTGAATTGTGACATACAAAATAAGCAAAAATTTTACACATATGTAAAGTAATTCTCTTAGTCAATGAAATAGTGTGTTACAATCAGAAATTGAGTTATTCTTAAATTCAACCCATAATACATTATCAATCAATTGAACAATCATTCATTTGATTGTTTGATGGACATACTTTTCTAATGAATTGATATATACATATGCTCTTACCTTTGAAAAATGGTTAGTGTTGCATCAAATAATCTTTGTTTTTTAAAAAGCATTAAATGCAGAGGTACAACTAAAATATAGAAGGAAAAATGATACATGATCATCAATTATCTACAAACATATTCACATGAATAACAAAAATCACTGAAATTCAAAATAAACCTGATTCTTTAAAAGCAGTCCATAAGTTCTTGTACCATAGCTACATGTAGGTGTTTAAAATGTGGGGTATCAAAATCATTCTATCAATAAAATCAAAGAAAGTTAAAAAAAAAAGATAGCAAATTATAAATTGAAGATGTTTTTTTCAATTCAATATGCAATAGTCTAACTCTTTATCATATAGGCTATATTTATAACAAATGATAAATTATAGTAAACTATGGTGCAGGTCACTTATTCCATGAGTATAATTTTGATTCCAAATGGTCATTAATGTCATAATACCAACACCAGAGCTTCAACCCCTGGTCATTACGACTATGTACATCAATTGTATTGTATCTGCACAACAATATCATTTTGGGGTAGCTAATATATGCAGTTTTAGCCACAAATCACAGTTTGTCACATTCAATCTTACCAACATATCTGGCCTTCTTTAACCACCTCTGTCTTTCTGTGTGATATATGAGCTCTGAGAACAATCCACATCCTACAACAATAGTGCTAAAGGAGGCTAGCTTCCCTCCCGAGTAAACCGCCTGGACATTGTTATGGTTTGACTTACCTACAAATTATTCATACATTTATCTTAGTTCTTTGCATAACTTCGGAGCAAAACTTGCTGTAATTTCTGTAAATTAAGAGGATAAATGCTGTGAACATCAATAGTTTTGGATGGTTGAATGATGCACCAACCCCTGATAATATGGAGAGCTGCAGTGACCACATCTATGTTACCATAGAGACCTTTAGCTGCCCCATTTCCTGTGCCTGCAAAACACACCACCTATCGATTGTAAAATAAATTAATTGAAAGGTATAAAACAAAATATTTAACATGTTTGATAATTTTTTTCACCTGTTGGGATGATGCCAATTGGTACCTCCAATGGTTTGAGTTTACATGTTGGCTGATCATAGTCCAAACCAGCCTCTTTCTGAGCGCGGGTCAGGAGACCATTGATGACCTCCAGTAGAGTTCCATCACCTCCTACTACAACCAGCCTTTAAAAAAAGACACTATCAATCCATTCCATAATAACTTATTAAGTAGATTTGTGTGAATGAAGAAAGCAAATCTAGCTGATATTTAAAATATATTTCAGGAAAGTACTCTAAATGTAATTAACTTAGCATGCACAATATTTGGCAAAAAATGATTTTTCAACAAGTTGGCATTGATTTGAAATAAAGTATTTCTGAATGTTCATATATGTATGGCATTAGGTGATGTACTTAATTTAGTGGAGGTCTTTTTCTGCTAAAAACACTAAAAATAATACACAGCCAAAATGTCATGTTTACAGTAAATCATCTTTTACTTTTGAAAAATTTGTGCTCTATCCCATCAACTTACAATGAACCAAACTGTTGACTATAATGTCATTCAAGAAAATGTGGATTATCCACATGATCCAATTTGACATTGTCTTAAAAACTGAGTAACTATTACCCATCAACACATGTTGTATCAAAACTTTTCATTATGTCAATAAGGTGCTTTGGTCGTTCAGAAACTGGAAGAAAGAAACTACTTTAAAATAAGTTATGGTAAATAAAGAATAAATATTTCAATCAAAATGTATTTAAACATTAAGTTATAATTAAAACGAAAATTTAAAAAGGCCATTTTTTTAAAATCCTGCATGCTTACCCATTACATCACAAACTATGTTTGCCGCTCTAAACAAAGGGGAGATATTTTTGCTGTACACATTCAGAGAATTTTGGCTCCCTCCAATGGGATTAATGAACACTCCTAGTTTTTTTGGTCTTTCCGTTTCTATTAAAGCATAAATTGCATCAAATAGTATGGATTCCAAATTCTTATCATTGACAATTTTCTTTTAAATTAATATTTTACTTTCTGCATTCTAATTATTCAATACCGTAAAAATGTTAATATTCTCTTTATCATAAATGAATATATTTTTCCTCCTCTCACCTTGACCTAATTTTTCATTGATTTTGGTCTGCAGTGCCTCACATTCCTCTCTGGATCCAGTCACATGTACATTCTCTGCTGTCCACTTGTAGTTTTTACCTTTAGAGATGTATTTGATAACAAGGTAGGGAGTGGATCCAAACAGACTGGGCAGAAATCCACCAGGTTCCTCACAGAGATGACAACCAATCAAATCACAGATCTCAATGCTACCTGAAATAGCCAACCAAAGAAACATGACAACCAATCAAATTACAGATCTCAATGTTACTTAAAATAGCCAACAAAGTAACATGACATCCAATCAAATCACAGATCTAAATGTTACTTTAAATGGTCATCAAAGAAAGATGACAACCAACCACATCGCAAATCTCAATGCTGCTTAAGATAGTCTGCCTCAGTAAGAGCCAATCACAACATATATAAAACAATGTGCTCCATCGTCCTGTTCCATACATGTTCCAGTCAAATTAGATGTATCGTATAGTAGGAATAGTGTCCATGGAACAAAAACTGGTTTTTAATATTTTTAACATTAGTTTCAATCACAATCATGATCAATACATGTATAGATCTCTGTTGCAGAGATAAGTATAGTGGCTGATATAGATTTGTTAACCTTAGAAAGTAAACCACTGAGAGCATAGAACTGCCGATCATATCACAGCTAGATAACATTGTCATTTAAAAATAAGAGTTCTAAATAAAGGCTCAATCTATTCACCATTCTTGTAAGGGGAATATAATATATTGACACAAATCAAATGCTATTAAAAGTGTTTTAACATAACGATGTTTATGACAAATTTTAATCATCATTTTATGATAAACTATCATTTTATGACCGACTGAAATTTTGACTCAAGTCTGAAATTGCTTCATGATCCTGAGGCCAGAGTTTTTCCCTTGATCCACTTTTTAAGCTCGCAGAGTGTTTCTTTACATTTCTCTTTTTAATACTGTTAATTTGTTATTTCAGTCTAAAATACTGAAAAATTACGAAGATTCCCCAAAAATTCTTGTCCCTGTGAACATTTCTTGCTCTGATCTCGTCTTTTATTATCTTACATTTGCTTGGGATTAGAAGCGTTTTAACAAGTCATTAGAGCTTTGACTTTAGGCAGTACGTGACAAACTCTGACTTGATGAAGGCAGGGTCTGCCCATGGTTAATTGTCCAGTTATTCACAGGCTATTAAATAGATATGAATACGTTAATTGCAATGACACTCATCTGACTTCATCCTGGGTCCACCTGGGATATTTTTGTATATTTCGTTGAAACAGAGCAGATATTGGAATACAACTTTCAACTTTGACAGTCTATGAATATTAATGAGCTTCTGTTAGTGAATTAGAAGGAAGGAGGTCAATATTTGAGAGCTTGTTTTAATGAGCAAGCTAGATGGTAACATATTCTCATCGAAAGTCCAAACTCTTGTTAAAACGGTTTTATCTGTATATGGATTTGCTATATAGTCTGTCCCAAGTTATTGCTTCTGTCACTTTTTTCTTCATTATTACATCGTCTGTTTATCCCTGGAGAATTCCACATGAACAAAAACAAAAACCCTACGGAGATTCAAAATGGGAAAAGTTTACATCTTTTCTCCATTCGAAAGTACTCGGGATACCTTGTACAATTTTTTAACATTATCATCCATGGTACGTACATGATTTTGTTTACAGTGCAAAATCCCCTATTTTGGATCTGACAAGTTAGAGGGGGCGTTACAAAGGGTAAATCTTGGGATTTTTACATATTACTATTTAATGGACATTGTTAAATTTGAATCTAGAGGTATTTATAAATAAAGAATGATTTAATTAAGAAAATGTGCGTCAAAAATAACTTGGGACAGAGTATAGTGGAAATTACTCACCACCAAACATTTTTTTTTTCCACTGGTATAGAAATGAAATAAAGTTGCTGCAATTGAAGTTGGTATAAATTCCTAAAACTGCCTTTAAAGGAGAGGTTTTTAAAAAAAAAAAAAAAAAAAATTGACAATACATGCCAGGATATTATTTCATTATTTTTTTCTGCAAAAATGAAATTTCATACAGTTGTAATTACAGAGCATGGAAATGTTTGCCTATATTTAGAAAATAATATACTATCCTTCCATGGCATATTATGTGTTGAAAATACATGTACTCATCGTACTGTCGTTTTAAGACACCTGTCCCCACACCCCCTTTCACTGCTTGGTGTTAAAGCCCTGTGTATTTAAATACATGTAATAACATGCTTATAGACGCAACAAGTCCCTATTTTAAAAAAAGAAATGTTTCCAATATTGTTTATTGCAATGATATCTGATTAAAGGTAAACAGAATACTGCAATCACAGAACATGCAGGATCTGCAACCACAACGATGCTATAAATAGCATCAACAGCATCTGTTGTTTACCGTGTGTTTACAGTCTGCACGTCTCCGCTGCGTTTAGACAATAAACCATGTTGCAACAATACTTACTGGTCGTCTTTTGATCTGATATTTTAAGTTCCTTTGCTTCTAAGATAACAGATTTCACATTTACGTTCAAAACCATGTTGCTTTATATTTGTGTTAATGTAAATAATCAAACTAGGTCATTCTTGCGGTATGACTAAAATACGAAAAGGCAAGCGAGTCGATATTTGTTATTTTACTTTCTGGGAATGATTTGACTTTTAATCCCCGATTCGTTATACTCCAACTTCAATATTACATAAAAACATGCCTCTTTTCCCCACTTATTTATTTTAAAAAGGTAAATAATTTATAAATCTTATGAAGAGAAACTCAAAACTAAGAAAATATTTCAGTTTTTTATTTCTAATAAAATAGCATTTTTTCAAATTCCTATGACTTTAACTATGCTCTATTATCACAGTTTATCTGTTTAATGTCTACCATTCAACACTGCAGTATTTAAATGCAATGTTTAACTGATATAAATTCATCATCAATGATATGCATCACAGCATACAACACTGAACTACAACCTTCATGCATTATAACAAAACACATACCTATTTTTTTTTTAAAAAGATCATTCCTTCTATAAATATATGTGAAATATTGATAAAAACAAGCAAATGCCATGTTTTTGAATATGAATTTTAAAAAAAAAACCTAAAATTGGACGGAAATAAATAAATAAAAAATATCTTCATACTATGATTACAGTTATAAAACTCAGAAACCATAATTTCTGACATGTGTAGTTCAACAACAATTATCTGAGCATGTGAGTATAAGAGACATTTCTTTTAGCAGAACTTGGACACACTAGCCATCATATCATAATGAACATGAGTAAGTTCCATTACAGACTACGCATGAAGAATCTGCAAAGTTAAAAGAATTCAGATAATGTCCATTCTTTGTGTTCCAGATCTTTTCCTTTCATTTTTTACTCTGCTCAAAGTCCTTCCATACTCTCTATATCGGTTTGGTTTCCTCAGACTCAGTATGTCCCCTCAATCTGCATTTCTTTTTCCACAGCCTCTAAAGCTGCCAGGCATTTAACAGTCACATTTAGTGATCCGATCACTTCCTGGTCATTCTTAACATCATGAACTGCAAGGAAAAAAGTCTACATTAAGTATTTGTACCAAAACACACATTTGCAAACAAAAGTTAAAATAAATCTCTCTCTCTCTCTCTCCTCTCTCTCTCTCTCTCTCTCTCTCTCTCTCTCTCTCTCTCTCAACATAGGTTAACTGATTGAAAGAAACATAACTTTTTATTTTTTACATATGTAGGCCCACAAGGACATCAACTCACTTTCCACATTTTGTTCCTCAACATCTTTCTTAGACATAAGGATCTCCTTGACGCTCACAAAAGCAACACCAATATCTTCACACTCAGCATCCATATCATCATCTGGGGGCTCACTCACCACTGTGAAGCGAATTCTGCAAATACAAAAAGTCAGAGTTCAGCATTGTGCACAGTTGTACACATTTTAAGAACATTATGATAAATTCAATTTCAGAAATACCATTAAATATATAAATCGTATATACATAGATGTGTTCATCCTTAGGGTATAAAAGAGTAATATTCAAGGTATGCACAGAAGGAAAAAAAGAGGAATTAACTAATGCATCCTACCTGCCCTGCTCTGGATCATCAGGTAACAACATGGCTGCCAGGTATTGTCGTCTCTCGTAGTTTTTCTGCATGTCAACTTGGAAAGCTGTCAAACGAGAGAAAAAACAATGATTTGAGGAAATTTCTGGCAAAATGTCAAATCAATTTACAATGAAAATCAAACAGCCACTTACTTTTTGTGAAGTTATAGGTGATTGGGAGATTTGCTTTAGGTTTGGGTAAAGAGAATGGAGTCTCCAGCTCTTGGGGCTCAATACCAAGGAAGTTATAGGCAACAAAGAGCTGTTTTACGCTGTCGTTGTTCAGTACAGTAGCTTTCTCATTGAGGGATAAGTGAGAAATGGTAACTGTCACACTGTTGGCCTGTGAAAAGTACATATAAACTGTATTTTCAAACAACACCATATTGATTACAGACATTACAGCATGTATTTAAAATTAATATAAACATAAACAGGATAATGGAGAGTATATTCACAAAGCAATGCAAAAACAATATATTTTCATCATAATTCTGAGCATTTATAAAGGCATTTGCCCAAATTACACAACTCTTTGATATTCTTTGTTGAGAGTAATTGAATGAATTTAAAGACAGAAGGCTTTTCATAATATTTTTTTACATACATCTTTCTTTTTTCTTTATAAAATGGACAGATTAGAATTAAAAGAAACTCATCTTCAATCTGTGATAGTGAACATATTTTACAAATTAGGACCAAAGAAAAATTAAGTCCAAACATTTTCAGTGCAGCAGGTGGGTGTTTTATTTTAATTCAAATTACAAGATTAAAGTGGAATACAGGTAAATAAATTTTCATTTTTCTTTGTAAATTGACTTTCCTTTTCAATTTTGCAATGAAATTGTGGTAATCATCCCTTTTTAATTTGAAATTATATGGTAATTAATGATCTGATAAAACAGTGCCAGTGAAACTAAACGTTAAGGTCAAGATCTAGTAAATGAAAGATGCCTACAGGTTTATGAAATTCAGGATATAAATATTTTCAAGGATGTTACATAACAAAAGCTTTGTTTGAAAGGGTTTACTGGGGCTTAATTTTTTGGTTAACACAATGAAAAATCATGTCTTTAACTGTCGATTTCTATGTAATATGAAGGAATTAAGTAACAAATCCCGGAGTTTTATTGATTTTTTACTAATGAAATATATCTAGAATGTCTACAGTCTGTCCATAAACCGCATCATACAAGCTCTTGACCTCCCCTTTAAAATGATGTCAAACTGATAGTTATCGGGATTACTTTTCCAATGATTTTATATTGAATGTCAAGAAATTGTTATATTTTCTACAAAATTCTTTTAAAGCCGTAATGTACTGCGAAAAAATTTAACAAATCAATTATGACGTCATAATGGTTTTAGCATCAAAAAGACACTCTGTAATCATTTACTAGATCTTGACCTTAATTTTTATTGGCCTAAATGAGTTCCATACCAGTTTGTTGACCGCCTTGCCTCGACGCTTCGGCTTAGGGTTCATGACTACGATGCCCTCACTGTCAGTCTCCATTTGGAGTTTCTCCGACCCCTCCTCTTCCTCCGTTTCTGTGGACGGCTGGGGCATGGTTTCTCCCTGCTCTGCTCCTTCTGTGATCTCCTCAGTTATCTCCTCTTCAATATCTTCTGTTAGAAATGACATCATACCAAGATACATTTTTAAGTTTGTGTAGACAACAATAAAACAGATATACATGTAGATGTATATATACCAAAGATACAACTCTATGCTATAAGACTCCTCAGAATAATAATCCATTCTGTTGGATTGTTACAATTATACATTATTGAAATAAAAATAAACATTAATAAAGTATTGTTGGTCAGATCATCAATGTTTTATAATGGTATGTCATTACCTTCTTCATCCCCAAACATGGTGTCCGAGGCCTTGGTTCCTGCCTGGAAAAGAAAAGTTAAGACTGAAAATTCTGCATACAGATGTTTACGAAGCCTGTTGATAATGCTACAATTAACTGAATCTCAATCAGGGCTAGTTTTTCAGTTCAATATGTTTAACATAACATTGAGAGTCATTACCTTAGGAGTCAGAGTTTCTTCTTTCATATCTGTCAAAGAAGAAAGTTAAATTTTGATATAATGAACTTTCAATGCATTAAAATGGGTTGATATAAAGCTTTATCTTTGATTTGTTCTGTTTTCTAATGTCTATTATATCATACATTTTAAATGAAATATCAATATCTTTATAGCTTAGGAGTTAGGACATACATCTTACAGCATATACCTGTACAACATATGATACAAAAATATAATTGTATGATGTAAAAGTGCTGTAAGCATAAGCAAATCAATTTTCAGTATTTAAAAATCCATTTCCTGAATATCCATAGCATACAAGCATGCAACAAATAGAGAAATTGAGTTCCACTGAAATAAAGCCCCAGAACACAGTAAACACAGGGAGAGACTGGGAGGAAAGCATCACCTTAGAAGTCACAGAAATATTAGAGTTAAATGGAGTTAAAAAAAGGGTTAAAAAAGGGGAGGTAATCCAACAAAACATACATTCTCATGACCTGTAAAGCTAAATATACATAATTGGTGTTTTTTATGCCTTGATTCACTTATACAATTATAAAGTTCCATGCTTTGAAGACCACCTACAGTAAGAGTATGTTTACATAATAATTATAATAATAATCATAGAACCTCAAACCTGTTTTATATTCTGATACAATATTAATCTTTCTACAAAATAACATTTAGATAAGAGTTACGGATACATATACACTGTATATTTCTAGACAAGACACATAGACAAGATGCTGTCTACGGCAGAATCATGCAGGACTATGATTTCACCATCCACATGCTTTTTACCTTGCCGGAAGGTCAAGGTTTTCCTGGCTTTTGGGATAGGTTTTTGTTTCCCTGTGACATGAGATACATTGAGAGATAAGATGTGAAATGATAAAGAAAATAGCTTCCCACAGAATGACCTGAAATAAACGGAGTTTTTATGGTGCAATCAAATCATTGAAAAGAAAGTTAATAGTAAGCTCTATGTTATAAAAATCAATAATTACAAATATGAAACAGCATTCAAAATTGAACAAATAACAACTCAAGAGGTTTTTAGTTTGATTAGGTTTCACAATTACTTCTGTCTAAACTACAGATAATTTGTACACAAGTTAGATCTAAATACATGTACTATAAATTCTTTTTCTTTATTGCAATCTGTGCTTTACTGTGAATACTGTTTCATAGTGGGTTTTTTTGTTTTAAATGGTAAAATACTGTGGAATAATTAAAATATGTGGAAACCAATTTTTTGGATTGTCCATTTCTAAAATGTTCATTGGCGAAAAATTTGTAGATTTCCTTCTATATACAACAAGTAATTACCATGTTTTATAATTCATTGGTGAAGTTAATTCATGGCCAATGGGTACCAACATAATCAACAAAAAATGAGCCCCACGAATATTAATGATTCCACAGAAGACAACAGTACTACAACTACGGTACATGAATGAATTAGGATTGAGGGTGTTGGGGGAACTATTGCTACAGCTACATGCCCTCCACAAGCTTTGTGAGGGTTGCCTGTCTCACCATCTGACTCAGGGGGAGGGGAGGGGCGAGCTATTGCCTCCTCCACTGGTTGAGGACTTGACTCCTCACTCAGAGTATCCGATTCTTCCCCTAGTTCCGCCTGAAGCTCATCTTGTTGGGCAGCTAAAAAGCACATGCATTTCATCTTTTCTAAGATACATTCTAGCTGAGGAAATTTGTACATTGGGAAACTAAAGTATTGTAATGAATCAGTATGTTATATTGATATACTGTTTCATGCAAAATAATACTTGTAATTTAAAATGATCCATTTTCATGCGATAGAAATGAAGACACAATTAATGGTAATTTACATGTATGATCTTAAGACAGAGCTCTTAGTTGCATGTTCAATTCCATTTCAAGAATTTAAGATATTAAGCTTAATCTTTATACATTGTTTTTCAATATTTCATGTTACTGAAGGAAGTTATCATACAATTTACAAAATTAGCATGTCCCTATAACATTTTTTGTAAGTCATAGCCAACAAATTTTTTAGCCTATGAGCCTAGCGATTATAGCTATTAGATCACAAAATATTCCTCCACCAACTTAACCACTCAAATGATTAACTGATAAATGATTTGACACAGCAGTGACATCTGTCCTTGTCCGTCAATTTACGGTACCTACCCTCATCTGACTGGGCCCGGGGGGTGGATCTATGGGACGAGGTAGGACTCTCAGCAGCAGGAGCTGAAATTAACCAATCAGTATGCATTAATTTACATTTAAATGGAACAAAACTTACTTTATGGCTAGGTAATCGATTGTTGTTATAGCAAATTTAAGGATGTGGGAGCGGTTGTTCTCAAAACAAATTAGGAATTGTAGCTGAATAAATTGAATTCTGTTATGGTTTTACTAACTCATGATGCTTTGTGTGGATTATACTGATCTACTATAAGTCCATGTTCGTGTATTTACACTATAAAAGTACACAGATATGATGTTCAGAGTTAAAAATAACTTTTTTAAATTCTCAAAGAACAAGAACTACAAAAACACGTACATTAGAAAATGTTATAAAATTGTGAAAAACACTGAAATGAAACCAACCATGTGACATTGATTCCGTAGAGAGCATGCTGGGAAGGTTATCCGACACCACCTGGGACACAGCCTCATGGACCAGAGACTCGGATGGCTGGATTGAAGATTCTTCTTGGATATCTAACTTTTTCTTTGCTGGAGTCTTCAGAAAATTTATGTATATGGTTTAACAAATTAGATCTGGCACATTACATATAAATCAAACATGTGAATATCAATTTTGCAAAATGTTTTAAATATCATTTACAAAACAGTTTTCATGCAGATTCCTACTTTTGGTGTTGCTTCAATATCCATAGACTTGGCGAATCCCTCCATGGCATTGTCTGTGACTCTGGACTTTGGCATGGGGGTGGAGGTAGCTGAAGGTCCAGGGAACTTGGCCGCCATTCTTGTTTTAGGGGCAGGTGTAATAGGAATGGTCTCACTCAAGGTGGATGGTTCCTCGGGTTTGACATCTTGAGTTGGAGGCTGGTTAAAAGACATTGCGAAGTTAGTATTAGCAGAACATCAATGTGCAGATATAAATATCTCAAAAGATTCATGCTTTAACAACATATTCAAAATTCATGGTGGATGGTTCCTCGGGTTTGACATCTTGTGTTGGAGGCTGGTTAAAAATCATCGTAAAGCATTGACTATACATGTACCGTAGTTCATTATCAATGCACAGCGTATAAACAGATTGCACCATGTTTTAAGCAGTTCTTACTTTTTCAGTGAGTGGCAAGCCTTTGGGTGGAACATAGGTAAACTGCCACCTCATCTCCAGCTCGATGGTCCCTGACACACGGCCATTGGCTGCCTTCAGCTCAAACAATCCCTTGACGGACTTGTTGTGGGCAAGAGGAATCAGAGGAATGTCAGCGATGCCAATGTAGGAGGCTTGTTCCGGGTCAGTGTCATCAAACACAAACACTTTCAATGGCTGAAAACACAGGGAAATGTTAATCAAAAAGGTCTTTATTTTCATTTCAATCAAAACTGATTCCAATTCTAATCTTACTGTATTAGAATTAATATTAAACCTTGTTCAGAAAATAAATCATTCAATCAAAACAAGAGCCTTACTGTAGTTTTGAGGAACTGGTCGAGGTCTGCGGTCATTGGAACAGGGTATGTTTTGTGGTCATTGAACTCTGGGTTGTTGGAGTTCCTGATGATGGTGGTGTCATGGTCTCTGTTGTCATAGAACTGGTACACACAGTACGGAGAGGGCTGTACATCTACAAAATATAAACACATCACACAGTGCTACAGTGATATAAGAGAATAGTGTACAACTTAGATGTACTCACATCATGTACATTTATACAAGCACATGCATTGCATTTAAATAAACAGCACATTATTTTTATAACAATAAGAATATTGACTAATATAAGAAGATTAAAATGACTTTTCTTTTAAAACAATTAGCTTACTTGGTCGCCTTGATTTGAGGTCGGAGCACCTGACAATCTTGATATGAAGTTCGTTGATGTTGTCTTTCGGTCTCATGGCAGCATTCTCATCCAGGGCATGGAGGGCATCTGCAGCCGCCTTTTGATTGGTCATCACATACCCCAGAGCCTTTGTACGCTCCTGTCCCAATAATAAACCACAAAATTAGATGGAGTCAATAATAATGCAAAAGTACTAAAACTGTGTATCACACAATACTTGACTGTATTTCTAAAACTCAGAAGGTAATGAGAGGAATTGTAATCCATTGTGACTAGAGTAGTGTCTGACCTTGTAAAGTCTCAGTGCCTGCTCCATGGGGACACGCAGCCTGATCCAGTACTCCACCACACCAAAACCCATCCCTACCCCATCACCTTCCAGACCTACAACAGCGAAACGTCAAGATCAAATGTATTTGCATTGGAAGTCAAAATACAACCACCAAATTAGGTAAAATATGCATGTTTCTGCATGTTTATTATGTCAAGAGCCAAAAAAAGGAAAAAGATGATGATGTCTGAATAATAATTTTACTATAAATTATACTTTTTTCTTCAAACAAAATGTAAACTAAGCATCACCTGTGAGGGAAGCTGTGCCATGGATCCTGCCATGTGGTTTATCAAATATATCTTTAAAGACAAGCTGGCAAGCTCCTATAGTTTTGAAGTCTTGTCCAAGAGATTGGTGAAGTTCTAAGGTACAACTCTCCTGAAGTAATTTGACAATATTGTATTAAATAACATGTACAAGTCATTTTACACTTAAATGAGGTTTAAAATACATGTAAATACATCATTCTGACTCGTTTTTTATACAGTATTATGTCAAACTGATGTTTTTACGTTTTCATGTAAATGTTAGTGTTGATTTATGGTTTTCTCATTTTAAAAAACACCCACTGGGCAGGAAATATTCATGTACAAGTGATTTTAAAATTACAATCACTGATTGCACTGAATGTCTTGATGTCACATGACCCAAGAAAAGAACTTACCCTCTGAAGATAGTGGAGGAAGAAATCGTCCACCTTGACAACATACTGGGAGGTGAAATCATACTCTGGGCGGGGACCTTTCAGTACAGGTGTGGACTGAATCTCAAACTCAAAGAACTCCCACGTACAGAAGATCAACGCCTCCTCATCTCCCAGCATCTTGATGGCTTCAGGAGACAGGCTGACCTAGAAAACCCATTCAACAAACACATGTCAATGTACATTCACAACTCCAGAGTAATTAGGTGATACATAGGTACCAAACAATTTTTAACACAAGGAAAGTAAAATAATGTCATAAGATAATAGGACCAATAAAGGACTAAATATTGACAAAATAATATGCATTTGCATTTAATTTCCAATTGACTCCGGATAAAATATATGTGCATGTATCGTTATTGTTTTAGAAATTACTTGCCTTCTGTACATGGATTTCAAACAAGTTCTGTCCACGTTCTAGATGTATTGTCTCATCAAAGTCAATAGTATCCTCAATCTGAGTTTAAGACAACAAAGATCATGAAACATAACCACGTATCAAACATCAAAAACAGAGTAGTTCAAAATTTATAAAAAAAAAAACCCAAACATCATAAAACATGAATAGGTATCAAATGTCAAAAACAATGTTATTCATACATTTATTTATCCATGTACACAGAGGCTTACCGAGTCAGTAGGAGGTGGCATTTTGTATTGTTTTGTTCCATATGCAACATCTCTCAATTGAGCTTCCAATTTCTGTAATAAAAAAAAATATGTTTTACAAAGAGAATCTGATGTAAATAAAATATTAAACTCAAATATTTTCTAATTGCACAACTATACTATTTATTATCATTATCACTCTGGTACAAAAGACAGCTCCGATTACACAACAAACCTTTATTCTAGCTGCCCTTATGTCCAACAAACGAGCATATTCATCCAGCTTTGTTTCATATTCCTTCTTAATTTCATCAATCTTGGACTGGGAAATATCAACCTATAAACAAAATTAACATTAGATAGCAAACTGAAGGCATTGACCTTTAAGTTTAAATCAAAGCTTTTTGTCAATCTTAAGATATGTTATCCAATTCTCATACATGTATTGATCTGTGTAAAAAGACACCAACATAAATCAAGGTTTTAAATAAAGAGTTTTGCCAACCTCCTGCTGGTAGTCCTTATTGATCTTGTGTTGTATGACAAGCATGTTACGAGTCTTCTCCAGCTCATGGATACACTCAGCATACTCTGCTTGTAGCTCCAGTAATTTTCTGTGTTCATCTATATAAATAAATGCACATCTATTAAATTCATGGTGAAGACTTGTGCTTGCAGGAAAAGAACAAGGATTCCTTCTTGGATAACTCAATCTACAATGTTTATATACACATATACATGTACATGTACCTGCTTAGGTACATATAAGAGGACACCATATTCTCACCTTTAGACATCTCTCTGTCCACTCTTTGTAAGAAGTCTGGGTCAGGAACAGATTGCTGCTTCTTTTGTTTGACCAGAACCAGGGCTTCCTCTATCTCTGAGAAATCAATAGCACTTTCCTGTAACGAATGTTTTTTTCATTAGGATATTGTACATGTAGTTACTAGTATGGATCTATATGTATATTTTACTGCTTCTATAGTAAAGATACAATTAAAGGTATAGGCACATGTTTTACAATGTTCTGATACCCTCAAGTTGCATAAAAACTAGCTAGTGTAATAATCTAACCTTTGTGAAAAACTTCATTTTTTCCTTGAGATCATCATACTCTTCCTTCAGCTGATAATGTTCAAGCTGCATTTCCCTGAACTGTGCCTGCAGCTGTTCATGGGTTTCTGTAAAGAAGAAAAAGAAACTAACTGAAAATAACATGACAACAATCTCAATGATGACACAAATTGCAATGACTGCTTGTATTCTTTTTCAAAAGCTAAGTGTTTATTCAATTTTGAGGACAAAATGTACCCTTTTCAATTGCGTATTTGTCTAGGATTCCTCCTTTTTCCCCAAGGTCTGCCTTCAGTGTTGCCTCCAATTGAGCAATTTGTACTTTTAACTGATTTTCCCTCTGTCGCCATTCTCTTTCTCTTTCCAGATCAAAAGCACTGCTGACAAACTTTTCATTAGCCTCCTTCAAAATTTGGCTTTCCTTCTCCAGGCAAGATATTTGTTCTTGTAACTGAAAATAGAAATTTGGAAGCTTTGTTACTGTGTGTAGACAACCCTCATTATTTTTTTAACTTGAGTAAAATTTGTATTGATTTAAAGTAAAAGCATTCATGGCAAAAGGACTATAAGCGAAATCATTTGTAAGGTAAACAACTTAAAATTTATACATATGCAAGGCCAGATTTCAGAAAGAACTTAATAATGTCTTACTTCAATGATCTTTCTGTTGTTAGTGGTGCCAAATTTCAGTTCATTCTGCAGAGTAAGAACTCGATTCTGTTCTTCCTTTAGTTGCATGTTAAGGTTTTCCATTTCCATCAACATGTTGTCATGACTTCTCTTCATTGCATGAAGATTCTGAAATTTACATCATTCAAATAAAATACCACAGTATATACACATTTCACAGTTTTAAAAATACAAACCAATGTACAAACCTCTTCAAGTATAGCATATTTCTCTGTTACAGCAGATAGTTTTGTGGATTTCTCTTTAACCTCCCTCTGTAGTTTGATTAAGTCTATATTTTCTTGCACTGTGGCTCTGCAAATTCAAAGATTTTTCAGATCATGATCACCAAAAGAGGAATTCTTTTAATTCATAGGATCTCCTTTACATCTGTGTGTAAGTCTTGTCCAAGCATTCAGATTGCAGTCATTAACAGAGAATTGGAAAATTTTGATTTTATTCGAGAATTCATTGACCTACCTTTGTTCAGCAGTGATCTGTTGCTTTATTTTCAGGAGATCCTCTTCATAGTCAGATTCTTTCATTTTAATCTATTTTGAAAATATTACAAAAACATCAACAAAAGATGTTTACTTCTTGGTGAATTTCATATAGGAAACACAACATAACTTATCAAATCATTTACATCTTTGTCACATCCCATTTTATTTCAACTAGAAAATGATATCTTTTAAAAGTTTTCATACTAGTAAATAACCTCTAATAGCCAAACAATGTTCAAGTGATCTTACTTGTTGACGTAGATTTTCTATCTCAATCTCACACATGTTAAGATGTTCATTAAGCTGGGCTATCTGGTCATCTCTGCACATAAAAGTGGTGGAATGAATTATCTCTATAGGCTAGTTATAAAATGTAGATATATACTCTTCTACTACATGAATTTAGTGTTTTATACAGGTCACCTACTTATGCCTTATCTCTGCTCTGGTGTGTTCCATCATTCCGTGACCCCGCTGTTGCTGCAGACTATGCGTGTGTGAAACTTGTTGTCTGTAAATACAAACACAGAAAAAAATACAGTCATGATAATGTATAAGACACAATAATTAAATAACTCCAACTGATTCATATGTACATGTACATTCTAAAGTGTAACCTGCCATTGCATATCAAAATGCTCAAAACGATTCATCAACAGATGCCTTAAATCAGCATGATATACCGGTATTTATCTGAAGACTTTTAAAAGACTAGTATTTGCAACTTACAATTCTATTCAACTTCACTGTGGATATTTTTGTAAAATTATAGATTCTTATAATATCTGTAGATACTCTGTATGACTCTCAAAAGCTCAGTTAGCCCAATTATAATCACTCACCCCCTGAAACCATCCTGGGGTCCTACAACCCTCATGTTTTTAGTCAATCTTGAGTCAGATTGGTGACTTGTCTTGGAAATTCCCTAAAAGATAAATACCATAAGAAACTATGCCATCAATGTTGTAACAAAAAGATATATAAAACAATGTACACATTCAAATGACAAATACTCCTCCTTTAAATATCTTTCTCACCGTGTCAATCCTGGATCCTACTCGATTGTAGGGCGTTGATCGTTTACCAGCAGTTGACAGTTGCTGCTTAGTCAACATCAACTAAAACAAGAAATACCTCAAATGAAAACAATCCATAATCTTATACATGTACATTCCATCACTGCTAAGAACAGGGGTATACCTTTTCCTTCAGCTGAACATTCTGTTTCTCTACATCTCTTATATGGTCCTGAAGTTCTTCCATCTTTTCTTCCATTTCAATGTCTCGACCTTTCTTTGCTGTAATTTATTGAAAGAATAAGTGAAATCTTCACAATATTGGTGTATTGTTCGGCATCAGCTAACTTATTTGTAGATAATCATAAACAAAAAACTGCAAACTAACCTCCAACATCTATTTCAGAGTTCTTCTTTTTGTCATTAACAAGTCTGAGTAATTTTGTTGCCATTCTGAAATGCAAAAAGTATTACATAAGTATTTTTTTATCTGCTGCAGAATACTTACATAAAAATCAACTGAAGAACAACAATAATTAAATATCAACATCCTCCCACCTCTTGATTTTGTCCTCCTGTTTGCGAGCATGTTTTTTCAGAATGAGGTTTTCTTCATACATCCTGAGGTATTTGTCCTCTAAAGTGTCCCTATCCCATTTACTGACCATTCGGCGCTGTTGAGCAGCTTTTTGCTCAAATCCTATCCCCACAATAATCACAATATTTTTTTTAAAATGAAACTTCATTCCTCTATGAACAATTTAAAAACATTCAGTTTGACATCAATATTAGAAATCTATTATAGTGATGACTCTTCTGAATTTATTTTTCACATCTAAATTTTTATTCTATTTACATAAAACCAACTTATTCTATCATACTTCCTATCAATGTATAGTTAAGGTCGCATATAAAAAATCACAGAAACATAAGGTACCACACCACATATTACTGATCTCCCCTAAAGAACATGTACCTCTAAGTAAAATTCTTACATGTTTTTTTGAAATTTGCGTGTTGATTTTAACAACTTTAATTTTGTTCATACAAAAAAATCTTGGATATTTTTTGAGTGTTTATATATGCTTGTCATTTGATTTCATATTATTAATTTCAAAGGATTATTAAGATACATTAAATCAAACATCAAACATGAAATGTCAGTGCATCGTTAGGAATTGTCGATTTATAAACAGAATGACTAAAATCAAAATTCTATTACTCTATCAGTGGAATGTAGCAGGTTACACAGTAATTTTCCTGGGTAGATGTTCTTTAGGGGGGAGGTTCTCTTACATTCATATATATTACTCACCCTCATTCTTCCCTCCCCCAGGGTCTCTCACTGGAACCATATCGACGTCCGTCATTTTGACTATGTCAAGTGACCAGCTTATTTTTCACTGTGGGAATGTACTTCTCTTACTCAGATACCATTCCTGTAAAGTGTATCATAATTCAATTTTACATAGTATATATGACATGTTTGAGCATGTCCAACATTTTAAACTTTTGAAAATAACGTCTCTGCTTTAAACTCTTGTGTCTATAAGCATAATTGCACATACTCCACAGAGTTTATTCTACATTTCTATGCATAATAACATCATAAACAGATGAAATAATTAGTAGCATGCATATAACCGGGCAATAGTACATAACCATGATAACGACTTGTGAGAGGTGTCCGCTCTGCTACTTGTAGAATTAAGATTTTCCCCTTAAATCAAGGGTTATTAATTTTTTAAATACAGATAAAATATCCATACTTCTTCATCTTAAATGGTCGCAAAATGTGGAACTGATAACGAACTCGAAAGTGTCCCCAGTTGCTAGTGTTTTGTTATTTACACTTCAGTACGCATGCCCAAAAATCCAGAACACCGATCCCGAGTGATATTGTTACTCAATTCTTGGGCCTTTTTGTTTTCCATCGTCATTAACGTAATTTAATTTTTTTTTAAAATATTATATTAAGAGCATACTGCACATTTTCATAATCACAATTATCTCAATCGTATTTAATGATTTTTTTTACACCCGCTTACGGGCAAAAGTGCTATTCGTAATAATAAAGATGTTTTATTTTTTGCCGTAGCCTAAAAGCATGCTAAAATTATAATATTGTCATATTGTACAAAATTTAAACCTATACTTAAATTACAGTTTTATTTGATATCCCTCTAGAAACTGTCGCTCTGGTATAGTTTGGAGAAAAAAATTATTGTTCAAAATTCTTGCAATAAAGAATAAATCTCTTTGACAGAATAAGAAATAACATAAGAAAAATAAGAATTATGTTATGATATAGAAATGTTTATTTGTACAAAATTAGCTTGCAAATCAAACCCGTGTATTTTTTTTACAAGAACATATGTGAAAGTTGTATATGATAAATTGATTTTTTTTTTCGGAGGGGGGGGGGGGGGGCGACTATAATATATGATATACTATAATAACAACAAAAGATAAAACTTACTGTTCTATCCTTAAATGTTATCAAATTATGAAATTGTTCAAAACATTTTCCGGGTTAAATAGTTCTAATCATAAAACGTACGTGGAATGAGACGTGTCCAATCCATGCACATGATCAGCTGAACAAATAATGTATGTATACGTGTGAAGACGTAAATTACCAATGCACCTTTATTACTACAAAGTATGCTATCGGTCATGTATGCCTTCTGTTTTTGTTTTTTTCAACCGATTTACAATTTGAAATTGGATTTGAAATTTAAAAAAAATTATATTGTGTATGAGAAACATAATAAGCCATAATTAATGTATCATATAATATTTTCTTCCTTTCCATTTATTATGGCCTGTCGTGCAACTTGGTCCTTTTTTCAGCATTGTATCAGTTTTGCTGTGTGATTCCATATCATATGACAATTTTCTAATGATAACCATGTTTTTGTATTATGATACATATTCTGTATATATTGCTATACATGTATATATAAAACCACATGAAACAACAAAATTAGATTGCAAATATCAAGAGGAACACATGTGAAGTAAATAATTATAGAGCGTTGCTATGTAAAACAAACCATTTCCTTGTTGATAACGAAGTACTATTTATAATTTTGAATACATTAACAATCTATTTTTGGTATGAGACAGTCAATTGCCTAGTATACCTTACGGACATTTTATGTACATAGACTGTATACAGTACGTACCAAAAATTAACGCGAACCTGCCGCCCTTGTTTCTGGATTTCTCGAAATGTAGGATCTCATATTACTATATAAAAGATTGCAAAAAACAGCCAAAAATTATACAAATTTATACAAAACCAGTATGCATAGGTCTCCACACGACTTCTCATTATCTATACAT
>CM065922.1:46526381-46801381 GCA_033439105.1 Magallana nippona | reverse complement strand
ACACTGTACTCAATATTCTGGATTCAATCAGTTCAAACAAAAAAAATTGAGTCCGTATACGTTATGGAAAATCGTCAATCGAGAATTAAAGGATGCATGGTGGTCAACAAATTAACTATCTGATCTGCCTTAAATTTTGACATTATAATTTTGGCCATAACTAAGATTTAGTAAAGAAAGAGTTTGCATTTTCCTATATTTCATACAGAGCTTTTCTTCAAAAGGATTAGCCTTAAAATGGCCTCGTCCATCCAGTGCTCTTAGAAATGGTACACATTACATATATCATTACCTTTCAATAATAATGTTAATATCAAGTCGGAGAAAGACAAAAGTCGTTATATTGTCCGGAATTTCGCCTTTATCTAAAGCGCAAGTCTCGACCTATTGGATATAAACAGATGTGCATTATATTTAAACAAAAACAATATCAAAATCTAGATGACCATAGAAAAGATTTACCAGACCGACCTCAAATTTCATTTTTCCCTGCTACACATATAATTCGAGTCAAACCTTGCAGGTCCGAAATGTGGTGTTAAAGGTTTTCTCTTACTTAAATGATCCAGTATAAATTGGCGTTAGTTTTAATTTCAAAGATTTAATTAATATGATTTGTTGCAAAAATTTATAAATAAATGAATAAAAAATACTAGTAAATAAATAAATAAAACATTGATGATTGTCCATACAGAGATGATAGGCTTAGGTGTTAAAAACATTAATTTGTAAAGATCATTTTGAAGACATTTATCCAGTCAATTAATATAGGCGACTAATAAATTGACGTCAGAATTCCTCGGTTTTACATGCGTTTAGTGGTAAAAGTGTCCAAACATCCTTCGAAGATCATGATTTGTCTCCAAGCATTAGGGAATAAAAATAAACAATTATTGCAGATGGGTTGTTAAGTTACCATAATCACTTCGATGCAAATCAGTTTTCTATTTTGATGTATAACCTTGATTTTTTTGAATCCAGTCAAAACTCGTTTCTTCGAGAAGTTTATTTCTTTGAAGTGTAAAATAGCATGGTAATGTAAAGGAATTAATAACAGAAAATCAATCAAGAAAAAGAAAGGATGTAATTTAATACTGCCTTTCCATTTGAAACCTCTTTCAAAATTGATTTGTCATCACCACTTTTGTATGGCGGCTCTGATAATATGAAACAGAAAGATAACTTTATATTTGATATCTCCTGTGAAATATCTCCGTTGCAGTCAAATATTATTTAATTACATATACATGTGTATAATTCGGAAAGAACATTGCAATGGTTAATACTTTATGATATTCCTCTGAACGGATTTATTGTACAAGTTTAATTGTGTATCCCAGACGTATTTTAGTTTGGTTTTCTTTTTTTTTGGGGGGGGGGGGTAGCCTTTTGTTGTTTTTTTCTTTTTCTTTTTTTTTTATTGGGGTGGGGGGGGTGGGGGTGGGGGTGTCTTACTTTTGGTCTATGTGCATCCCTTACACAAGTTGTTCGTTTGTTTGTTTATTGTTTTTTTTGGTTTGTTCATTTGTTGTTTTATTTAATAACTCTGTTTTGTTATTTTAGTATTTTTTCTCTAGAGGCTGGTCAACATATTAAGTGAAAAATTAAAGCTTACTGTTTCCTTTCTCCTTTGATTTTATATTAATTGGTTGGTATCAGCAACAATATCATCTTGAATATTTCTTTATATATTTTTTTTTCCAGTGTCTTTGTCTGTGATCACAATAAGATGTAACATATAGTCCAATACGTTTATTCAATGCACTGGATTTGCATAATTAGTAATGAAAATGACGTAAAATGTCAATAAATATTTAAATGAACAATGTTGACAATTATATTAGTAATAGTGAATCATTCTTTGAATATAAAGATGTGATCAAAAACGATCGGACTTGTTTAAATCTACCATAAAGCCCGAAGGGTTGGATTTGATCACCTCATAATACTTAAAGAATGATTCCTTGTTCAATCAGCAGTTAAGGATTACGTTGACCCAGGGTTTGAGATTTCAAAAAATAATTTTACAAAGTTCAAAGTTTACAAAGTACCTTAAGTCAAAATTTGTTTTAAAAACACAAAATAACAATGTTATAAACAAATAGCGATATTGATATCCGTGTATCCGTTTATTTGAGGAAGATATGCTACGACAAAGGTAGATTTACATTGAAACAGAGGATTTTTCTTTTAAAAACTTTCTGTAGCAAAGTAATTGCAAAAGTTAGGTTTTTATGTGGGGGTTTTTTTTTTGCATCATTTTACATATTTTATGGTTGTATTATCTCGTGTATAATTTGATATCACTGGCTGGCATAGGATGGGGAAAATCTAAAAAAAAATACATAAAATTAATTTAGATAGAATATCTCGAAAATTGACCTTATATAATGTTAATGTCAACAGAATACAGACAATAAAAATAGATTTAGGCAATCAATGGTTTGGGGTTCCTATTAGTCAGGGTTTTTTTTTTTTTTTTTTAGAAATAATCGATCAAAAATGGGAAGAATTTTGAAAATTGATAGAAGAAATTCTGACCAAATCAAATATAAACTTTGAGCTTAAAACGATTCATTGAATTATGAAATAGGTAAAGCTATTCATATTTTATCATTTTCCAACCACCAAATTGATTTATATTTCGAATAATTTTGAAATATGGAAAACCTTGGCATGGGTGGACAATTTTGACAAGTTTTTTCAACATCCAGAGGTCACTAATATAAAAAGTAGGTCATTGACCGAGTTATTAGAAAGTGAAAAATAGCATCACAATAGTAGAGCTACAAAGTAGAATAGGTAGTTTTTCGTTTCTATTAGTGGATTTTTTTTCGGCCCCTGAGTAAAAGTAATTCTTAACGAGGCCGGGTCTAATTTGTTCTGCCCTATGCCTTTAATGACATTTTTTTACCTGAATTTCTACTTATGAAATTATTATTTTAAGATAAAAAAAAATCAGAAATTTACCACGTCGTTTTTTTTAGGGGGTCACCCCAAAGTTTGTTAATTTTTAACATAGGACCCTATAGGATTTTGCTTGAAATGTATCAATTTTGCACATTTTTTTCATAATGTTTTATTTTCTGCCCTAGGGATTTTTTTTTGTTCCACATATGAAATTTATTGCTAAAACGCATTAAATGATCGAATAATAAAACACTCTTACCTCTTGGTTTGTTCCAGGGGTCTTACCAAAGTTTATTTTTTTATGTCCAATTTCCCAGATTTGTCAGATAATGGCTATTTTACATTACAAAGGCGGAAATTGTGATCTTTATGATATTATAAAAACATCCAGACGTATTTAAATAATAAAGATATATATATAATCACATACTAAGGGTCAAAAATATAAAATACGTGGTAACTGTTTTGAAATACATGTATTAAGTTATAGTTAGGCGGGGGTAAGAAAACGTGACAGAGGGCTAGGCTTGCTGAACCCTCTTCAAGTTTTCGACCCGAGCCCAAATATAGCTTATAATTCAAGACATGTTTATTCTACAATATGATATCAATTTTACGCCTCAGACGAGCTTTTTTGACAAATTGCGCTGAATATCTGCAGTTGAAACCATAACGTTATGGCATCAACCAAGCAAAAAAGTGACGTCACAATGCAAATGAAACGCTGCGCGAAAGCGTGCGTACTCGAACTGTACTCGGCCTCGGTTAAGCATATTAATAATTATGTTGCACTCTCCTGCTATAATTTGCCGGAGAAATTGAGACTCTAGAATCAATATTCAATTAAAGTCTACATATATGTAAATTTGCAATTAATTTTGATTTAAAGTTATTTTTATGATATTATAAATAGTTATATATAGATAGTAAATTAAACTTAATTACAGAACATCCATGAAGTTACTATCCACATATTTTCATTAAAATAAACATAATACAAAGGTAAATTCCCTTAGAACGGTATGTGCATGGCCACTATAATTTGAAAGCATAAATGCTTTAATTTAAAATATTTTCCCTGATAACAGTGAATTTGTGCTTAGATATGTAAAACAGATGTTAGTGATTCCCTTTAGATTCGAAATTACATGTGCGAATTATTTCATTCAATATGAATTTTATCAACTTTATTATTGATTTTATTATGTTTAATACAATAATTTAATCTCCATCTGACATATTGATATTATAGGGTCTTTAATCGCCCGTACCACGAGAGTTGAATATATATTTGTTTTCAATTTACCAAACTTTTAGGCCTAGTTCCATAAATACAGTGTGGTATAAATTATTGCATTACTTTTTTATTTCCTAAAAATACAAAGATGCAAATTCAAATTTCAATGATATTTATTAATTATTTATTAATTAATTAAAAACTTTCCAGAGCGACCAAGAAGAGACTCGAACTCGCAATCTTACGATCCGAAGTCGGACGCATTATCCTTAAGACACGCGGTCACATTTCCATTATCCTTGATCAGCATTTACAGCAACAATTTTCTTTCCTTACCACAAAAAGTAGAGGATAATAAAAGTTCCAATGTCTATGACGATTTGAATTTCAAAAAGAATTGTACACAAACATAACATTTATTTTATAGCTTCCGATTTAAAATTAAAAAAAACGTACGTAATTTTAAATTATCTCTATTACTGAGTGTTTTGCACCTGTCGTATGAGCAATGCAATGATACATAAAATGTCTTGTTATACCAACCAAAAGATAATAATAGTATATACTATGGTCTCTTTTTAAATTTAGATTTGTGTGATAAACAATTTTATTTTTGAACATTCACCACAATTATTTATGCTTTTTTTTCATCCAACAATTTTCAACTCACAAGAACAATATAAGCTATTTTAATTTCTGAGAATATATCGTCTATGCAAACACGGATGGCTTCGCATTTACGAAGACATTTACTTAGTACTTCATTTTTGTCTTTTTTTAATTCTTTTTTTTTTCATTTTAGTCGAATGATGAAGAAATCTTGCATTGATATGGTCCAATATCAATATATGTATTCTAATATATGGCATACCAAATTCACAGAAATTAGCTTAAGATAGTTTCGCAGTTGATAAACTAGGTGTATCGTCTGTAAACTATAGTTAACGAACCGTTAACTTTAGTTAACGATTCCTTAAGTAGAGTTTTCATCTGTGAAACAATATTTTACGGTTGTAAACTAGTTTACGGAAGCAAAATGTAAGTTTATCTGTTAAACGTTAACAACTGATTTTGCTTTTAGTTTAAAAAAAATAGTTTTAAAAATCGTGAAATTATATTTATCAGATAAACTGTGGTTTGCAATCCCAAATGATCGTTTTCAGTGTTAGTTATACATTTAGTTTACACTTCTGAAACATATAGACTTTTTCACGGTAACTGCGGTACTGCTCTTTTGCAGGGCAAAATGATATAGTTTGGTGAAATATGACGTAACGTCAATTGTTTCAATTACGTCATTTAATTATCTACCTACTAAAACTTCGGCAAGGTATCTCAATTTGCCCTGCAAGAGAGCAGTACCGCAGTTATCGCGAAAGGGTCTATAGGTTATAATGTTGACCATAGTTTACAAATGCGAGATATCGACTAACGTCGTTAGCATAGTTTCCAGCCTATAAACCTAGTTTTTCGATTGTAAAACTATTTTATTTAAAGCTATGGCACGCCAAATTCACAAAAATGAGCTAAACATAGTTTTATGGTTAATAAACTAGGCTTTTCGACTGTTTACTATATCTAACGAATTGTAAACTATAGTTAACGATTCCTTAACTATAGTTTTTATCAGTAAATCCATAAAGACATAGATGATCGCGTTAACTATGGTTTACAGATGTGAAATATACATAAACGTCGTTAACTATTCTAATAATTTATTGTCTGTAAACTACAGTTTACAACCGATTAACTTAGTTTATCGGTTCTGAAACTGTGTTTAACTCATTTTTGTGAATATGACGTGCAATGCAAAAGATTGAGCTTTTGCTTAACATATTTGACAAGAGTTTAAAAAGACAAATCGACAGTATTAATAGACATTATAAGACCTTCTTTCTGCTTTTCTCGGTAAGTTAATTGATTGATGACAATATCAATATCACGTAAGTATAACTACAGGAAAATGTACCGTCCATCAATCGATTTTTTACGTATATACCGGTGTACAAGGAGATTTTTATTACTTCTTTCATAATAACGTGTATTAAAATCAAAATAAAAAGTTAAAAATCCTTTTAGACTAGTATTAGTTATCGTCAAAAATTTTCCAAAGCGACCACGACGAGACTCGAACTCGCAATCTTCCGATCCGAAGTCGGACGCCTTATCCATTAGGCCACGCGGTCACAATGACGTTTGAAATATATATGGTTTATATTGATTGAGAGGAAATATCTTTTAATGATGCGAAAAACAAGGGATATAATGAATTACTCAAATGCATTGTAACGATTAACATAATTTATATGCTTATTAAATTCTGCATAGAAACATTTCTACTCTAAAAATCATTTTACATTTTCCTTTTTAAAGCGCAAGTCACAATAGTTGTAAAATGTAATAATGTTTGTACCTGATTGTTTTACACATGCAATATTATGATTAAAAACAAGTTTTAGTAATATTAGACAAATGTTATATATATACGAGGGCTGTTCAGAAGTTATTGAGACATTTTCTTTCATTCCTTTGGGAAAAAAAGACAAACCCTTGAAATTTCACAACAACGTAAATCACGATAGAGTTTATCAATGTGACAATGTTCTAGTCCATGGCATGATTAGATCATTCCTAGTGAACTGACCAACGTACCTTCGTCCAGTGACCCGGAGCATCCGCAAACTTATCGCAACGTCATTTTAACGTTTCTCATTGCTCATATGTTTTAAACACCTTACAAACGAACGGAAATAAGAATTTTTCTTCATTTTCCATCTTTTGTTTTCATTTCAAGATGTCAATATTTACATATTCTCTCCATTCTTGATTTTTGTGTGAAAAAGAATTCGAGTTATTTTTACCTGAAAGTCAAATTACTGTGGAATGTCTCCTACAGTCATTCTGTACATATTTTAGAACTGTTAACATTAGTTAGTGTGTAAAAAGTACTTGATATGTAGTCCCTTTGTCTTAATTCTAGTTAAACAATCAGTGAAAAAGACAATAAACTGAAGCTCTTTATCCCTTGCAATAGTATAGTTTTTGTTTAAGCAGTTGCGTGGTATTGAAAGGTCTTCTCCTGGGATTTCCACCAATTTGATGTGTATTCGATGCGCCGCCTTGACGTCAAAATTCAAAATAACGTTGTCAGATTTCTATTGCTTGGTAAATATATTTGTACCATATCCGTATTTCAACTCGAAGATTAGTGAAACTTGATCAAAAGTTAGTCACAATAAATAGCAAAATGAACATATTTAATTTGATTTCTTTTATCATACACTGTAAGTCTACGGACTCTTAGGGAGTAGATGTTTAAGTTTTTTAATCTCCGAGTTTATGCCTGCGGCGGTACCCCGACTACCGACTCGGAAATAAAATATTTACTATTCTTTTTATATCACTTTATCTAATTTTTTGTTGGGGTTTCTTCAATGTTTATGCCAATTTTCACCAAAATTCGTCACTTAGAAAGGGAAATATTCGTGTTGTCTCAATAATTTTTGAACAACCCTCGTACACTTATTATGGTGTGTTCTATGTCATTAAATTTCGTATTATAATCAAATCTACGTCTTTTCGAAATTTTACCGTTTTCTTCTAATATGGATAGTGTCGCATATATATATTACAAATGTGTATATTATATTTACGACTTCGTGTATTAACAAAATGACACGCCTAGTGTTGTTAAAAAGAAGTTCAATATATTAATATAAATGGTATTAACAAGGAACTATGAACAGTGAACTGATGAACTACGGAACACTTGATCAGGGGTTTCACCCTCCTATTTTAGACTTAAGGGAGTCTAAATCTTATATAGTTGTGTATAAATATCATTATTATTATAAACTGATGGTCTGTTCTGCCAAAAGTTGTACTTTCTGAATAAGCATATTATATATAAATGATCGGTGCTTCATTTCTTTCTTTTTTCATTTTCATTTAGTCATAAAGATGATCTGCTTTGAAATGGTGAAATGTCCATGCATGTATATGTGAATTAAACATTGCACAAAAATATGAACGACTGAATACTTGCGTATGTTATGCCCCTTATTTTCAATTTGACATCTTTTACAGACAATTATATTACGAAGTGAACCTTAAAAGAGGACATACCTTTGAGAACCATTGGAATGAGTCTGCAATTCTGCAATATGTCTAGAAAAAAAAATCAATATACAGCAACTCCTTTGATCAAGAAAACAAAATGTTTCAAATTATAGTGATATAAAGTTTATCAGTCTAAATGTAAATATATGTATATCTTATGATTCACTAAAGGAAATAAACGAAAGATTAATCAGTATTACGACTGCTTCGAACAATAGGCATTACAACTTTAATGATAGCATCTACTGCAACAAACATTGTTGTACAATATTGACAAAAACATTGATTAAATTTTATTGAGGATTGAGAAACTCTGCTTCCTCTAAATGTCAATAAAGTGCACTATACTCAGAAATTTTTTTTAAAAAGAATTGAATTCCAAAATCCGGATCAACATTTTGAACCTAATTGTTTGAAGAAGACACTTCCGGTAATTAGTGCATTGATGTTATCTGACATAAAATTTCATTAGGCGCAGTACACACATTATTATACTATATATCCTTGTAGTAACCTTAACATCCGTGATTTCCCAATAAAACCAATGTCAGAAATTAGATTTCTTTCAAAAGCAGGAATTGGAAGTCGTATTGATCAGTTTAGTTCAGTAAAGCTGTAGAAATCTTTGTACTGAAATAATAGTAGCAACATTGATGTAAAGGGTTCGGTGAAAATGAAATAGGAATAATAACTTGATCATAATGGTAAGTTGTCTTTACAACTACAAACAACGACAAACAATATTACAATCAAAATTATCAACAAGATGGCAGCTCTACAAAGATCCTTACATATTTACCTTTATATCATAGCGAGACTTTAACTCTCAATCAAAACCAAATTCGAATATCTCACTGAAAAGGCATAACTGTTCTATTTCAAATTTTCGTGTATTGCTCGAGTCGAGAGAGTTCAAATTTGGAAAGTTGCTACTAAAAAAAAATTGTCAGAGACTTAAAATTTTCCCAAGACGATCTTTTTTAATTAATTCTTCTAAAACTGCTTAATGTTATGATAAAGTCTACAGAAAACCCAAAAAGAACATATGAAAATGCCATTTTAGATATCATTGTCTACTTTTAACTTTTAACAAGTTTTAACATGACAATTAATTAATTAACCAATCCTGTTCACATTGATGAAAAATCAGTAAAATTCAATGAAATGATCCGTATTTAATGAAACAGCTAGCTGTGGCCGGTGCCTACCTTACCTAATGAGAAAGCATCATGTAGGTGTGACTGCAGCATCGCAATGGTAATTGGATTGTTGACAAGATATGGATTTATTCTTCAAACGTCAAAACGTAATAAAGAATGTTAAAAGTTAATTATGATTAATATACATGTAACAAAACTACTTTTTTCCTTCAATGTGCAAGAAACGAATTTTTTTTCTTCTAATGTTTGATAGGGCTTGTATATTAGATGGTGGTAAAAACCTATAAAACGCGCCTCAAAGACCTGCTAAACAGATCAGACAAAGCAACAGGTTTTTAAAGTTCTGTCATTGATAGTCAATGGTAACATAGACTTAATCAAAAAATATTAAACGAGCTCAGTTTACATATCAATAGACAGAGAGATTAATCTCAAAGAAGCGGAATCCCAAGGTATCAAACAACAGGAAACAAAACGTTTTGAGGTTAATGCAGGTCTCTTTTTATACACTTTGTGTAAGTCAAACAATAATATGTTATTACTTCAAAACTGTAGCTTGTGCATAATCCAAATTAATCACTAACCATTGATATGTACCTTTTGATTTAAAAAAAAAAAAAAGGACTGCACACATAGGTTTTTGATGGCGGAAAAAGTTCCTTTTATAACGTTAATTACGGAGTCAAATCATTTGCTACTGCCACAGTATGGCGCATGATCTTATCGATAAAACACCCAGTATAGACTGCGCTGAGTAACAGACTCAAAACTTGTACAGGTAGAGAAAGGGATCGCTGTTCTAATGAAGTGACATTCAAGCGGATACGGAATTTTTCATTCGAGTCATTTTAAAGCCTATTAGTTGTATTAAGAGAAAATTTATTAGGACAGTAGATGTGATAAATCATTGCTTCTCCCTAAAGATCTCTCTGAAGATGGCATTTCTTTCTTGTTTTCCGAATCTTCACATCCATACTAAAGGAACAGTGCGTCCGATTTTTGAAACCAAAGACCATCTACAGAAGACAACCAAACAGCATTTGTCCAACGAAAGACTCGGACAGAACAGTCGGCGCCTCCTGCTAAAGGTATACTTTGTCTGTGTGGTTTCTGCCGTGATGTGCGTTGCTTTGACTGCAGTGGATATAGTCCTGGACTCCATCAGCATCATACAGTGTGACACCTCGAGTCTAGTCTTGCAGTCCAATACTAAGAAAATACAGACCTACTTGGGTCTGTTGAAGTATATGGGAACAACTCTTTTACAAGAGAGAGTTTTGAATGACTCTATTGTTCAAGAGAGCATAGTATCGGCTATGAAGAGTACCGAACATTACTTGTCGGAGTACTGCAGGACCCAAGATGTTAATGATACTGTTTTATGTAATTCTCCAAGTAAGCTGAATGCATCGGATATTCAAAATATACAATTTCTGAAAGAACCAGTATTTGAAAATGGATTTTCTGTGATCATTACAACAACACTCAGGAAAACAAATGAGATCAAAATTGCGGATATATCAAACTATCTAAAATACAAAGCAACCGTGGAATCGTGTTACTTTCTTCTGATGGACGTGATAGAATGTGGGTTAGCAACTATAGACCCTACGAGATCAGTTCTTGGTCGGACTTATCACCAAGTCAAGTTGGTTTACTTAAACGCCGTGGAAAACATCGGGTACAATAAGAGTATACTGAGCTTGGTTTGCCTGGATATATATAATACAGACGAGTTAAGTTCGTTTGTTTCCAATGTGCTGTTTGTTAGTTACGACATGCAGAGTCGAATGAACCATTTTGAACAAAATTTGCTGGCCTCTTTTAGCGAGCAGAAGGGATTCCACGTAACCAGAATTGTTTGTATCTGTATTCTGTCTTTCTTCGTTTTCGTTCTCTTGTTTATCGTGGTCGGAACTGTCAGGACATTTAAAAAAGGGATATATAGCTTCGCAGAGGAATTATCTGACAAAACGATGCTACTGGAGAAAGAAAAACAAATGACTGAGGAGATTTTATTCCAAATGATTCCCAAATCAGTGGTCAGCCATCTTAAGGCAAGAAGAGGGGTGTGTGCGGAGATGTTCGAGTCAGTGACGGTATTTTTCAGTGACGTGGTGGGATTCACATCAATATCTGCCAAGATAGAACCAATGCAGGTAATTATCTCGTTGTATGAAAGGTCTTATGCAAGTTAATTGTGCTGGGTTAGTGTATGTCTTTTGTTTGATAGAAATGTGTTAAAGCCGTATTATTTTGAATGCAAACTGAATATATTTTCTTTTCATTAAAAAAATAACATAGGTATATGCATGTATAAGAATATATTATGATGCAAACTATTGAGAACTGTATGACTCAGCATTGTATTGGTTTGGTACCCTTGTTGTTGCTATTGTTTTAAATGTTATTGTTGGTTTTAATATTATTGTAGTTTTAATGATATCGATAATGACTTTTTTACCGATATGACATTGGGCGCACGGTGGGGGTGACCGGTCGGCAGAGGATGCTTACTCCTCCATGGCACCTGATCCTACCTCTATTTTTTTTTTCAAGAGGTCCGTTTTTGATCTGCTCCTGTTTTGTAATTTTCCTTTGGACTTTTGAATTTGAACACTGTTCGTTATCACCACATGTTTTGGGGTGGGTTTTTTTCACTCTTAAAATTGCTGTTATTGTCCTGCTGTTACTTTCGTTATTGTTAAATAGATATTGTTACACAATTTGTTGTTGTTACTGGAGGTGTGATTGTTATTGCTAAATAAATGTTGTTATTGTTGTCACTGTAATTGTTGTTACAATAATTGTTGATGTTATTTCATTTATTGTGTCTGTTGTTGGATTTTACCACATAAACGATTAAAAAGGCAGGTTTGTGTATCATAAGATGTAAAGAAATTTTCTGAAAATTATATTACGGTTCACAATGATAGAATTAAGATAACACATTTGAAATTGGATTAAATGATGTATGGATGTCAACGTACACTGAATATGAATATCGTTGTTATGGAAAGTTCAACATTATGATTTATTGGTTTCAAGAATGCTACAAAAGTCGTGTAGAATGCTACAAAACAAATGGCATGCGCACTCAAGACAAAGGACAATTATCTATACAGAGATAATGACAAGACTCTAATTTTCATTTCTTTTTTCGTTAATTTTCATACTTATTACGACAAGTAAAAGAATATACAAACATTTTGGGTAACATCTTAACCAAGCAAACCAATCATGTGTATACACTAACCAACTCAGATTTACCACGGATGGTCAACAGACAACTGATATCAAATATCAAAGTTAAAATCTCAAACTTCATTACATGAATAACTTATAAACCAGACAGTTTATACTAGTTTATAGTTTGATGGCATATGCTTATATTTGATAATCTCTGAATTTAGATTTTTGCGGAAATTTACCCCTAGATTTCAGAGCAGTTTTTAATCTTTTATGGTATACGAAAGATAAATTATGTTTTCTAAACATTCTTCATTTGTGTTGACCAGTTTAGGTAGGCTATTTACCAAAGCAGCAATTACAGAATAATAAAATTTCTTTTTTCGAGTTTCAATATTCACTTGCTTTACAGCAGATTTATTATGAATTTTATTTCAATACACGTCTAAAGATAATGAAAAGAAATATTCCTTTAATATTCATTTAACGGGGAAAGTAATAATTGTCCAAGAAACCGTCGTGAGGCAAAGAAAGACGTTCGTTCCATCAACTTGCAAGTGACTCACGATGCGAATGTTTGTACTGCCATTCGCAAGGAAAATGTACGTCTGTTGCACGACAATCTTAAGACGCAAGTACAGTTCCACAGGCATCGCACGTTGCGAGTAGCAACCTGTCCCCAAATAAAACTGTACGTGACACCTACGACTGGCACGTCAAACGTTCTTTTGTCTTACGTATTTATACTTGCAATTACTTCAATACTCTTTTCTCTGAGCAATCTATTTAGATGATAGTTATTTTAATGGTTTATAAGTTAAATGATACTAACCTCGATAAATGTAATTACGAAGGGAACGGTCATCAAAGAACAAAAAAAATAATATCTCCGCCATAATTGCTCCTGTCATTATTTGCCAAATTATATCATATTTGTTCTTTTTCTTTTTAAAACTAAATTGAAATTATATAACCTTGAGACTCTGCACACTCTTAATTTTAATTTAATTTTAGATATTCTTATTTTGACATTTTTTAGTTTGTCACAGCCGCAACTTTCACCATAATGAGGTTTATTTCAATATTCACATTTGTGCCTCTAATTACTTTTCATTTATGGTTTTACCTTTAGACTAAGTATAAGAAGACGATAGATTTCATCTGATTACTTTTATCGAAGTCTACTTTTCCATCTTTTCTACTGACTGCAGCTTAAAACATAATTTCCTTTTTAATTATTTTTTTCCAGAGAGCTTATTTGAGATCAATAATGTCAGATGTCAAGTTCGAAACGAAAAAAAAATCTTGAGAAAATGCTCAGGTTATAACTTTTATCGATTCCGATAAGGATGAGAGTGAATTTTGCTATCTTTTAATAAGTACAGTGTCATGCAATTTTTCTGTAATCTTACAAACCATTTAGTTGAGGATAATAGAACCATTCATTAATACGAGTGTGGAAAAGTGAAATTCCACCGATGGAACAAGATTCACGGTCCAGGACGATGCTCTGTCGTTTTTTTATGTTAATAAAGCAAGAAATATGTGTTCGTTTATTTTATTTTTTTTTTGTAGTAAAATATATCATGAAATTCTCAAGCAATAAATAAGACCATTTTCCTAAAAATTGATCTCAATTAATTTTTTTAAAACCTAAATAATTGATTTTCGTTTCTATCTGTTCATAGCTTGCAACCTACCAAAGGTTGCAAAAAAACGTGTTGCTTAAGTTGCTTTTAAAATCATATTTCAATATCATACTCTGATCGAAAAGGTTGTCTCTGATTTCTAATTTTTCTTTTTAAATGAACTAAATAAATCATTCTATCATAACTTTTATAAGCAAAACCACATTATATTTTCCTACGTCACGGTAGAATCTCGGTAAAATTTTAAACTATGCGAAATATGCAAAGTTTTACAACTGATACTGTTAGAAGGAAAGAAAAATCTAATTTTTTTTCAATTTTTGACATCTCGATAAAAAAAAATCAGATAAATAACACCTCATCAAAAAAAATAAAACATCTAAGCTCCCTTATAAAAGTAACTTGATTGTATGTATGTCCTCATGCCTGCATATTTGGTTTAAGTTCAATATTTGAAAAAGATTTCTGTGTCTCGATTTTGGAGTTAGAATGAAATCACCATAAGTAGTAACCGGAACTGTGTGTAAACGTGACTCGACAGACTGGCTTGATATTTCAAGATGTCACATGTACAGTGGTTTTCTTGTATGTGACAGGAATTTAAACAGGACAAGGAAATTGTAGTTTTGGAAGAAAGCAGCATAATTTATTGAAATCATCGAAACAACCATTTCTGATCAAAGTAGAGATTAGCAAGACTTTTTTTCTATTTAGAAAAAAGTTATCGCAATTTAAGTGCAGAAAAAATTCAAATAGGAAATTTGCTTTTTAAAATGATTTCAAATATTTTTTAAAATAAAAATTATGTACAGGTGTTAAAGATATCTTATTATTTTACATGTACATGATACTGGAAGTCAGTATTGTTTGACCTTTGGCATTGCTTAATATATGGTCATATACGATTGAATATTTAATATTATTTGTGAGCTATGATCAGATCTATTCAGAAAAATGCCTTTTTAACTAGTTTTTGTTCTTTGAGAGCATAATTATTTTTATATGCAAGAAAGAGACACGGTAGATGTAAATATATGCATATAGAAAATTCGCAAAGACAATGTGATATGATATCATATAATATAAATCAAGTGTGTTAGAGACAGTTTAATAGGAATGAATGGTCGTCGTCATTTACAGACTACTAGTTGATTAATCTCCTTTAGATTAAGAGCTTTGTATAGAGATAAAGGAAAGTACTAAAGGAAAGTAAATTTTCTTCAACAATAATGGTTTCTGAGCAATACAATCATATCTAAAACTTTAAGGTAGAACTGACGGTGGGTAATTTGTTGATCATTGGAAAATAAAAAAGTACAGCCGGAAAACCGGTGTCCGCTTAACTCCTTAATAACTTTATCATATCAATCTTCACCATGATTATTATTAGAACGATAATAGTTGTTTTTTATTACATTTTTTCACTGAATTTGATATACATAGTATTTAACGTCCTCGTATTTCTAAGCTATACCTATAGCATATTAAGGTATATTGATACGATAATCGTATTTAAATGAAGGGTTTTACATTATGCAATCCTGCTTTGAACAAACATCTAACAGTATCAGCATAGCATGACCCTTAATGTCTTTTCCGTTTGTCTTATGTATGGTCATGTGCATGATTTTCTTGCAAAGGGGTGTTTTCCTCTTTTTACAACAACTCATGACAGTAGTTCGTCAAAGAGTTTTTGGTTTAGAAAATGTGTATTTAACTGTTCAGCCAATTATGTTCACAAAGAAGACAGTTGTTTTCATATTTTGTACCTATTATCAAATGTTTAGTTCTTACGTATCTTGTGAACGCAACATCTTTGTCTTATTCTGTTGGTTGTTTTGTATATATTAAATGTCAGCTGTTTTAAGAAGAAATTTTATTTTCATGAAAAGCCCTCTTTCTATACTAAAGATTTATTATATTACAGGGAATTTTTGTTTAATTGGTATGATTCACCACAAGATATTAAATTTAACAAAAAGAAGAAAATAAATGTTTGACATATACAATCATTCTATTCATACAATTAGAATGAGACCAAAATAAATTAGTGAAAACGTCATTTTCATGTATTTCTCCACTAATGTTAATTAAAAACTTATTTTTCTTTATCAGTACTTTGCTGTCATTGTTTTTGTACCTGTTATGCAAATATTGAAAAAAATACTCCTTAAATGAACAACTTAAATAAATAAAATAATTTTCAAATATTATTCCATGTGTGTATGTGTGGTATGTAATAAACTTAACTATGAGATTCCAAGAAAATTGCAAATTAAATGCATACATGACTGAATATGTTTTACAGGAATTTATTGTACTTATTTTTTTATTGATTAGCATTTTTTAAAAATTGTTTCAAGTCCGTGACTCTAATAGTGATTCCAGAAATCTGAACTAGCAAAAGAATATATAAAAGTTTGCGTGAAACACAGTTGGTTGTTTGGGAATGTTGTAGATTTTGATAAGGTGATAATCAGGCAGATACATTATTTTTTTTTTAAATTTATCAAAGGAACCGAATATAATGACCAATGATTGCTCTTTTTTGCATGGAGACTAGTTACAATTACTTACCTAACTAGGTTTGTTACTTTCTACGGAAACATGTCGTCTCGCCTTCTATGGGCTTTAACAACCTGACACATTTCCGTAGACTGTCAGTAACAAACGAACAAGTGTTTCGTTTTGTAAAAACCCAAATTGTTTGTTATATTAATATATTACAGAAAGAAAGAAATAAAACAAAAAGGATGTTAGACCGTCATGTTATAACCATCTTTAATACTGCTAAGTATAGAGGGAAATCGCGTCACGTGTGTTATTGAATGATTTTGCGACATTCTAGTCCAAGGTAAAATAAAAATAATTTATATGGGTTGGATGGTCATGGCCATTTGTTTTACATCTAAATCTCTTTTAACAAGAAGAACTGTGTAATATATATAGATATCTATTTGCAAACTTTCAAAGTGAAATAAAGGAAGTAAGAATATTTTGGACTTTCTTTACTTAAATTAAACAACAGTATACTGTGGAATCATTTTTATTCGGGTCGTTGGAAGCCAACATTTTCCTGGTTCTAGGGGACGTAATTTCGTTGGTGCTGTAACCGGGACTGTTTTCATAAATATTAAACAAATGCTTTTAAATACGTTCGTGGGGATGTAAATTCGTGGGCAATATTTACTTACAACAGCCACGAACATTAGTCCCCCTCGAACAATGATGATTCCAAAGTACATGGTTTAAAATCTTATCTTCTTTTTAAGATGGATTCGAACGGTTATTTGTAAACCATAGTTAGAAGGGAAAAAACTGCTCTGCCATCGCTTTCATATTCTTTTCTATATATAATGTATGAAATGTAATATGTTCTATGTTCTTGCGACTTGTGTGTAAATTTCAGAATGTAAGTATTAGATCATCGAGTAAGAAATACGTTAAATGATCTTTTCTCAGGTGGTGGAGCTACTGAACACAATTTACTCCATATTTGACGTTAGGATAGAGACCTATGACGTATACAAAGTGGAGACAATCGGCGACGCTTACATGGTGGCAAGCGGAGTACCCAATAGGAACGGACAGAAGGTTAAACTTTGTTTTTTTTTCTGCTCAAAGACACACACATCAAGTTACGTAAGTCGCTAGATCACAAGATCTCACGTGTTGTCAAATGTGCGCGCAACTATCTATAACTAACAATCTGAGTGCTTTAAGCTCTTAACTTCCTGTCTTAACTGTTTGAGTATTAATTCGACAAAATATCGAGAGAAAAACACGAAACTTCGATTTATAAGACGTTTTTCGTACAAATTGAATTCTTAAAAACAGGATGTAAACATTGAAGCAAGAACACAGATTAAAAAACTGTAATGGAATAAGTATGTTGTTGTTATTTGTCCCAGCAGTGTCTTTTCCCAATAAGATTGAATCTGATATTTTCAGCACGTTGGGGAAATTGCCACAATGGCGATTGATTTGTTGGCAGCAGTGAAACAAGTCGCCCTACCAAAGTCGGTAGGAAAGGGCCACATACAGATAAGGGTCGGAATGCATACAGGTTCGTGGACTTCGGGCAATTTTTGCTTTGGATACAAAAAAAATCTCACTTGTAGCAATTAATTTTAAAATCCATCCTCTGAAGCATGCAAAGCATTCGCAAAAGAAATGTTTATGTCAATTTCTAATGCGATTTTACCCAAAAAGCTTAAAACACCTTACCTTTAGTTTGATATGAGTACTGTTGAATAATTTTTTAGATGTTTTAACTATTGTAAAGTATCGAAAACAAGAAGTCGTGTATACTAGTATTTACAAAACAAAGACTCCTATATTTTGTTTTTTAAACTTAATATGAGTTATCTTTGAAAAAAAAAGAAGAAAACACATGTACACATTTAAAATTAATAGTATATGAGACAAAGAATAAACAAAATCTTAATGTCACACCATCTATTTGTACCTCTTGCCCCTAATTTTGGGTTTTTTTTCTTACAAAGTAATGTTATTCATTATGTTCGCATATCCAAAATATCCTATCCCCTAACAAATATTGCTTCAATGTAACAAAATACCTCGTTATCAGAGGGTGGTACTCTGTGTTGCAGGATCCTGTGTAGCGGGGGTTGTGGGTATAAAGATGCCACGGTATTGTTTGTTCGGGGACACCGTCAATACAGCCTCTCGCATGGAGTCGAGTGGTCTTCGTAAGTATACAGTAGCAAAGCAGCTACTAGTTCTAATAAGCTTATGTTCATTCCCTTGTCATTTGTATTTATTACACGTTATTATTTAATTTACCATTTCTTATCTCATAGTGCCGGATCGAATTCCGTAGGTATTCATTACTGATGTAATTTGTAATTCATTGATGGATTCTTACATGTACAAATGTATATACAAGAAATGACAGATTCATGGATCTGTAAATGCTGATTTACTAAAGAGTTAAGGGAAGTTAGCAAAGGTCTGCATCAAAAAATAATATTACATATGCTTCTTCTAACGTTCTCTTAGAAACATGCAATATTGCTATTGTGACCAAGTGCCTTCAAGGTCAGTTTAAAGTAATACTAACCGTTAGATATGTTTCAGCTATGAAGATCCACTGTAGCCAAGCAGCTTATGAAATCCTTGACAGAACGGGTGGGTTTTCCTTTGTTCCACGCGGAGAGATAGACATCAAGGTAATCAGTCGTACTTAGTGTACAAATATAGGCAGCATTAGTGTACAAATATAGGCAACATTAGTGTACAAATCTAGGCAACATAAGTGTATAAATGTAGGCAACATTAGTGTAAAATATAGGCAACATTAGTATATAAAAATAGGGACTAAAAGTCTTGATAAAACATGTAGCAATGGTATTTGGGTCGTGAAAGAGATGAATATGAAACAATAAGGCTGTGGTAATGAAAAGACAATAGAGAATAAGATCATAAAAGCGAAAGGTTGTTTACAAAAATAAAAATTAATCACGAGAGGATATTTAGATGTAGGGGTAGACCATAGGAAGACACCTTGAACTGGTGGTGGGGGCGTGGGAGGATGCGTGGCAATAGGGGCGAGGCCATAAAAATAGGTGGTTATAAACACTTTATGTAGTATTGCATCTTTGAAAAGTTAGAGAGAAAAAGACGCATGCGCGTTCAGTATTAGCATGTATAGAAGAAACTACAGGAATCCAAGTACATGGTTATTCATCGACAAAGCTAGCTGCAGGTCTGCAGCTCCCGGTCTGAAAAAATTCGGATGGACAACCTGGGAGCTACAGTGCATCCCATAGCAAAAATCTGTAATTACGGCGCACAAAAAATTGCGCTAGTTTTGGACTGATTAAACTTATTTCCGAACACATTCTGTACAAATATTTGATTTCAAAAATTCCTTCGGACATTTTACTACAGATATCGTAACTTGACTTGCCTCTGTAATTCTATTAAACACCATCACCAGCCCCGTAAAGTGATGTGATGCAATTTGTTTACATGTTAAAATGTTGACTCTCGATCTCGACGTGAATTTAAAGCTGAAGCATTCGGTCGCCATATTAGTTTCGATCATTCCTCTTCTGCCACTGGGGTTATATATACCGGTCGAGAAAGTTAGGGTCGGTTGCTTTCCGATCGAGGCATTCAGGTTGCACGGACTTCTAAATGCATGAACTCAAATTGTAGTAAAATGTTTGTAAAAAAAAAAAAATAATAAAATAAGGGAAACTACAATCAATTAAACATAAATACATTTATTCTTTGAAAGAAATTTCAAGATATCTGTATTATTTGCACAAATAGTGCTGTCTTACTTCGCATGCACATCGAACACGTGTGTCGTTCATACAGAGGGCATAACGTCTGCATCTTTTTGAAGACCCCCTGAGGCACTACATCCAACACAGTAGATAAATGATAATAAATCCAAGAAAGTACAACGTAATATCGTTTCCATCGGTTTTTACACACACACCCCGTTTCTAAAAGCCATGAGGTCATTGACATTGCTCGATCTGCCACAATGTGTGGTTTGCGCATGTTCGATGTTGTAACGTTCTACAATTATCGAGGATTTTTGAAATATGTGTGCCTGGATTTCAGTTTGTCTTGTATCGTCATTCATTGGGTATTAATTCCTTACCAGTGCAGTGGTTGTCGTATTATTTCTGTTCAAAACGCGTTTCTACAAGTCTTTTCGTCCAATGTAACGTGTTCGGGTGAATGAAATACCTGGATGCGGTGAAGCATGAATAGTGCTCACGGCCTTATGTAGGGGGTGTGTAGCGAGGAGCAGAACAATAGAAATCGACAACTAATATGGCGGTAGTCGGAGATAAAAGGGAAATAATGCGTATTTATGAATTCATGTGAGCTTTTAACATACTTCATTTTACGAGGTCGGTTAGCGTGTTTGGGAGAAAGTCTTAGACAAGTAAAGAGACAATTTCAGTAGTAAATTGCATGAAGAATTAAATGGTACTAATTTTTTCCACAGAATTTGTGTGTAAATAAGGTCAATCAGTCCAAACCTAGCGCAATTTTTTGTGCGCCGTAAATTACAGATTTTTACTATGTCGCTCCCAGGTCGTCCATCCGAATTTTTTCAGACCGGGGGCTACAGACCTGCAGCTACGACAAAGCATGTTGTATTCGACAAAATGGTAATGGTTCGAGCTATAATTACACATGTAACAACTTTGTTGCTGTCGTTTTGTACTTGATTTTTTTCTCTTTAGATAAATTTTGATTACTGAGTATTTCTTTCCCTGTTTAAAATTCATACAGATTTCCTTCAAGTTTTTTTTGACAACGTCTGTTTTTTTTTTAAGGGAAAGGGGAAAATGGTAACATTTTGGTTGAATGGGCGAGATGATATGGACGAATTCAACAACAGCATGGTTTGCAAATTTGTGCCAAAGAAAAAGAGGAATGGAACCTTCTTAACTGATTCTAGCAGCACCCTGATTTCCAAATCCCAATCTTCAACCGCTGACATCAATCAGATGGAGGATATAATTGTTTGACGCTGTCAGTTTGTCCGTCTGTATGACCATTCATCACTCTCAGTACAGACTTACTGTGTATGTCATTGATACCTCGCTCAATCCCAATACAAGTTTCGTATCGAAAGTTCCTACTGGTAGTTTGTTTTATTCTTTATGACTTTTTGGCATGTCTACGTCTTCGAATATACTAGTAGGGCATTTGTCTTGTTGAAATGTTTTATTTCATTTACTCTTTGGATCATAAAGCAAAATTTACACTGGACGAAATGAATTGAAAAATTACAAAAGGACCCTCTCTGTAGAATTGAAATGCATCACTTGTTTACTGTTCGTCGGGGGACATCAACCATAAGCTCAATTAACATAAAGAGCGTAGCTAATCTCCGGCGTGGTGGGTTTGTTGGTTTTTTTGTTGTTTTTTTTTTGGGGGGGGGGTATTTTTGTTTGTTGGTTTTTTGTTGTTGTTGGTTTTTGTTTTTGTTTTTGTTTTTTTTTTGTTTTTTTTTTTTTTAAGGGGGTGTTGTTTAAGGAATTTTTTTGGGCGGAGGAGGGGGCGATTGGGGATGAGTTTAAACACATCAGAGACTGTGCGTCAGTACTGCTTTGCGATGGAATTGAAACAATTTCACAGTTGTTTATGTTACATTTAAATTTAAAGAATTAATATTATTACTTTCATGTGTATACCTCGTTTTAATCCTGCATTGTGATAAGCATATAATGATATTCCTTATCTAGACTGTAGGCATATATGGATATCAAGTGTGGAGTTTGTTTGACGTTTTGAAAAGATTTGTATTAATTTACTTTCCATGATATGCATGTATATTGATAATATAATCAACTGCAAGGTTATTTATATGACATAAAAAAAACACCAGTCACTGTGTTTATGACCAACCCTGTTATCTGTGACGATGTGAGTTATCCTTTATTCGATGATTGATAGTCTGGTTGCTATAATAATTTAATTACTTACATTGTTTGAATTGAAGTATTTGAAGCAAATTAAACTTATTATATATGCAAAACTATAGGGTTTTTTTTCTCTGTTATCCAATCATTCAAAAGTTTTTAATTAAAGACAAGTATCTAACGATGCAAAATGTCTTGCTATCTAGATAAATATTTTGACACTTTTTGTATACGCTCTTTGTCAGGGATATGAATAATTGATTGAACAGCAATAAAACTTGTTATTTAGTATGTTTCCACGGCTAAAAAATATAGTGGCAGAAAAGTTTTTTGAGATCGAAAAGATTTGATAACGAATATTTTTCAAAAGTACATATCAAGATGATTATGTAAGTTTCATTTAATCTTACAATATTAAATCTATTCAAAACGCTTGATGGCGTTCACTTGTGTTCACTTGTGTTATTTAAGGAATAAGGAATTATTCTTTGAATATGAGGTGATCAAATCTAATGATAGATTTGATCACCCTCGACCGTATTTGATCACCCCATAATATTCAAAGAATGATTCCTTAATACTTATATTTATATAATTCTCAAGCAATTGTACGATTAAATATAAATAGTCATTAATAAAATGTTTTGGACTATACAATACAAAATTGATTTGTACATGTAGTATATATTTTCATAAGAAAAGACACCCGAGAATTTAAATATCGAAAATTGAACGTCACAGACTTCCAATGTTAACATAAGGGGAAATATACACCGAATGTTAATATACATGTATGAGTAGACCAAAATTGTTGACAAAAGAATATACGCATTCTTCTCTCAAAAAGGCGATGCATTGTTTAGTTTATAGAATGTCGACTTAAATTCAAGTAACTATAATTAATAATTTGAACATCTTTTTTTACACTTTTGCTGCTTACTACTATTTGCGTGGATTATTTCTTGATCGATCAAAACTAAAGCTACATTGAGAGCACGAACTTCACGGACTTGCAATGAACTGACCTCAGACTATACATGCAGTTACCATGGCATCCTTTTACATATATGAAAAATTGACCGTTCTTTCTGTGTAACGTTCTAACAATAATATTACAAGTACATTTACTCACTGTTTATGCATAATTGTTTAAATGATTCAAAGGTACATGTAAATATAAACAATAGAATGTTTTCTTTGAGCCTTCACGTGTGCGCTAAAATATGCGGGCTATGTATTTTTTCTGCAATGCTAGCTACCTTCATACACCCATGAAGCACAAAATAAAACATTTTATTGTTTAAATTTATGTAACCCTTGCTTCCGAAAGAACATAAGTACATACTGTGACAACAGATAATTCAATGCACATATTCAAGTTAAATACTTGTACTCAGCATTTCAAAATTCAGAATTTTTCAGAAAAAAAAAATTAGCTTTTATAGTTCTTTCGTTTCAAACGTGAGGCCATTGCTCTCATTATGCTACAGCCTTATCCAGAGTGCTTTCTGGTGCTTAGCGCCATTACACAATAATACATTTTTTCCTGTTGCTTATGAAACGATACCCATCTTACTGTGTCTGTAATTAGATGAAGTTCAGTTACGTTTGGACTAATAAGTGCCCTCTCCTTTCACAATACCAACTTTACAACGTAATAATAAATGTGAAAAATCAGAGAACGTAACAGCGGTCCTTTACAAAAGGGCTACTTAGATCTATTTGTAGTGTTCGTGTGAATCATATGATGATAAACATTACTGCAATTAGTGTGCATGACTGCTCGTTTTTATTATAATCAACAATAACTCTTACGCAAACAAATAAAATCAAATGGTGAAGATATTTTAAAGAATAGTTAGGATATAAAATACCGAACATTGGCATTTGATAGTTTGGGGGTGGGGAGAGGATTATCCGAAATCTTGACAAGCAAAGACAAAAATACCCACCTAAATACCAATTTTCAAAATCCTAATCCGTGGGGGGGGGGGGGGGGGTGAAGTACATTAAAAAATTGATTTTATTGTTTAAATTTTGTTAATTTCCCTATTTTTTTTTACATACTCCCATGAAAGTGTGGGGGCTCTTTTGCCACCCCCTCCCCATGCAGAAATAATATCTAAACAGAAAACATTCAAAGTATATTGAACATTAAAAAAAACCAATCTCATGTTAACCACAGAGTATAAAATTACCTTCTAGACCTGCTCGTCTTGATTTTGTTTTCATGTTTTATATTTCATGCAAATTTTACTGTGTTCAGAAATATTATTTCATGCTCTCTACGTACCATTCTTAAATGTTTTGTATCATTCAAACTCTATTAAACATGGAAATTAAGCAAGTCTACTGCTCTTCCTATCCTGATTTAATGATGGAGGAAAACGTGAACATCAAAACATTTGTAAGTAACCAGTATATCTGTCATTTCTTACATTTCCGCAAATATTATCGTTTGGAAGTCTGATGACAGGTGAGCGCTGCATACAAGCAGCAGTGTAGCCCTTGTATCTCGGATTCAAAGTTAGCCATGTTGCGAGATATTGGATCATCCGGGATGTGCACATGAATTTCATTTTTTTATTTTTTTTTTTTTTTTATTTTCAATTGACCTGAAAATTTGAGCTGACCTGAAAGTATATACACTGTATATATAAATAATACATTTCTATGTTCTGCGTCAAATTAGATAACTAAGTGTGGGTTTTTATCATATTTCCAATGAAAATGATTTTTTAACCTAGTGATCTATGAAAAAAGACAGATAACCACAGAAAAGCCAAAGAATACATTCATAATCTAGGTCCAAAGTGTCTTCAGGCCGCGATTTCTCTGGGGGCGAATCTTCTGGATACCTCCTTCTGATCTAAATATAGACCAAGGAATTCCACTTTCGATATGAGATAGTTTTAGAATCGCGTGAGACGGTGAGTATTTTTATCTGTGTCTTTTGGTATTTTTTTTTAAGTAAAGATCAAATAGTTTTATATAATATTTGTTATCATATTGGTTCAGATCTCAATCACCATTGTTCACATTTTGACATATGAATCATGGTGATCAATATAGGATTCATCCCACATTGTTCAATTCAATGATATTATCAAATTATTTTTAAAACGTTACACATCCTGGTAATTTTGATATTTTTATCGTATTCAGAATTCAATGCTGTTGTATTGAAGTTCATTTAACTCTTGGACATAATGGAGGATGCGGACAGAAGGGTCTTACAAGTAAATCGGACGTTCCTCGTGAAAAACATAGCTAACCCTGATGATGTGGCTAACGAGTTGTTTTCAAATGAAATTTTCACCGAAGGAATGAAAGATGAAGTAGAGGTATGGATCACATTTAAACTTTTATAATCAAACGATGCATACTATGATATTATGATGATTCACTCTTATAATCGTGGGCACTGGAAGTTATTGTAAATATTATATTGTATGTGCATGTATTAAAAAGTACATGAACATACAATATATTTACAATAACTTCCAGTGCCCATGCTTATAATATAATGTTACATGCAATAAATAAGAATAGGTTGCAGATTCAATCTTCACCAGTTTAATTATCCCATTAATGTGGAAATTCTCAAAATTGTATGTTTTCCTAACAGTGTTCAATGCCCCAACATGTTGTATAGGTAGAAAAACTGAAAGAAAAGAAAGTGAGAAAACTGTTGGACATATTACCAAGGCGTGGTCCTGCGGCATTCCAGATATTTATGAAAGTACTACAGGACACAAATAATGATCATGTCGCTGATCAACTGAAATCCGGAATCTCACCACAGAATTCCAATCATCGACAGGAAGACGGAGAAGATGATCTTCCACAAAGTAAACTCGGACTTTATAATGATCTTTTTAAAAATATAGACCAATTAACTATAACCTTATTAATAGTTTACGTACTTTTCATCTTGCTCTTTGTTTATCTGTTGTTGATCTTTCGTGAGCCTCAACAGCTAAACAAAGAGGGAGATGAAAGGTCTTATATTTGGGTGTGTATTTTTTTTATTTAGTGTTTTTAGGAGAAAAGTTGCTTCCACTAAATCAAGTTCAAAACTCAGTGCCATACATATAAGTATAAGAACAGGAACACTGTTAAAATAAGTATTAATTTGCAAATTCAAATCTATGCTAACTTGTTGAAAAATTGTCATTCACCAAATATTGTACACCTCAATATAATTTGATAATTTTACAGTACCTTTTGTAATTAACTCTTCCCATTTTCAGCATGGCCAGATCCATTGAGTTTAGAGGGAAGGTTGACTGTCAAATTCATTACATGCCCTGCCTCAAGGTTCCAGAAAACTGGGGTATCAATATTTTTAATACATGTAATATTTATTTAATCGCACATATCAGAGTCTTATTCTGTTTTTTGTCTGTCAAACTGTTTCATTCATGGTATCAAACTGTTATATCTTAGTATATATTTATAAAATAGCCAGTGGGGTTATTTAAAGTAACAGATTGTTTTTGGGCTTCAATCTCTTCAGACAAGCTTATAAGCTGATTTATAATATCTTGTCAGCCATATTTTTCTGATAGAAAGTATGGGTATTAAATTTGTTATTTACTAATTTTTAATATATGTTTTGTTTTACTTTATCAGTGTTACAAAATGGGTAGGAAACCTAGAGGGAAGGTCCTCATCATCAATAATAAGATTTTTTTCGGACCTTTGGAAGAAGATGAACATGGTCGAAAAAAGGTTACCTTAGCAACAAGGGAGGGAACAGAGCAAGATGAGAGAAAAATTCAGGAAGTCTTCGAACAAATGTTCTTTGTTGTGGATGTATATATGGACAGAAAGGGTGAAGTAAGTAAATGAACTGATAGGGGGAAAATGCAAATGGCAATGGTATTTAAAATGAACATAAAATGACTCCTGAGATGATAGTTCTTTTTTTTCAAAACACATTATGCTACAAAGGACTATATATGGTTTGAGCCTAAAATGGCCCCCTTAAATGAACATCATCATTTTACTGGTATTCTTTGTTTTCTTGGTACAGGTATACATTTGAAGTTTTTCATAACTTTCATTTCGATTTAACTGTCCACAGTTTAAAAATATGACATCATGAAGTTTACCTTTTCCTGCCAATTTCGCATTTTTAGCCTAAAACGGCTTGTTTTGAAGAAGTTTTTCTTTAAGAAAACATTGACCGATTGCTTGAACAAACAAAATATTTTCACCGAAGATGTATCTATCCAGTATTTATAAGTGACAAAAAGTTCGTTCTTGTTCAAAGCGTCGCTATATATTTCCCATTTGAAAAAAGATTAGAAAAATGTAAAATTTTGACTGATTTGATTGAACGTCATATACTGCCAGTGAGTGCAAATAAATCAAATAAATAGGCCAAAAATATAATTTATATCAACTCCTCTGAAAAATAACATAACAATTTAATGTCCCTGAAACACTTTAAAAATTGCGAATTATGGTGGCCAAATTTGACTAATATCATAAATACCCGGTAGTCCTTTAAAATAAAACACAAACAATTCAAATCATTCCTTGTTAGGTTATCTGGTACATGTAAAACAATTTGTCAGATGTGTCAGCTTCTACGTGAATTTGACAATTGGGTTTGTTATATTCAGTAGTATATTCTCACTATATATCTCTATATAGACGAATAGTCAATAATTGTAATATTAGCTCGTCCGAAAAATATTGACCGGTCAATATTTTTTTAATATTGACCAGCTAGGAATAATATCAAGAGAATGTTACCTCTATTTCAATTAATCGCTTCTGATTCATTGATTCGTCAATGGTGACGTGAAAAAGTCTTCACTACTCCAAAACAAGGTGACGTCACAATGAGCAATCAGTAAAGGCACGGACGCGCAATGCGACGGCTTGCTATCATAACGGAGATTATTAGTTATCCAGGTTCAATCAAGGGTGTACAGGGATTTACCTTGGGTTGTATTCCATCCACCCCGAGGCCGAAGGGTCTATGGAGTACAACAAGGGGTAAATCCCCGTACACCCTTGATTGGACCTGGATAACGAATTTATTTTCTATTTAAACCAAATAAATCTGTTTTCCATGTCCAATCAAGGGTTTTACTCTTTTAAGACATATCATTTACGCATTTCATGCATTATGACGTCACGTTTTCTACGCATTTTATGCATTGTGACGTCACATTTTTTACACCCGGCTCAAGTCGGGTGTACGGAAATTTACAACCGGCTCATTAGCCAATCAGATTTCGTGTTACAAGCTACATAGGAAATAAAAGGATTTACGAATTATTGTGAAGTAAAATTAGGTACAACATCTGTAGCCTAATTTCTATGGTCGTCCGAATATAACTAGTGACCGTTTGATGGCGACAACATTTTGGGAATAGACTGCGTAAAATTGAATTTATGAATTTTATGTTGAGCTGAGAAAATTATGGCGATCTGTTTTCTAATCATTTTTGATTTTTGGTTTGTTTCTTCATATAACAAAACAAATGTTGACTGTGTTTTCAGGCAACATTGATTATATTAGCCCCCTTGGGATGAACATATTGCCCTCCGCTTCGCGTCGGCAATATTTCGTCCCTCGGGGGTTAATGTAATCAATGTTGCCCTCAACCCCAGTCAATATTTGTATAATGTTTAAACTATTATAATATGTATTGTCCTTTTTTTGTGGCAAGACTATAAGAACTAGTGTGAAAGGTGCTAAAATAAGATAAATATTAAACTATAAATTTTAGTGAAATATTCATTGAAATGGCAAAAGCTCAGTGAAGGTTAAATGGCTCAAAGTAATATGAAAATGGTTGTGGGTTTCTTGCAATGTGTACGGTAATATGTAAGTTCCTTAATGAATCACATGTAGAAATTTAATTAATTTTATTTCAATCAAAAAGGTTTTGAAAAGTAATTTTCTCTTTCAAGGAAATCAAGACTTTACTAAAAGACGAGGTGAAAAAAGATTTCCATCACACAGCGGATTGTTTTGTTTTGGTGATAATGACTCATGGAACGTCAGGAGCCATATATGGTGTGGATGGCAAAACGGTGTCCATAGAAGAAATCAAAATGCTGTTGAGTGGGGAGAACTTCCCTGCAATGGCTGACAAGCCAAAAGTCCTCCTTATTCAAGCCTGTAGAGGAGGTACATATGAAAGTCTATCTGTATGTTTGTCTATCCATCTGTCCATCAGTCTGTCTGTCTGCCTACTAATTAGTCACTTTATTCTCTAAAAGTCATTGATATTTTGTTATGAATTTTTAAGTGATGGCTTAAAGAATAGGCCTGTTGATTTTGAAGTAAAAAATCAATTCAGAAATTCATTTATAAAATGGTTTCTAGATGAAACAGTTTTTTTGATTTATTTTCTGTAAAGCTTTTACAATAAAACATTTTATTATGGTAATTCTAATACTTGAAGAAGCTATAGACCCTAATTGATTTTGAGTCCATCATCAGTCCCAAATTCGTTCAAAGATCAGTTCCTGGAATTACATGTAGACTGTTTGATTTTGAATTGAGTGGTCAGATATGTGTGCAAAGGAAATTTATAATTGGTAATGAATTGATTAGTTTTACCTATATATATGAATATAGATACAAAAGACCAAGGTGTGAAAGAGACAACAGATATTGAAAAGGAGATAAAATCTACAGGAGCAATACTGAAGGACTTATCTATAAACACTGTCTCAGATTCCAAAAGTGAGAGTGTAACTCCCACAATGAGTCACATGGTTGTCGCCATGGCATCAACTTTAGGTAAGTTTTGGTCTTTCTAGCTCACCGAGACGAAGTTGGGGGGAGCTTATGCTAAACCCCATGTGTCAGCATCCGGACCTGGTTAAAGTTTTTGGTGCAGGTCCTGTATCTAAGTTATTACTTGTCCTATCTTCACCAAACTTGCATGAATGATGCATCTGGACCTACTTATGGACTTGAAAGACTTGGATGCTGAATCTGGTGTATGAATTTCAGAAGCTGGAGGAGGTTAAGGTTTTGGAGCTGGTCAAAGTTTTTGGAGCAGGTGCCCTTTCATAGCCATTTCTAAGTTACTACTGGTCCAAACTTCACCAAACATGCATGGATGGTGTGTCTTATGATACCAATGCACCTGACAGGCTTGAATGCTAAATTTGAGCCATAGGTTTTGAATGCTGGAGGAGGTTAAGGTTTTTGGAGCTGGTTAAAGTTGCCCTCTGATGATTATATCTTAATTATTACTGGTCCTAACTTCACCAAACTTGCATGGATGGTGCATCTAATGATACTTATGCACTTGACAGGCTTGAATGCTGAATCTGAGCAATAGGTTTGGGATGCTAAATGAGGTTAAGGTTTTCAGAGCTGGTTAAAGTTTTTGAAGCAGGTGTTCTCTGATGATTACATATTAGTTATTTCTGGTCCTAACTTCACCAAACCTGCATGTATGGTGCGTCTTATGATACTGATGCACCTGACAGGCTTGAAGCTGAATCTGAGCCATAGGTTTCGGATGCTGAATGAGGGTAAGGTTTTTGGAGCAGGTTAAAGTTTTCGGAGCAGGTGCCCTCTGATAGACAAATCTTAGTTATTATTGGTTCAATCTTTATCAAATTACAATAGATGATGCATCTTGTGATTATGATGCACTCCACAAGCATGGATGCTGAATCAGAGCCATATGTTTCGGATGTTGGAGGAGGTTTAGTTTCTTGGAACAGGTCACATGTTTAATAGATAATAGTACTATTTCAAACTTGCATGGTTGATTTAACTATAATATAAATGAATTGCAGAGGTAGCTTTAGATACAGAGCTTGATCTCCATTATCAAGGACGCTAAAAACCCTCCTACCTCACTCAAACTTCCTTGATAGATGTGTATGTTGTAAATGATGTTTCATGATTCCTATAATATAGTATTGTATGATCTGATACACTTTTGTATAATATGATACAATTAATATAATATAATATTATATTGTAAAAACTTATATGAAAATATGATATTGTATCAATTTTTTGTATATTATGAAATTATATCATATGATATTTTTATATATAATATTGTATATTATGATATGATATTGTAAAATATGATATTGTATTATATAACATATTATTGTATCACATAATATTGTATCATATGATATTGTAATATATGATATTGTATCACATGAAACGATAATGTATAATATGATATTACATTATATAATTATAATTGTATCACATGATATTCTATCATATGATATTCTATCTATCATATGATATTCTATCATATGATATGATACAATGTTGTATCAAATTATATTGTATCATATGATACAATATCATATTAATATATATCATATATGATACAATATCATATGATACACTATCATAATTTATAAAACAATATTATACTATATCATACAATATAATATCATATATTACAATATTGTGATGATTATGTTATATGATATTGTTTCATATGATACTAAAGTGTATCATATATTATGTTATGATACTGTATTATGTGATCAAATACAATAATGTATAACATGATACAATACTGTATCATATTATTTGATGTACAATATCATATCTTGATACAATGTCATATCATATGTTACAATATCATATTGTATCATTATGTATTACAGTATTATTTTGTATCATATGATACAACATATGACTCAATATTGTATGGTATCATAGGATTTTAATACTTATATTTAATTCAATTTTTTATATTAATGTTTTGATAAACATTTTATGTTACAATACCATATGAAATAAACATATTATTATCAAACAATTTTTTAACATGAAATACCATATTTTGTCAAACCACACTACATTATCCATGAATATCCAAGATCGTTAACTATGATTTTCATATAATATGATAAAGGTGGGTCTCATAAAGGTGATGCTTCATCTCGGTGAGCTTTGTAATCTGTGATTACATATGTTTTTTTATCCCTCAGGTTTCCAGTTTAGTTGATTTTTAGATCACATTAGTGACTCAGGTGACCTATTGCAATTGGTTTTTCCTCCATTGTCGTCCAGCATCGTGTTAACAATTGAAGATTTTTAGATTCTTCTTGAAAACTACATGGCCAATTCTTTTCAAAGTTATTATGAAGCATCTTTGGGACTCTTGCCCCATACGGGCCCCATGGGCAGGGCCAAAATGGACAAAATTTGATCATTTTTCATTTGATACTGAATAGAAACTGACTACTTATTAATAAAAATTATAAAGCCCTCTACCAAAATTTTAAATGTCATGTCCCTCGGGTAGGGGTTCTGACATTAGGGCGGGACAAAAATGGTCATATAGTGTGAATGCAGATAATGTTAAAAATATTCTTCTATAGTTTTACTGGTACTAAATTTAATCTGACTGCATATTTAGAAAGACTATAAGGCTGTTTTTTTAGATTTAATTTCATTTTTTTTTGGGGGGGGGTTGTTTTTTAGATATGCTACTAGGGAATATGGTTTTTCCTCCAGGTAGGCTGACATAAGAATGAATGCAAGTTAAGTGAGAAAACGGGGCAGTCTACCAATTTTTTTTCATTTAAATGCCCTGGGAAAATTTTTCTGTCTGGCCCCTTGGGATTGGGGTTAATTTTTTTGGTAAAACATGTGTAATAGCTATCCTTAGTTCATTAATGAAAACATATATATATATATATATATATGTGTGTGTATAAAAAAAGTTTTCTATTACTAGGGTCTTGCACCTTTTCAATATCAGGTCATGCACTCTTATTAATATCTTAAAGTTTTTCATCAAAATTACTGTATAAAATTCATAGTCCTTGTTGCAAGGTTTCAGGGGGGGGGGGTCATACCATGTTTTGGATTTTTTAAACTCCAGAATTAACCTTAACTTAATTCATATATGAGATTCCTCGCCAGGTTGTATATTGGCTATGGTACTCAGGTGGCCGTTAAGGCCTGTGGTACTCTTGTTTTTTTAAGAAGTATTGATTCACATTTTAGACACTGATGTCACTAACCACATATTGTTTATCCAAAAAAAGCTTTTAATGCAGCTAAAAATTTTATAAATTCATTAAAATTCAAATCCTTGTAATATATACCACTACATAAAATGGAAAATATTTCCAATAATAATTATTTTAGTTAATAACTTAAATATCGCTTGTATACATATCTAATTAAATGCTGTCATTGTAGTAATACACTCATTTATTAAATACGGAAAACATTGAATCATTTTTAAGGTTTAAAACCAGGTCAAAAACTGATAAACAAAGGAAGATGAAGTATTAAATGATTTGTCAAATGTCACAGTGTCAGTCATACTGCCCATCACCATCAACATCATCATCATCAACATCATCATCATCATCATCATCATCATCATAGCAAATCAAATGTCACAGAGAGACCAGTGTCAGTCATACTGCCCATCACCATCAATATCATAATCATCATCATCATCATAGCATGATCATCACCACTATCATCATAGTATCATCATCGCCAGTATCATCATTATATCATCATTGTCATTATATCATCATTGTATCATCATTATAGTATCATCATCACCACTATCATCATTGTCATTGTATTGTCATCATCATCATCATCATCATTGTTTCAACATCATCATTGTATCATCATCATAGTATGATCATCACCACTATCATCATAGTATCATCATCGCCAGTATCATCATTATATCATCATTGTCGTTGTATCATCATCTTCATCATAGTATCATCATCACCACTATCATCATTGTATCATTTAAAAAAAAACGATTGTGATTTTCAGCCCTATGGAAACTGACAGGACTTAAATCTAGTTCTAACCAGTTTAAGTAATCAACACATCATTTTCAATTATCATCATTATATGTAATCAGTGCATCCTGATTCATCGTCACCACCATCAACATCTTTATTAATATCAATCTCATCATCATCATCATCATGTATTGCATTCTAACTACACACATTTAACACAATCATACAACTGATTAATTTGATTTTGTCATATGATTGAACCATGTGAATTTTGGACAGGTATGGTTTCCTATCGGAATAAAATATACGGGTCCTGGTTTCTGCAAGCTGTAGCTTACGTTTTTGCCAAATATGCTCACACAAATGACATTCATCAGATGCTTACAAAGGTAAGAATTTTCCAGGTATCAAACTGGGCTTTCGCCTCTTATTTCTCTTATTGTTACATGTATAAGGTGGTTAGATAAATGCTACTCATTTACCATAGTAGGTTCAAGTGTAAGATCAGAGATCTAGATCTGTAGTACATGTATATCATAGATTAAATAACATCAATTGTAACTTTGTTCACCGTGTTTTATGATTAATATTATTATGAATTTGAATTTTTTCCGTAAACATATAAAACTAATGCAATAAATAACAAACATTTCAGCTCTTGAATTAAATGATTGGAGATTTCTTTTACTCCTGATTGTTAAATAGTTCCTTGCATTGACTGGATCCTTGAAGTTTTTTTTTTTACTCTCAAGTGATTTTTTATTCAAAACTCAAGGCAATAGATCTGTTTTTAGTCAAACAACTTTTTTGCAAAGATAGAAAAATTATTTATTACTTGTACTTAAGGTTTTAGGTGGATTGTTTTGTGAACTCAGGTTTATAAGACAATATTTCTGATATTATAGGTTAATCAGCTTGTATCACGAGGAAGGGCAAAAGACAGCAAACAGAATAAAGAATTTGTGGCGATTTCTGAGAGCAGTTACACCTTGTCTAAGGACTTGTATTTCTGCCCAGGTTTTGTTTCTGAGGAAGTACCACAAAGTAGAATTCAACAAGCTTCTTTCTGACAATGACCCTAGACTCTCTTTGGATATCCTTTTCATTTTTGAAAACATGTGGGAGGTTTACAGACTGAATTAGAACCAGTTTACTCATTTGTTTTATTTGACTTTCTGGAGATTGAAAAAATATATCTATCAGTGATATATACATGTACATGTATTTATTTAGAATAACTTGCATGAAATTAAGAATTGTTTTATATTAACAGTTTTAGGTTTTCTAAAAAAAACAAAAAACAAACAAACAACAAAAAACAAAATGCAACAGATAAACCAAGATTTAGCTCACCTGAGTCATTAATTTTAAAACTGATATTGAAGCAAGCTAGAAGTATTAAATTATTTTTTTCAAACTGCTGTATAACATTTAACACTAAACAGCTTCTTGTGAAGAACATCATTCTAGAGAGTACAGAATTTGTAAAAGTGATATGGAAGCTAGCCATTATATGCTATGAATAAATACAGAAACAAATATTTATGAATTAATTTTATGGTTGTTTTGTATTATATATTGTAAAGCTACTTGGGCCAGAGTTTAGTAAGAATTGGGCACTGTTGCTCTGGTTAGAGAAATGTCATATGGGCCTCAATGCTTAATGTCAGTGATAATGATGTTAAATTTTTAAAATGGTTTCTTTAGTAGTTAATGCTGTAGAAAGGATTTCAGGGAAAACTGCATTTAAGGTAGCTCATTACAACCTTGAAATAGTGTCTCAAATCCGCAGAGAATTACTTGATTATGAAAGATAGCATGATACATAAGAAGTATGTAATCCAAATAGGCGAAAAAAGCAATTTTAGATAAAAAAAAAAAAATATATGATTTTCAAAAATTTGATTCATTAAATATGAACAAAAGCCCTAGGTGGATTCTAACTCGTGATCTGCGCTTCACAAGCTCGATACTTTAACCACTGAGCTATGATAATATTCAACCAAACTGATTGAAATCGCCATCTGGTGATGTAGTGTCTCAAAAGTATAAGTCTTGATGTGATCTACCTTAAAATCATCGTAAAGCATTGGCAAACAACTTTTAAATACATGAATTAAAAAAATATATATACTACGTCGTTTTATTGTGTCATATTTCACACTTCTGTGTTGACAAGACAGATTTCGGAGTTCATACAGCTTCTGACAAAACAGGATCATGATGAAAAAGAAATAGAAATTAAAATAAATTTGTCCTCGTATGAATAAACATATTCCTTGAACATTGTTTGGAGCTCGAAAACCAGTTAACTCAGTAGTCAACTAACTTTAAGAGTAAGACTTGCATCAGTAAAATCGCCCATTGATTACACGTTCCGCTCTGTAAACAACTTACTTTGTGACACATCTTTACTGTTTACCTGAAAATGTACTGTTAACACATTTATACTCCCAAATTATTTTCCTTCAGCTAGATGCATTTTGCTAATATTTATGACCCGAAGATATTATATCTCTTTAGGTCATAACTTATGTTATATATTTATACCAGTATCTGTCTATATTAAGGATGGCAATTAATTTCTAACCGGTTACGCGGTCGGAACGATGGTAACCGGTTACAAAATCAGTAATCGGTTACTCGTATAAAAATAAAAAGTTGTATATTTTAACGCAATTTCATTACAAAATTTGTAAACTCAAGAGACATTAATTTAAAAGCAATTGGATGAGATGTTTTACGTTAATTATGCGCAAGACTTTATTAATCAATAGATCTTTAAAAAATCTTTTTTCTCTTCTACTCCTTGTCACTAAGGGCTTAGTGTTGATGGGCAAGGATTCATCTACCAAAATGGTAATATTCATATTCCCTGTTGTTTTGTGAGTCTTTTGATCATATATTGAAATTTGAATTTCCTTTTGAAATGTTTCTTTCCTCTTTAGTCTGTTTTGAATAAGATGATTGAAGTAAAGAAAAAACAATTACAATACATGGTTAACTTTAACCACACTCCAAAACTCCCGATCTCCAAAAACTTTTACACGATTGTCAAATTATTTGAAAGCTCTTCAAATCCCTACCCAACTATATTTTAACCCTTTGTTTCGTGAATTGTATAGACTAAGTACTTTGAATACTGTTTAGATTTCCCACCATAACACATACTTTTTAATATGACCAATTTAATTGTTCACCATACTGTGCATCATCAGTTAGCATATCACCACTCCCATACAGTGGACACTTCCACCCCACAACAAATATTCCATTAGTTATAGAATTGAGACTATACTTGATACACGGAAGTACTGTACATTGGGTGTGCTGTCACCAATGAGACTATTTTGCAAACTTCGCCACTACGAGATATGAGGTAACCTGGTTAAGAAGGTGAAACAAGCGATCATTATCATCATTATTACAAAATTCGGTAGGAAAAATTAACCGCCTTATCAATGCTCTGATCACGAGCAATTTGCCTGATATATAAAGGTTGCAATCTTAAATAGATAAGTATTATTACTTACCACAATCATGAGAACCTTCGTCGTTTTAAGTCTAATGTGTATGCTGGGTATGTAAATTAACAAAATATAAATATTTGAATTAGCTAGGATAATATTTGGTAGCATTGTGTTGACAAGTATATAAGGAAATAAGAATATGTATGCATATGTTTTATATTTTGTACAAGTACTAGTATATAAAATATTTATATCGAAATGGGTAACATTGACGTTTTTCATCCTCTTTTGAAAGTATTTACATTGCCATAAAGCTGTAGAACCGTTGCTCTCCAGACAAAGAATGGAAGACCAGCTCATCATCCAACCCTTTCCCGGAGAGCTTCTATTCTACAGCTTCATGAATTGGTATGTCTTAATTAAGGAGGCTGGATGGTTGAAAATTACCCATCAGATCTACCTTAAAATTTTACAAAAGATATTTTAAGTCATAAACTATTGTTTATTAAAGAAGATCAGCTTCACAATTTGAATGTTTTTTATACAGAGCTCTTTGTCTTAAGGAGATTAATATAGCCTTAAAATGATCTAGACCATTCAGCTCTCTTAAACTTTTTAAGATTTTAAAATTGCTCTATATGTGACCATCTTAATACCTAGGATTTGTGCTCAGCCAGTCCTGCACATCGGACACAGACTGCGCAACAATGAATTGCCATGAAGGTCAAGCTGCTTACTGTCATGGCGGCTCATGTCACTGTCACCATGTCAACGAATGCAACCACGCCAGCGACTGCACGTGTGCTGACAACGAGACGCCATCTTGTGACCACCATCACTGCCACTGTAACCATGCATAAACCTATAAATGTCACATTGCAAGGCAATTTGTCTTTTTCTTTTTGTATCAATATATAAATGGCAGGCTTTACATAATTATCGGCCAATATGACTCTCAGTCGGTACTGGCTTCTATTATGACAACAAATCGTCCATCGACATCCTTGAGCAACTTACTGCGATCAGACGTGGACTATAGTTTAGTTAATAAAAGAAGTACACAATGTTTTGAAATAAATGCATAGATATTAGCCCTTCTAGAAAAAATATAATCTTTGTACTGTCATCATTAACATTCAGTTCCTAACAGGTATGTACACAAAATCCTTCAATGAAATTTGTTAGTCATCAGCAGTTTAGGTTATGAAAGCTATATCATCAGCGTAGAACTGTGTATAAAAACTTCACATGTAATACTTTAACAAATTCATTTAACGGACAAAACGCCTTTCAAATTAATTGTTTTCATTTAAACTGAATAGGGGATAAATGTCTACCCTGTCGAACCCCTTCATGATATGCAAAAAAGTACGTAATCACGTAATTCTTTTATTTTCATACCATTAATTAAATACAAGAATACTCGATTTTGATGTATGTCATGATATACTCTGTCATTATTATATAATACCGGTATTGCTAATTTATATGTTTTTATTCATGTACCCAAGCATTGACAAAAAGAGACTTTAAACGCAGTATATATTCAGATCATAGAAACATTGAGATATGGTGAAATAAAACTCACAAAACTTTTACAGTATAATATATGATATAGTGTGAGGGATCTTTTCCTCGTTAAAATATGTACATTAATTTATAACACTTTGCTTCCGATACAAATAGAACACTAGATGCAACTATAATGACACATGTACCTGATTACTTTTTCAAGTGCACACAATTAACATTATTGTACCGTCAAACGTTAAAATCAGTTCATGCTTCTCAATACAAACGTACCAGAAACAGCCATCATATTTTGCAGCCGTATTTTTTAAAATATTTATAAATACAGAAACTTGGACCCATTTGTATGCCCTTCACATATAAAAACCTGAAAATTCATATTATACAGTGTATGTACAATGTTGATTCCATACTATCTAGTATATTTCTTTTAACGGAAAATCCGATATAAAATTAGGAACACCCCCATCCCGTTGGGTCTACAATATGACAAATACGACAATAAATGAACTTGTACTCACTTTTTATGGAAAACTGACTTGAGGTTCATAGAGAGATGAAACATGATTAAAACATAAGAACTATTTTAACAAGAGCTTGGATTTTCGATTTGATGTTACTTTCTAGATTGCTCATCAAAACAAGCTTTCAAATATTGACCTCCTTCCTTCTAATTGCTAAGAGAAGCTCATTAATATTCATAGACTGTCAAAACCGGAAGTTGTTTGCCAAGATCTGCTCTGTTGTTTGAAATTGGCGCTGTTTCAACGAAATATACTTCCCTGGATGAAGTCGGACGAGCCAATGACTGGACACAGTTAACCATGAGTAGCCCCGCCTTCATCAAATCGGAGTTTGTCACGTACTGCCCAGAGTTCAAACTCTTGTTAAAACGGTTTTAAAATGCTTTTTGATGTTTCATAAGGGCTATGAAGGTACTGATCAATGCAAAATATTCCCTTAACCCGTGTCATTTGCTGCCTTCATACCCACATGATGCACCAAAGAAAGCATTCCAAATGTATCCACAGTATACAAACAGCATCGGTATACACACATTATTATGAGACACAATCCGTTCTTATGACGTCATTCAAGATGGCTCCACCCAGACAAGTCCCAAGTTCAGTGAACTCATTGAAGGCCAGTCTCTGGAGGTCACCTTGAGATAAAGACAGAATTAATGTACCCTGTGTCTAACGCGATAAGTCAAGAAACTCCGACGAAATACCGACGCTGTAGAGAACAAATCATTCACTGAAATTAAGTTAAACAATGATTTTTATTTTGTTAAAACTTTCAAGGATGAAAAAAGCCGTTTAGTGCGCCTAGAAAATAGTTTACTCAGTTTTTATGTAATGCCATATCTTCCCTCCGAAGATTTTTTCTTTCATCACTTTATTTGTTCTACAATTTAGAATTGTTTAATTTCTATTTTGCTACCATCTACACGTATTTTAAAAGCCGTAACCTTCTACAATGTATATGACATATGCATGAAACAACATGAAGAAATAGAAATATAGGACACCACCAAACCTAAACATCACGATAGTTGTACAAGTTAGCATAGACAGTGTGTTAGTCCTTGATCTTTTATATATGTTATCTCTAAATATGCTTGTATATAAATTAAAGGGCACGTTTAGGATCTCTTTGCAGTTGTCTTTTTATCAACAATATGAAGCAGCTTTTTAGCCTATGTTTGATTTTGTCTTTAGGTAAGTTCCACCAGGTGTGTTTAAATTGTGATTTTTTTCATTGACTATTTATTTTTGAAATTTCACGCAATAGATCATATTTGACTCTTTTGCTACAGCATGCACATTTATTGCTGCACAAAACACGTGTACAACTACAGCCGATTGCACGTGTGCTGCTAACACTATGCCACACTGTCACATGGGGCAATGCTACTGTCATCAAATGAATGGACACGAGTGTAACTTTGACAACGATTGCACGTGCGATCACAATCGCACCCCCTCATGTGATAACCATTTGTGTCATTGCTTACATCACGCTTGATGTTCCAATCTTTAGATCATTAATCAGAAAATGGTGCACCAAAACATGATTGAAATGTTCGTAAACTTGTCAATTGTAAATAATTAATATGAACAATAAATAATTTGAAATGTCTCTGTGTTTTTTTCTGTTATGTTTGTTGTTGTTCAAGAGTACGTACAGAGCTGTTCGACGCTCAATTCAAATTGAACCATGGGTCATTATATGTTATGACCAGCGACCTTTTCTTCAATGCGCCCATCTTCACAACGTCAAGGCTTTATGATTACGGAACTCCACACAAACCCTTGACATAAGTCGCTATCTAAAAGTCGGGCTCAGGCCGTCGTATTTCATTGGTTCCAAGTTTCAATTTGGAGCCAATCAGAATGCAGTTCTCATTCATATCAGAAATGATGTAAACAGATGTGGCTGCGCACATGTTGATCCCAGAAAATAAGTTTTTGATCTTCTTGACGCATTTGTATGGATAATAACCTAAATAAATATAGCTGATTAATTTTTTTTATAAATCGACAATCGTTCACTATGTTAGAACAGCTTTCTGAAGTTATAAATATGTTGCATACCTTTGGAAAATAATGGAAAGTCGCCATACATCAAATGTGCTTAGTTCCAAATAATAGGTCCCAATTATCTATTACATGCAAACATGATATCGTGAGCTTTTGATTTTCAGTGAGACAATTAATATTGAATTGTTCGCAAGTTTTTCATTCAAGATCTGCCATACATGTGCTCAACCCAAACTACATTTCAAATGGAGTTATTTCATTGGACATTTTATTTTTAGAATTATTACGTATTGTTAAGCGTGAGCCCGACTTTTAAATAGCGACTTCTGTCAAGGGTTTGTGTGGAGTTCCGTAATCACATAGCCTTGACGTTGTGAAGATGCAATGCGCCCAGCTAGTCTAACAATGAGTGATGGATGACATTTCAGTTCCGAATAAATGTTTTAGATCTACCGCAACCCAGACTCATACCCAATCACTCGGTATTTCCGCACTGTACAGGGCATGCGCTGACTATGCTCCTATGATAATTTACGTATTGTACATGTATGTACTCAAACCCTTTTAGGAGAGGGTTTACATAGACTTTGCCTGTTACTCAATCCATTTGAATTCTCGATAAGTATGTTTAAATCAAATTAAACAAGATTTCTCCTTACTCTGAATCTTTATGTTTCTAATTAAAATAACATACATGTACCCGATATGCTGTTTAAACCGTTTTCATTACAATCATATTCCAATCCACTGGGTTTCAACTTCAGTGTAACCTGGAGTAAATTGCTGGGCTTTTAGACTGAAATATTTAGAAAAGAACTCTGTAGAATTACTATTAAGACTGTTGAAAATGTTGTACATAAAAGATGAATTTCATTTATTTTGGATTTTTTTCTCAAAACTCTAAAGATCTAATTTCAGTGCTATGTAAGTTGCTGATTGTGGTAATTAAGAAATACAATGTAGTATTACACGTACTTCTCATATAAAGCCACAATTATTTCACCAATTTGAGAATGGAATCGTTTTCTGAGTCCCAAGGTCAGATTTATGTACATAATGAGAACGTCCGTCTTATCTAGTCTGGCTGTTTCTAGTGCTATCGCGTTCCTTGATCCACTTAGTCTCACTCCCTTGTAACAGTCTCAAAGCAATGAAGAATTTGGTCATTTTCTGTGTTTTGTGTTTAACATTGGGTAAGTATCTTATGTATAATTATATTACATTTCAATTTATGCCGTCGCTGTCTATGAGTATATGTCTGCATTGCTTTATGTCCATGTATCACATTTTGTAGTCAGTATTTATGTTTGGCTATGCCCACACGTATGCTTCACATTCACGTATCGCATTTACAGTAGAGTCATTAAAGGTTATATTTGACAGTGTCTAAAGGTTCGAACATTTTATTGTCACTGTCATTTTGTTGTCGCTGCCCCTCTGTCAAGTCTGAGTTTTTATCTCAAATTAATGCACTTTTCTTTTAAGAAGTTGAGGACTGAGTTGAAAGATTTGAAATATTTTGGTGACGGTGATGCCAGCGCTTTTATTTTTTACTATGCCTACAACGTATCACTGGCTTCTGTAATCATCAGGTTTTGTAGCCGGGGCCATGAAGGACGACTGCACGGTGGACGCCGACTGTCAGTGCGCCGCGGGGACGATCCCGCACTGTCACCACGGGAAGTGCTACTGTCACCATAGTACCCACGAGTGTAACCACCCAGACGAGTGCGCCGCCTGTGATGCTGACCACTACCCCACATGTGACCATCACCTCTGTCACTGCCACCCAACAACACCCCACTAAACCGTGAAAATAGTACGCGCCTCTCTCGCTCTCTATCTCTCTCTTTCTCTCTCTCTCTCTCTTGCTCTCTCTCTCTCTCTCTCTCTCTCTCTCTCTCTCTCTCTCTCTCTCTTACGCATATTACTATAATTATATTGTTACTTATATATTATATTATATTTTATATCGTGTTTTTTTTTTTTAAAAAGGGAATCATGCAGTTATCAGAGACGAAGAAAATAGTTTTTAGTTTCAAATAAATCCATTCCCAGAAAAATATGTATGTACGTTTGTATTTATGTTTTAGTGGTAGCCATTTTTAATCAAGATTTGTATGAAATGGAGATACTATATAAACAAAGATCTGCTCAAAACTGTCATAAAACGAAATGAAAAGAAGAGTACAATTAATATCTATGGTCATCACTCAACCTAGGAATGCAGGAAAATATTGAATGCTGACTGTACAAAAAGTTGTCGAGGTGTGGAATTGTCTGAATATTATAACGGTTATGAAGTACGAGTTACGGAAGCGCATTCGTTTTTTCCCTGGCCGACGTCGATATCTATTTTGGATTTGTTTGTTTGGGGGGTTTTTTCTTTGTTCTTCAATGATTGATGATCAAAAGTTTAAAATTTAATTTGTTTACAAATGAGTAGAGAATATCAAGATAAAATCTTCTTGATTCTTGATTTTCTATCCTTGACTTCCACTCTATCAAAACAATGGAGATAACTATACTGATCCCAAATTGTATAGCCCTATTACTCTGGATCTATTGCGGTATACAAGCTTATGTTTAAAACAAGATTAGAAAGCTAGCGCAGTAAGCTGTAAATAATCATAGAAAAAGGTTGACCAAGTACTGTTTTTAAAGCGCTAAGCATAACTAAGCGCTTTATTGTCGTTAGACTTCTACTTCCGGTGCATCAAATAACCGCCCCCTACGAGCAGAAATATACATCATTTAAACTGGTTAGGGAACTATTTTCAGGGGTTTACGCACATAATTGCACGGCCGCGCTATTGTGAATATAATGTTCGGGCTGTTGTGAATCTAAGGCGCGGTGCTTACGCACATCATTGCAGGGGCTGTCACGCAGTAGTGAGGAAATATAGTGCCTATACAGAAGCTGAAATATAGAAAAATCAAATCGATTCTTTCTAACTAAGCTTGCACAAAGTAAATTTCCTTTAGAACCAAGCTAGGTTAGCGCTTTTCAGTACTATCAGTACTTTGATTTTTAATATCATTGACTAATTCTTGCAGGTGAGGCGAGATAAAGTTTACAGTTTTCGCGGACGACAAATACTTTGTCTTTATATAAACATGTACTTGTAAAACATGTATAATATTATATAATGAATCAAAATGAACCAAAGTTTCGGTCACCATGTTGTTGTCAATAGTCAATGTTCAGAAATAAAGAAGGCGATCAGCAAATGTAATTTCTTGGGTCTTTCCGACAAAATAAAAATAAAATCCGTGTCCTGTCGGAAAAGTACGAGAAAATGGCATTGCATTAATCAAGTGGTTCGTTTTTGACAACGTAACTGCGACATTTTTATTATTCAATTCTGCTGTATTATTTCCACGTCACATGGCACGGGGTGGGATAAAACTGAAACAAGCCTAGAGTGCAAGAAGACAAACATACGAATTTTGTAGAGCACAAGCATATTTCCCAGAATTCCTTCTCATGATTCTAAGCAAGCGTAATTCCAGCAAAAAAAAAAACAAACAGCATAGGTGCCAACAATTATAATGCACTTGAAAAAAGCCATGTTTTAGTATAGTTAGTACTCCATTTAGCGCTTAGGACTTTGGTACAAATTATAGCAAAGTAATATCCAATGTTACAGCTGTATATTAATAGCATTTAATCAATTAATGTTACGGGTGATTTATACTCTGACTCATTTTTTGTAGTGTAGGTGTAAGACAAGGGGAAACTTCCCTCATTCCTGTTGCAAAATATATAGATGAACTTAAAGCTTTGAGTGCCCAGTATTAATGTAAAAGATCAATTATTTCATTTTAGTGCAAAGCTACAGACCTGCAGTTAATAAGAGAGTTATATCGCTATAAAAATAAATCTAACATATCAACGGTCAGTCGACCGAGGGCCAACTCGCTGATTTTTTCTCGTTCTGATGGACAATTCTTGCTCTATTCTGATTAGGTCGTTCACACCACGTGAAGCAATTCTCATACTTAAATATGACCCATGTGTTTGTACAATATGCTTGTTCTTATCTTTTGCAGTTGATCTATTTTGGAACCGATAGAAATTGTGGTCAGGTTTTCAGAAATCCCTATCCGGACAACAAGCATGAAGATATTGATCACTCTTTGCATTTTATTCTTTGCCATCGGTAAGTGCTAATTACTTAGTTTTGTATAGAACTTATAGAATGTAAAATGAATAATTTGATATAGATTTGCTATTTTAGTACGATATTTACCCTCAAAAATCTACACAAAAACATTCCACGTGCATTGTCTTATATAACCAAGTATAATAATTATTTATAATCGTTTATGATATTCATTTATAGATGATAAAAAGCCACAAAGTTTTCAAAACTTGAACGAATTCTAATGTTGCAAAGTTGTTTATTCGTCTGTATTATAAGTATAATTTGAAAATGAATTAACAGTTGATGACATATAAGGTACACAAAGAGTGTGTTGCAGTTCTTCAACATGGAAGTTACTTGTAAATATGATTCGTCAAAATAACTCTAAAAACTTTAGAGAATGCACGTTTGCAGAACCATGCATCGTAGTAAACTGCATCTTAGTTCGATCGCACTCAATTCTTCCAAACCTAGTCGATTTGTTTATATTCATGCAATAAATCACGTGGAATCAGGATGTCCATTTTAGACAAGGAATTACCAACCTTAAAAGTAATCAGACCATGTACTTTAAACTTTTTTTCAAAATTGATTTTCTAGTTTGGGCAGCAAAGGATTCTTGCATAACCGATGCCGACTGCACATGCGCAGTTGGGATGATTGCCCATTGCCACCACGGCAAGTGCTTCTGCCACCACAGCACACACGAGTGTAACCACCCCGAGGAGTGTAGCTGTGATCCGGGTCACCACGCTACATGTGATAGCCACCTGTGTCACTGCCACCCCATGTAACTCTGAAATTCTGCGACGGCAAGAACTCTTGCAACAACAATAACATTTACTTAGTCCTGTTTTGATTTGTTTTATTAAATAACTTTTAAAAGCTCTGCGTATCAATGAAAGTAATAAAATATCTGCACATGCATTTTAAATGGTAATTAAGAATAGTATTATAGTGTGTCACAAAATGGCTAATTAGATGAGTAAATTGTTTGCCTTCTCAAAGACTAGTAGATATAACTAGATGATTCCTTTGCCTTAAGATAAATTCTATGTAAGAATCAATGATTTATAAAAGGGTCTGGCCACGCATAGTCACCAATTTTCCTTATATTTCATAAATGGACACACCTATCCATTGAAATATGCCTAAAAATATTATAATTTACCTTATTTTTCAGCTTGTTACCATAGCAACAGATCTCAATTTTCATATTTAAATTTTTAATTGCACAATCATAATAACGTTTACCAAAAAATCCAAGATTTGCTATTTTTATTCAAATTAAATGAAAAAAAAACATTTTTAAATTTCTCTGTTTGGTAACCATGGAAACGCTCTTAAAATATGCGTTTCTCCGTGAATGTTTTTCTTTCTTTTGAAAAATGACACCAATTCTTAATGATATATTCTACCCTGGAAACCCCAAGTTGTGCACATTACTTACAGTATGTTCTCAAATAAGCATTAAAATGCCATTTTTACATCTTTACCCTCTGTTACCATGGTAACGGGACCACATAGCAACAAATAAATGGTGTTAGGATTTTTTACTCATCAAAGTATATTAAATTGTCAAGTATGAAGAAAATCCATGACTATGCCTGGCCACCGAATTTTGATTCTTACATAGAATTGATCTTAAGTGCTATTATTAAAGGGTTTTTGTTTAAATACTAGAACACTGTGCCGGATAAGTATGCCAGTGCCACTGTGTTCTAGGCTTCTGCAATGATTTTAGAACTGCTTCTTACTTGGCGTCTGTCTTCTTGTGTGAGTCTTGGCTTTCTTGGCTGCTTCCGACTTGGGATCGAGTCTTGGCATCCTTGGCTTGATTTTGGCTTTCTGGGGATAAGGTTTAACCTTTTACCAAGGAGTACACAGCTTGGGTGCAGTTTCGTCCTTGTGGGGTTTTAATTCATGACAGTCTTATTCTCTTCTGTTGCACCCTTTGATTTGGGTGAGACAGTCTTTATTCTTATTGTTTGGTGACTTTCCTAGGATTTTAACTAATTCGGATCTAAAGAAACTGAGAAAGCTTCCATCAAGGCCAATGCCAAAAGAACTGCCATACGTTGTCGAGTTTGAATTTACCGGATGGCAGTAAATGCAAAATTTACAACATGATAATGTGAATTTTGTTTAAAATTTATGAATGACAGAACTTTCAAAAAGAAAAGCTTCGGTTGGACGGGTAATCTTACGCCATTCACATTCAACGTTTTGAAACTGAAACACTGTGATACCTTACGCCATCTGCATGATCTAGTGGGGTACAAGGTTTAGTGCAAGTTTATTATAATTCAATATACCGGTATACATGTGCCTCTGATATTTTTAAAGAAGATGGGGGGGGGGGGGGGGGTGAGATAGCGCAAATGCCCGTTTGGTTTGGTCGTAAAATACATTAAATATAATTTTTTCCAATGAAATCTATTTGATTATATTATAATACAAGTTTGCAAAAGCACAATTTCTAACTATATTCAGTTTTGAATACTGTTATCCAATAACGATAAGAAAAATAGTTTTGCCTTAAGTTTTGGTGGTATCGAACCCAAAAGCTGAAACGATCACAAAATAAATTTCAATAATTTGTCTTATTCAATTTATTAAAGAAGCAAACTATTTTTATTACGTGTAATACACTTACTGCATTCAGGGTGTTCAGCATTTTTCACATTTGTGATTTGGTTGGCCAAAATCAATTTGAAAACGAAAACATATTTCATTTCATGCAGAATTTGATATAGTAAAAAATATATTAGTTTTCGTCAATCACGATCCAACTGGGCGTTCACAGACATGTATATGTCATTGTAAATTTTGAATTAACTGGATGGGTTGTAGCGTTATGTAATATCAACACAAAATGTAATAAACTCCCATTATTACATTTTGCGTTATTACATTTTGCGTCGAGATTAACGCAAAATGTAATAACGCAATATGAAATAAGAGATTTGTTCACAGGTGTAAAGACAAAATATTCAATATGACACATATTTTAAAATCATTTACCAAGATGAACATTGTTTAGGTTTTGGAGTTATCTCCCTTAAGGTAGTATGGTAATGGTACATCTAGTACGTTGAATAGACATGTATACGTACTACATCAGTCCAAGCGTTTTATAAATCGGATTACTTAAGAAATATAGGGCTAAAATACAAATTAGATGTAAATATACACGTACATAGGTATATGCAATATCCTTGTAAATCTATATACACCATATTTTTTTTAAATATTATTTACCGGGTAATTTACATGTTTATTTTTAAGAGGAACATATTTCAAAATTTGGAAACTCAGTAGAATCTATTGACCTTTGTGGACTAACTATCATCTCGTTCTAATCGGTAATTTCACTGCTCTTTTAATTCACCAGGAAGTTCTTTAATTCACCAGGAAGTTCTTTAATACACCAGGAAGTTCAAGGAACCACTTCAGCTCAGGTGAACTTCAAACATAGATATCACGGCATGATCGAAAAAGTGAGAAAGTTATTCATAATTAAACCATACGTATTACAATTTTATGTCAAAACAAAACCATGTAACTAAGCTTCACCGTTATATTTGATATCAAGGCTGCTGACTTTGAGGCATTAAATATTTTGATTATATAGTGACTCCTCTAATATTTTGAATTTTGAATGTTGTTTGGAGAAAGATTTGTTGGAGTTTGTCTCACAGACATACGCTAGAGGGCAAATTAAAACAAAAGAGGTTTTTCCTGACAATTTGACTTTTAGAATGCTATGTATAAATCCGTTCGAAACATTGTCACTGATATGCATGTTGCACTGTTACATGAACACGTCACGTCATCAAACACCAACGCCAGGTCTCCTGGGGGTGGGGCATCACGGTATTACAGCATCCACTCACCAGGTTTTCTGGGGGTGGGGCGGCACGGTATTACAGCATCCATTTATCCGTGACGGAAAGACACGCCTTACGGAATACCAATTGATAGAGATTTTTAGGATTTTAGTTTGCATGCATAAGGGTGTCCGCATTCGTGGAATGTTGAAGCTCGGAACCGGACATCCTTCTTGGTCGAAACTGTCAACCAGTTCAATAGGCACTCCCCACCTGCAACCACTTCAATAGGCAATTCCCACCTAAATCGGTTAAAAAAATCTACACTTATACTATAATATTGGGGTATACATGTATATTTAGATAAGAGCGCCTTCGTCGCTGAGCAGATATCAGGAACATGCAACTTTTATGGAAAGCGGAAGGAATGGCGATATAAAAGTACAAATAACTCAGCAATTATGTAGAGAATCATCGTTATTAACCCGTATCCAAAAACGTGCGATTCTTAGCGTACAGACCGATCTAGAGACGTTCCATACACACATACACACACACTTGCAAAATGTTATGCAATGAACGAGATTTTTTCACATTACTTACATATTTATATTTGATGTGCCTAACACTATCCTATGAAAATTCGTTTCTTAATTCGCAAAAAATATACATTGGTGAATGGTTAAAATTTCAGTTACATTAACTATAATAGACTATAACTGGTTGTAAATCAAAATATTAGAAACAGCTAAATCTGGATTTTAATTTACTAACGTCCACGTCGTATAAACGCCATTTAGATGTGTACATCTACAACAAAATACTTTTTAAGTTTAATTTTCAGTGACCAAACTTTAGGAAAATAATTTGTAACCATTTAATTCATCAATCGGTAAGGCATTGAACCATTGTTTTATAAGTTTTGAGTTCGATATCCATCGAGGGCGACTCCGTCTGAACTGTCTGATTTCTTTCTGCTAACTTATGTAATTACTGGATTGATTGAGAAATCGTTGGATAAAGACAGAAATACAATTTCTTTGGATGAATTTTCAATGTTTTTTTATTAAATAAAATAAAAAAAGACTATATATGACGTCTTAAAATGATGTCACAGCGTTTTGATTTAACTGTTAACCAACGTAGCAACCCAGCGTCATTTGGGTAAAAAACTACTGTTACTACAAATATTTTTTAATGCAATTAAAAAGTTTCTTTTCTGAAATATACTTGTATACAGTGTAACCTCCTTGCTGAAAAAAAATCAAATAATATAAAAAAATAGGGTTTCCAATCCGTTTCAATTCCATGATATTCATTATCAAAATTAATTTCATGCTTCTGTCGATTAGTGGTTCATTCGTTGTATTTGTAAGAAATAAAGAGGGAAGTAAAAACTGTCGCTACAGGTGATGAAATTAATGCACATACATTGAAGAAGATGGATCTATATAGCAACAACAACCTCTACCTCTCTCTCTCTCTCTCTCTCTCTCTCTCTCTCTCTCTCATACACACACAGTCACTACAGGTGCTGAAATTAATGCACATAGCAATCTCTCTCTCCTTCTCCTTCTCTCTCTCTCTCTCTCTCTCTCTCTCTCTCTCTCTCTCTCTCTCTGTTTATTTTGAAAGTTTACATACCTTGTCCCTCGATAAGTAGATTAATTATGCCTTCGTTATTCATGCAACAACATATGCATGTCATGCATATTGTTTAGTACTTGTCTCGATAGTAGTTCACATAATTTACAACATTTTTTTTTTATTTCCATATTATCTATTTTGTGTAGGAATTTTTGCAACTGTTTGACATTAGAGTATTTCCAGTCACATGGCAATGTTTACGTTGCTGTGTTGAGACACGTGATCTTCGCTACGTCATAATTTTCCCCAGTTAGAAGGTAAACACAGACGGTGTATTATCCTTGAATGTGTTGACGGCTCGAAGATTGCAGGACAACAAACTGAAATTAAAGACAGTCCAGACCACTGGCAAGTGTTGACAGTGACAGTCACCGTGAGTATTGCATAATTTATACTCTTAATGACCCGATATTTAGTTTCCTTTCAGTTCGCTGTTTTTGTTTTGTTTTGGAGCAGACATGTCGACCATTTGTGTATTGCATTGAAATGGCGCTAAAACATTTGCTGTTTGATTCCGTCTGGGATCGTCGTCCACATGGACAGATTGATGATTTCTATGAAGTTTTTGTATCTTTTAAATTTTAACGCGTTCAGTAGATTAATCCTGCAAACAAAGAAACCCCTTTGTTCAAAAATAGGCCATGTGACAGTCGATGTATATAAACAAAGAACCACGGGCACTCACTAAATTAAGCACAATATGTTAGGTGAAAATGAATCATAAGCACGATTTTTATGCTATATTTAAATATGTGGCACCTCATGGAAGAAAAATAATGAGGAAATGTTCATTTTCTTTGTTTGGGAAGAAACGTCATATTGATCAGCTGTATACAGCTTGCTGTATATTCTGATAATAATCTGTTGTATTGTTTGTCCTCTATGATGTGTAGTGTGTTGAAGTTAATTTTAATTCATGTGGCTTTTCCTCATCAACATCTTGGCTAGTTAAAAGTGCTTTTAATGTAAATTTCCAAGCATCAATTTGGATATTAAAATGTCATTATAATTTCTCTTTGAATTCAGTTATACCCATATGCAAGTCGTTCTTTGTTTTGTTATACAGGTTTTAACAAGTATACATACATAAGTAATGGAAGATCTTTAGAGCTGAACTTGAAAGGCCAAAAGTTTTATTTTAAACAGTGCATAATCCAAAAAAAAAACCACAGACTCAGGCAGGTGATCATGGAAGTTCTGTATGAATAATTAACACCAATATGTTACCTGCAGTCAGAGACCATGCTGATGACAAAATACAATCAAAGACTGCTCATTGATTTTCAATATCCAGTCCTGTTCCTTTGTTGCTTGTGTTTTTGTTATTTATTGCTAAGTAAGTTGTTCTGGTTACTGATCACTGTGATAAGAATATAGATCAGTTTTTTATTGGAAACCTAAATGAAAAGGAAATCATGAACAGGGCTTTGAAAAAATGGGAATTTTGGTTTCGTTTCCTCAAGTATTAACCCATAACAAAGAAAAGGTTTAAACTGCAGAGACTCGGAGGCAATGGTGCTATTTATAGAACATGAAATCAGCTGTAGTTTGTTTACATCGCAGATTTAGGTCAACATATTGCGATGCGATTGGTTTAAATATGACAGTGTTATTACTTTAAAGTCTTATTACGCAGTTTCTCCAATCTTATAGTAATGGAAATATATTTTCATATATTTCATTTGCATATTATTTGGATCAATGGATATATTGGAGTATTTTTTGTGAAATCGGTTTAGGTTATTATACAGAAAATTAAAACAAAGACAAAAAATTGAAACTGTTAGCAATATGTTTGAGCAGATGATTGTGATTTATTAGAATCCCAGATGGCAATACAAAATTATTTCATAAAACATTGATTGTATTGATTCTCATTAAAATTACATAAATGTAGTTTGATTATAAATTGATCAATATGCATTCAAATGCATGATGAAAATTTTATGATTTTTTTAACACAATCTATTCTTTGCAGTTGTGTCTTGTACACAGGGGTAAAGTTATTCAAGAATATTTGCTGATAGATATGATAATACATGTAGTTAACAACCTGGAGAAGTTTATGTACTGTACATTGCAACTTAATTCATGCGGTAAATATCACCAAAGTACTTTTTCTCTTCTGTTTATAATTCTTTGCTTGTAGTAGTTTTTTTTTTTTACGGAAGAGTTGTCAAATAAAGGCACACTAGTCTTGAACTGTTGATCTTGAACTGTTGATCTCTGTATAATGCCTTGTTGAACTAACCGTACAATAACTGGAGCATCAGATACGATCTATTCATTGTTTTCTCCTTACACCAGGTAATGTTTTTGCACATTTAGGGCTGGTAATGATCTGGGCAAGTTCATTAAACTGGTGAACAAGTCTCTCCCTAATTGATAAAGGTAATTCATTACAAAGGGTCACAAGGTGAAAAAAGCAAGGTCAGCTGCTTTTAATGTTTATATCTTTTGTATAAGCATCTTAATGGCAGTTTGTGAAATATCAGCACTTTATTATGTCTAACACTTTCCTGTTGATGCAAAAAAAGAGAGATATGATCAAACTTGTGCAGCAGGAAGAAGGAAATCAAGTGATACTAAGGTTGATATCTTATTTATTGTGGTGGGATCTATAAATATCTCAACCAGGAAAGTAATTGAGTGAACAGCCTCACACACGGACAAATTTCTTGCATGTTGATAAACTATCTCGTGTACTAGCTTGTCTGTTTTCCTTTTTAGGTACACAAGTTTCCTTATCTACTGTAATAACTGTTGATTAGACTATTGTGTGAAGTATTTCATAAGTTTGTAAGCTAGGGGGAGGGGTGGGTGGGGGAGAGGGAAACAAAGTTCATGCAGGTGCAACATATCATTGCAAGATACCGGCAAAATTGCTTTTATAATGACAGGAACCAGGTAGAAAAACTGTACTAAGACTGATTTTGTTGTGCCAGTGTTAAGATTTCTTGGCATCGGTTCAAATCTACTTAGACTTAATATAGAAAGATCTGAAACATAATGACTCCTAGCTGATACCATTATACCAATGGCAAAAAAGAAAGTTACTCAATGCAGAGGTTACATTATATCTACAGATTGAGAGTAAGGGGTTTTTATTCAGTAACATTATAATACCTTTATATATAACATGATTAAGGGGAAGGGAAAAAGAACAGACACAGAGACTTATTTTTATCCATTCCTTTAATGAGGGTATTACCCATGCACATATTCCAACAAGTTGTTTTTGTACAGATTGGGTTCACTGATGATATTGTTATTTTGGTGGAGTGCATGTGGTACATGTATTGTTGTTTTGAAATACCTGTTTTTCAAAATTTAAAAATCCATGCACTTTGTTATTCAAAGCAAGCATCATTTATTTGAATTTCTAATTGATCTGGCTGTGTTTATATAAGTAAATACATCTGTAAATTTTACAAGGACCACATGACCAATTTCTATTGCTTATTGATCAGGTAGAGCGAGAGTTTTCCAATCAATAACCACAACAATCTGTTTCCTTCTGAATGCCCCCAGTCCAAGCCAGCTATTTATAAATGAGTGATTACAGATTTCTTCATAAGAAAAAACCCCGGACATTACAAAACTGGCATTGAAAATAAGATACAGATCCAATTAAGACTTGTCTTTTGGTTCCAAGGGTTGGCCCATAAATCTTGTTTTATCGCTAAAAAGGAGGCTTGAAGGAATTGGAACAGAATTATATGGGATTGACTCTGCATCAGCATGAATGGTTTTGATTTAAAATGGTCATCATCCATAGAAGAACAGGGCTGACAATTGCTTGAATTAAGTGAGGCTGAGGGAATCCCCAGACCAGTGACGCATCAGAACCCCTTATACCCTCGTCTTGTAGCTGTTGCTACCTCTGACTCACAGCAATCAATGGGATAAGGAAACAAAAAAGACATCAATTTCAGTAACAAAATATGATTGGTGGAAATTTTAATGGCTTTGACGGGAAAGGTATACGAGGGTAGTTAGTTTGATGAATATAAGCCCAGACTCTTTTGATTCAAAGTTGCATGGTATATCAAATAGGTGGTCTTTGTTCGAGCTTGGCATAAACAACCAACCCAATACCTTCAGTCTCCATGCATTGATGTGTCTGATTGTTTTGTTCCCTATAGATTCCTGGGTTTTTTATTGAGCCCACATTTTAATGAATTAAATATCTTGTGTTTTGTTTTAACAGACAAAGGCACAACCGTATATTGTTCACCTCTGTCGTTAACCTTTGCAAGAGTTCAGTACAAAATCATTAAGAATCCTCAGTGCAGCAAATTAAATGTGATCAACAACCAGTTCTATCTAGGACGGCTGCATACAATAGATAAATTGCCTTTGAAAGAGGAGACAATTTAAAGTACAAAGGAATCCATCCTTGTAAACCCCTGTATGACTTTTACAGGCCCTCCCACCAGACTTTAGAAGGGGGTGTCATCAAAGGTCATTCATAAGTGTTATATAAAACTAATGGTTTAAGGGTCAGAACAATTGATCAGTGTTCAATATTTAGATTAATGTTACCAATGAAGGGTGTCTTGTTTGTATCTTAATATCCGGTTGTTAATCTGCTTGAATCAAGGAATATACACAAACTGGTTCCGAATCTAGAGGTATGTGGATGGTTATTAGAGAGATAGAGAGGTGTTGTTTGGTCCATGGGTCTGATGTTTAAAAGGATTACCAGTGTTATTGTGCATGGACAGGATGGCCAATGATGTAACTGACACAGTGTACTGTAATATTGAAGGTTCATTGCCCTCTTTAAATACTGTGTCTTGCTTTCCTTGGGTATTATCTTTATCATCAGAGCTTTCTGGCAGTGTTTGTGTGTCTTCTTATCCCACTGCTAACATAGAATGCTGCATCTAGTAAATCAGGATAATTATGTCCACTTTCTTGGCAACCCATTTGAATTTGGACAAAAAATAAGCAAAATTGCATATCTGTGTGGAAACTCTTAACATCATTTATATGTAATTTTTCATTGTATTTCAGTATGAATTTTATAATTGTTTTTTGCACTGTACATGCTTTTTCCTAAAAAGAGGAATGCCAGAATCTTGTATTAATTTCAGTTTGGAGAATGCCCTATCATTTTAAGAATAATCACATGTTGCTAATTCAAAGCTGTCAGTTCAGCTCTCAGCAGCACTGGTATTGGCAATTGGTTGCTGCATGGTAATTGTGGGTGCTTGATCTTAAGGTGCAGTTTCTTGATATTGGTGTTAAAACATCAGACAAAACAGGTTTAAGGCAGACGACTTGTAAATGAGGGGAGTTGCAGGGGAGACCACTTATCAATCCCCCTTGTGGTTAAGTCTGCTGCAGACATTGGTGCAATTTACTACAGGCTTCTTTACATTATTTTCAGGAATTTTAAATCTGTAGGTAGAATTTGAAGAATTTATTGTTTTTCTTCTCCTTGATATCTTCCGAGTGTAAGCTACTAGTTGATTTGTTATACTGTCAATCATGTTAGACAATTTATATCAGATAATATGCTAGGCCCATGCTTATACCATGGGACAATCTGATATATATATTAATATATTGAGCGGTATTGAATGAGATTTTTCTAGCAGACGACTATTCTTGAATTGCAACTCTTAGAACACCTGTTAAGTATTGACAAACCAAGTTACCATGCTACCGTACATTAACACTCTTTATTCAGTAAGAGATGATTCAGTGACAGTTACCACTACTGCTGGCATTGGAGTATTTGTTTTTGTCGTAGCAGTTGATTAAACCTGACAGAAGACTGCCAAATCGTACTCACTACCATTGGAGAGCGATTCATGATCTTTGTCTTGCTGGACTTTCCACATCCAGCATGAAGCTATACATACCAAATTAGACTCAATATTGATTTTGTTTCCAGGTGAGAAAACCTAGCAGGCTTATTAGGTGACCAGAAAGAAGTGAGCTGTTGATCAACAGGACAAACACACAGGCTGATCTAGGTGAAGAGAGCGATAGAGAGGGGGATTCTGGGATCACAGAAACTGGCGCACAGAGTTTTAATGTCTAAGATTTTTCAAGATGGTGAAAACCTTTCAAGCGTATTTGCCAAACGAGTGCCACCGAAAATATAGTTGTGTTCACTGCCGGGCTCATCTGGCCAATCACGATGAACTTATCTCAAAGGTAGGTTACAGCAGAGCCTGTAGTTTACAGTAAAGCATGCTTACAGCAAAAATGCTTATAATGAATTCATGCTTACAGCAAACTCATTTTTGTTCCCCCAAGTCTTTAAAATGAATTATATGTTTATCGGATACATGTATAATAAATTTTTCTTAAATTGTTCATTAGACGCTTTGTTATAAGCATGATAAGCATGTTTTACTGTATCAGGGACCAGAAAAGTCAAATGAAAAGAAAAGGAGAGTTGACCTAATTTTGTAAATAAAGAATTGCTCTGATAAATTTTACTGTTATTGAAGTTAGACATGGAGGAAAGAGTTAATTTTTTTTTACTACAACTTGTTCACTGCTTCTTACTGCTTCTGAGATCCTGTCCCAATTAAGTAAATATCCTGTGTGGAATTATGTCAAGAAATCTGAAGTTTTCTGTGTTAAGTGAAAGTTTGTTAACTGTAGTATTAAGTGAAAGCAATATGCGGTAAGGACAGGAAATATATACATAAGTGGTGTTTCCTGGTTAAACAGAGAGCTATTTATGATAACTCAGGCACTTGTTACCCAGTCACCAAATCCTGGGGACGGAATTTATCACGGTATCTGACTGTTTGTCACTGAGACTAGCACATGTAAAACAAAATAGCTGTATTTACAAACAATACACAGGACTCATAACAATAAGTAGCATTTCAAAAATTATAAATAGATCAAAGTAGAAATCATCCCCACTGCATACTTAACAATAGGGTGAAATGCATGGCTATATCATTTCCCTTTATGTCAAAATCAATAGGATTGTGTGGCCTTTTTGTACCCAACAATGTCGGTCATTACGAGCTTTGGTCATTAAGACTGATAGTCATTCTTATCGATATAAGTATGGACAGATGTATAATGTTACAGTTATAATGAGTGAGAGACTCTCTGTGATAATGGCTTAGAGACAGGTGAACAACATGACGATAGCAGACCTCATAATGTTATTGTGTAATAAATGCACTACCTTTCATCAATGTCAAAATTACCTGCAGTTTTTTTTGTCATATAGATAAGTAACATCATAAATTGTGGGATACCTATATATTGCGTCATCATGTTTATTTTATGATTTGTTATAGCACTGAAATTGATGGGCATAAGAAGGTTTGGTTGACTTACATGAGTATACATGTATATGCGGCTTCAATTATAAAAACTACTTCAAAAAAGATATGAAATCTTTGTTAGAATTTAGTCAAGTGAAAATAATACATGTTAAATAGAAATGAGTCAGATTCCAGCCCAACGTGTTTATACATGATGTCAGTATGCTTTTAATTATATATAGACCTTTTATTTAATTTATCACTAAACATGAACTGATAGTTTTGTTTATGCATGTAGATCGGTATTTCAACCTGATCTGAACAAAGTTTTGCATTTTTGATTATCATAAAAAACTTTTCTAGGTTCACTAATTTTATTCTACTACATGTATAATGTTTTTTGTAAGATCGAAAAAATTGTACATTTTCTCAAGTGTTGGTTTCTGTATGAGTCAGGTGTGATATCATACAAGTCAAAGCATGACCTAGTGAAACTTTGGGGTTCCTGTTTTGATCATGCAACCTTACTCACCCCTCAGTCACCAGGGTTATACCCACAATTCAAACAGCACCTGTTTATGGCCATCATTACTTTGTTTTATCTGAAATATAAGTACTAACATAAACAATGTCTACACAACCTCCGGGTTATTATCTGCCAGGCCACACTTCTATCACAGATAGGTATATCTTACTTATCTTGTTACAGAATACAAGTATAAATATACTACAATATTTATGTTGCCCTGTATAAGTTTGCTGTTAGACCCTAGCTACCTATATACAACAAGGCCAGAAGTAATGCCAGGTTCAGGTTATATTTCTGTCCACAGCTAGATAGTTATCCCTTGATCGGATTCATCTTTATAGATTCATGTCCTTTGATCTACCTGTGATGATAATGATCACATGATCTAAGGTATTGAAAAATGTACGGGTTTTCCTCCTTGATACATGTGTATATTCAAAATCATTTAGTTTCTTTGTGTAATTTAAAGAGCCATGCAATAAAATAAATGTATATTTAAAACACTCATTTAGAATGTTTCAGTGAACTAGAAAAATCAACCCTACCATTTGTTATAAAAAAAATCAACACTTTTTTCCAAACAGGTGTACTGAATTTCTCGAATTTCTTAATGTATTGATTTATCCTTTATACAATCCGAAGAATTACTGCATGGCGGCCATGCATCTCAACCATATATGTAAATGATTCTTTTAATTAGAATTCAGTCCTGACTAAACACCTTGTAATCGGTACATGTACTGACATAAAATTTACCCTTATTTTTTTTCTTTCAGTCTTTCCAGGGAAGTCAAGGAAGAGCTTATCTGTTTAACTCGGTGTAAGTATCCGGACAGCTAATTATCTCCCCTTGTTTCTTAAAGTGAGACAGGAAATTATAACCCTGGAATAACTCACTTATGACTGAAAGTTGATGGGGCAGACAGGCTTAAAAACAAGTTTGTGGTGACTAACATGGAAGTAGAAAATTGGTCCTGGCATTGAGTGAAAATCAATAGAACAGATACAAAAAAATAAGGTCCTTTAGGAATCGTATGTGTTGAACAAGATGCAGGCATTTTCCTTATTTATATTCAGACACAACCAAATTTTACTACCTCAGACATTAAGTTTTGCTTTTGATGACTATGCAGTTAGGAAACTGTTCTTATTGATGACTCAACCCTAAAAAGGATAAACATGTATGTGTTGTGAAAAAATATTCCTGTACTAAAATTGTTTTTCCCTCTGTTTTTCCTCTTCATGCTAACACCAGGATAGAAATAGAATGATGGGCTTATTCCAGAGTAGGATAGGACATATATGTAGAATAATGATGACCTTGGGGGCATTGATTGGATCGACCCATTAGCCTGATGATCCCTGGTGCCGCTCATTATAGGACTGTCCCAGATCTCTCACATATCAACGTGTGATTGACAGATATAGGTCAGAGGTCAAGTCTAGATGAGGTTCACTCAGTCAGTAGGCATTGATACCTCTTCTGTTCACGTGTTTGCTCTCAAAATGACAAAATCTACATTAATCTGAGTGAAAACAAATGATGTGCTAGAATGTTGTTTTGGGTTTGTTGGGAAGATATGAATTCTTATCACTGAGTAAAGTACTGCATCCTAAGAACCACAGAGAAATGCAAAAACTCTCAGAGAATGTAGAATCAGAGAATATTATGATGATAGATATTACTTAAAGTACAGAGGCTGAAGATATTGTCTGAGATGAACTCTAGCAATGTTTACCGTGTAGATTTGTGTTAATCAGGGAAATGATTTTTTTTCAGGGTTAATGTTGGTTGTGGCCCGGCAGAAGAGAGGGTTTTATTAACGGGACTACATGCTGTGGCTGACATATTCTGTGAATGTTGTAAAACAACGCTAGGATGGAAATATGTAAGAGCTTGTTATAGTGTACAAATGTTTTAAAACAAAGCCACCATGTTGTAAACAAATAAATGAGATGTACCTTAAAGCCATCATTTATTCTAACTGTTTTGATACCTGCCAAAAGTGAAGCAATTTATCTATCCAGTTATTTCATTTATCTGCACATGCAAAATATGTACAACTTTGTGCAATGTTGCAAAGTGAAGAAGGAAATTTATTTCAACCTTTTTGTACACATTTTCAGGAGCACGCTTTTGAATCTAGTCAAAAATACAAGGAAGGAAAATTCATCATTGAACTTGCTCACATGATCAAGGACAACGGTTGGGCCTGACTAGGATAACAGACAGACAGACAATGCTCTTGGATTTTGACCGTTTTTCACTGACCACTGCAGAATGTGATGTGTTCTCCCTTGTAATGATGAGGGTGAGGTTGACTTAGGGCCAGGGAAGCTGTGCCATTGCTGTAGACTTGGGCTTCTCTCTCTGTGTGTTTGGGTAGGCTGTAGAACAGTGTTCTTTCTCATTCATTTCTCTCAGGAAAAGTTGCATCTCTCTATGGACCAACTCATCAGAATTCATCAGAAGCTTGATGTGAATGGAATTCTAAGCCACACACACACACACGCAGTCTTCATGAAGGGAGGCTTAATTTTACATTTAAAGAACAAGGCCTTGGCATTCCATCTAGACAAGACACATTTATGATAGTTATATCAATGCCTCCAATTATATAAGTAAATATGTCTGTCAGTGTGTAAAGCAGCATACTTGTCAGTTCGCGGATGGATAGACTTGATTCTATAAGATTTTGTACACTAAGTATGTGTGTTGGTAAAAGCACAAGATAAGCTTATCTCAGGTAAAACATAACTATGAAAAAAATGAGAAAAAACTAACAATTCATGGGAAAAGTTTTGGAGGTTAAGAAAAACACCAGAATGAACGAGTCTGTATCTGCTGTAACATGAAACAGGGAATGAGGAATGTTGACAGTTTCCTGTTTTGCCGTTTTTGAACACTTTCATATCTAAACTCATCAATATTTTCATAAATTTTACCAGGTTTTGCTGTGTTCATAGTTTGATTCCTTGCCTTTGACCCTTTTTCGTATTAACTATGGAGAGGATACTTTAGAAATGATTATCAAATACAATGTAGCTTTGTACAAAGCACTTTCAAATCAAGAGAGATAACTCCTTATTTGCTATGTATTTTGTAAACATACGGTTTCTGTCTTTCAGGTGTGTTATCTATATCTTTCAAGTTTGGTTTTTTTTGGACACAATACATTTGAAGTAGTGATTAGAATATGGAGGTTAAGTCATTTTGTTGTCACAATTCTTTGCTAACGTATTTTGATAGATTTGTAGAATACCTGTGTCAGTATACCTGTTGTATGTACATGTACATGTGTGTATGTGTGGAACACTTGTCAATGCACTTACATTTCATCAATCCCTCTCATAGCATGTGCAAACTGTAGGGAAAATTACATTAAAAATTTATCCAATGTCTTTCAAATGTTAAAAATCATTTTTAACAGATTTTTTTCACCCCATGAAATTGCCATTGTATTGAAATGATTTTTTTTTTCAAATTTATTTTGTTTGGAAATTGATTAATCCACAACGTACCATTATATAATAAATTTACCACAGTGCTATTTGATTTCTTCTGGCACTGTATGGCAGTCAAAAAACAACTGACCATTTAAATCTGTAACCCGGAAGTGAAACATTTTCATCACACAATGAATTCACCACTTATGGATTGAATGGGAGCCCTGTATTTCTGACTGGTCGTTTATCACCTATATATAAGTGTATGCTTGGCCATCTACATCGTGTAACCGACTGTGTTTGGAGACTTTCATATAGTGCTATGTTTGTTATTTGCTTTCTTTTTGTTGTCCTATTATTTATATATTGTCACGCCTTATGGTTGAGAGGCTTAAATAAATACTGAATAATTTACATTTGTTATAGTTTGTATTTCACCAACAATCTTTGCCTCGACAGATCTTCGATATATAGATTTGGATTATCAGATTTTGATACCATGGTTCCACCCGATTTCTTTTAAAATTGATTCCCACTGCTGACATGCATGTATATCAGTTGTTGATAATCGATTGCGGTCTTTTTGTTATGTCTGGGTAAGGAGGGGATAGCAACGCATGGATAAAATCCTGTTGTTATAGATTGGATTATCAGACAAGTAGAGGGCTGATTGACAAACACACGGGACGATCAGGATTATCCTGCCGCAGGTCCTCAGATCTCGCGGCCTAGACTGATGGGTTGTCGTCATGGCGCAGTGGTGCTGTTGATGTGTTGTGGGAGCAAGTACACTGCAGACACTGACAACTGTTTGTCTCTTTATCAACCGTAGTCAACATGGGAGGTATTTATTTAAGCAAGGCCTTGAATAAACAAGGCCTTTAATTATATAATTTGGATTTTAACTATATCTATAAAGCATTTCGTCCTCTTGAGAAAACAACCCAAAACTTTACCAGTATCTTTAATACTACAGGTCTCAAGGCCGTCTGACAATATCATTTTTTTTTTTTTTGCAAACCCCCTTAAGCCCCCCCCCCGCGATTTTAAAAACTGTTACACTCTTAGGATCAAATCAGATCAATGATTTTTCATGCTTTTCTGTTTTTAAATATTTTTCAAATAATATTTAAAAGTTAACATGTAATTCCTGAATATACTACTGTCATGAGTATTAAATTCTTACGAAAGCTGTTATTGTTTACTGACTTAAATAGAAAAAAAAACCCAGCTACAGGGGTTGAATGGAGTTCAGGGCCGTTACTGAATTACATTATTATATTAGTCCTGGTGAAGAAATACTTTGTTTTTGTGGTTTTTTTCGCCGATCGATGCGTCTTTATATTAGTATTTTGACTTATATGGAGTTTGGCTTTATCAGCGGTGTCAGCGCATCAAGTGTCATTAAAGCTCACCAATGCTGTAAAGAAAGCGTTGTAACGGATTGAATCACGCTTCATGTTGCAATTCAAATGAATTTCATATGTGAGTTATTGACGTTATTCGTTGCCCTTTCTCCTTTTTAAAGTGATTATACATGTAGTATTAATCTACAGTTTAACAATAATTCGATTTTTTTTCTTCTATGCAGTCAAATAATTGATGCATGTTAAACCCTCCCAAGATGACACAATGTGATCTGAAAGACAGAGGATTGGGGGAATAACTGTTATTTAATGAACTATAGTTATTTTATTTTAAGCGAGGGTTGTCTTTCCTGCATAATACATGTACCTGTTCTGTGGGGGGTGGTTCGAATGAGTCCAAAATAAGTGGCTATGTTCGGCTGTCTTAATGTATTATATTATTTAACACCCACACCCCCGCAATATTTCTATGATTTAAGATAATACTAAGGAGTCAATAAAGTGCTGAGTAAACAAAAATCAAATGATTTACGTCAGCAACACCTGAATGTTGTACAAAAGTCCCTACATGATGATTTCATATTTTACATATTTAAGGTAAGATAACGTCTTATTTTCTTGAGTAAGATTCATTTGCCACGCAGTTAGTAAAGACTCTGAAAAGTATTGAATTGGTTCAAATTTGAGTTCAAAGTCTAAATCTGAATTGGTACCAATTGAATTGACACTAGGTATTTTCTCCATTATATCTAAAGAAATTCGATTGTATTCATACAGCTACTGCCCAACGGGTTTTTTCAAATATTTGAAGTTTTTTTTTTTTAAATACCGTTCTCAAAAAGAATGAATTATGCGTACATTGTCTTTTCTTATACATGTAGTATTTTCGAGGTTGATCTATAATGATTAATTTATGATCTAAACTCGTGTACATTAATAGCACAGACTGCACGGACTGACGTCAGATTTCCAAATACCTAGTTAATATATGGAAGAATTGGCTAGGGGGGGGGGGGGGGGTAATTCAATATACTGATAAAAAAAGAAAAGAAAATCAACACGAACATAGATAATACTAATTTATTTGAATAGAAGAGCGATCTAGATAGGGTTATAAATGTAAACAATACATTGTCTTCTTTGGGGTTCTTATATAAAACGAATATCAAAAATTGCACAAATTGGTATTTATTTCTGCAATGCTCACTACCTTCATACCCGCCTAAACCACCAATGAATGCATATCATTGTTAAAGTATCCCAGTACAACCGAAGCGGTTACTCAACCGATTAACCCACCATCTATGAATATTACAATCAGGATTATTTTACAAAAACATTGCGACTCAACGTCTAAAGAATTGCACAAGTATTAATAAGAATATATAATTATCATATGGTTTGTTTAGATAGTTGTGCGTGTTGTTTCCCTTGTCATTTTGCCCGGAGGTAGAAAACAAAGAGAGCATTTGAATAAAAAAACATCTGTTCCAATCTTATCATTATTTCATTTAAGGCATTAGCTTCTAATTTGTTTACCATACCGTACTACAACTTCGTTTTCAAATTATTAAATCTTTGATATCAAATTGATTCAAAAAATGAATAAAAAGTCATATGAAGTTGGAAATCTTACATTCGTGCACTTGTGTATATTTTCATGTTCATGTCGGCGGGATGGGAGTGGCTGTTTTTAGACTGCATTATTCCTCTTGAAAACAAAGAGCTCTTCAATTTTAAACGAATGATATTTGGAATCTTTCTTTTATACTAAATGATTTAGTTTATTGCTAAAAAGCATTATTAAATAAAATATTAAGGTAGATATGATGGGTTTGTTGAGCACCCAGCCTCCTTAAACGCCAGTTTTAAGTGAACTATAATGTCGATCAACTATCCGGCAAATTCTTTATCAAATTTTTATATGGTTTTCAGTTTTCTTCAAATGCCCTATGTCCAACAATTACATATATTTTTGTTTCAAAAATAAATAAATGAAAAAGGTTATTATGACCAGTATATATTATATTCATGTTCTTTTTCTATCATTGGACAGGGATCCGTCTTAAATTGTCCCCTCAATGAATTCCTTATGTTTTGATTGTTTCTGTCACTTAAGAGGGCTGGATAGTCGCGGCCATGTTTAGACTATATTGATCTCATTAAAAGAAGAGCTCTATATAAAAATATATAGGGAAATGCTAAAATTTTAAAGCTAAAATGTATGGAATTTTTTTTTACTAAATAATAGTTTAATATTGCTTAGAATATCATATCAATAAATTTAAGGTAGATCTTATGGCTAATTTGTTGACCCACCCAGCCACCTTTAAATAAGCCACAATGTCATAGCCCCTGTGTTAAATATATACCCCCCCCCCCCTCCCGTTATCACGGGTAAACACCTATCGAAGAGAAACAATAATAGGGTTCAAACCGAGATTAACCGACTATCGCCACACATCATTGTAAATTCAAATTCTTTAAGCATATAAGCACATTACTTAAATCTATCGACAAACCACTTTACTCGACTATTGGGGTTACAAGATTAAAAATTTTGGTAAGGATCCAAACATGGTTCTACGTCGGTCCAAGGGGTACCGGTAGCGGTTTTTAATTTTTCGTAGAGAAGTGGTTTATATGAATACGGAGCTGTATATATATTTTTTTTTTCTTAAGATATCACCTTTTTTCTATTTTTTCAAACTTATAGTATTCATTTTGATGATTTACATCTTACAAATTTCAGAATGTGGGCAAATCAATAAAATTTCGCGTTCATTTAGTTTCAGTACATTATCAATTTTAAAATATTCGAAGACAGGAATTTGAACTGAAGAGTGATATTTCAACCAAATCGAGTCTGTTTAATTTGTTTAAACCCACTACTACTTCTTCTATATTATCATTTTTTAAGTGCACAAAAAACTAGCGAAACAAATAAACTAGCTAAGCCAACCATACTCTACAATAACATGGCCTTGACAAGTCCCTGAGAGCCCAGTGTTCACCGCTCCAATGAATGCCGGGTAAAATATTGCAAGGGGTCACTGGCTCACATCCCCGATTTGATAATCTATTCCCGATTAGTCGGCACAAAGCCCAACCAGACACTTGGAATTAACGTCAGCCGATAATCTGTTAATCTGGAAGCTAAACAAAGGAAACATACAACCACTACCCGTATCATTATCAATCAAAATACGTTTCTGTGATTTTGATAATAAACACTGGCTTGTTCTGCGTCTTGTCAAATCAAATGTTGAGATATAATACACTAGCCTGTCCAGTGTCTTCAGACAATTTGGCCAAGTTTAATTAATGTCTCTAATGCATGAAAGAATAGAAAAATAGCTATATTGATCTACATGTAATGCCTCAGCAAGTCTTATTTCTATGGCTATACACATATACAGCCATTTCAGGAACTGAGATATGACTATGTCCTGGTTTGTATAAATACATGTGTGTCTAAAGATCTTACAACCTTCCTAGTCTTATTTCATGCTCCGGATAGTCTTGGGTACCCGGGTAATATACAAATATCAAAACAATTGAGATTCTGAGATACCATTGATTTAAGTCTAATGTATGAGATATCATACTCTGGGTAGTCAAATATCTCTGGACGTTTTCGTTACTGAGATACATTTATATCAAAATCTACTAAGCCTTATATATGTTCACTATGTGGAACTACAGGGTGCCTCAACATGCATGCAATATGGCGCATCCAGTTTATGTTAATTTGCACCGAACTTCTTTTCAACTATTTTTGTCACCCTGTCATGTCTGACATGTAAGAACTGGTCAAAGTATCAAACTGTTTTTAGCAATAAGTTTGTTCTTTTAAATCTAAATGCACTTACAGTATTTCAAATAACTATTTACATAACTTACAGTGTAGCTGTTCTAAAAAAAATCCATTAATCAATGATAATCATTTTATTTCAAACTGTCCCCCAATACTGCTATAATGCATGATTATCTTTTGAACGTTTTTATTAATACAGAACTATTGACTAGGTAATTATACAGGACAGGATTCCAGGTCTGCTCTCAATATAACTCTGGGCGATAAGTAATTTAACAGACTGAAGTGTATTTTTATATAGAACCATTATGCGCATGTAGTTCATAAATCTCTCCTCAAAACAGTTATAATACTAAGCAAGTAAAAATCGCCTCCAACAAAGAACCATTGAAAGCGACATTGGGGAACTTGGTCCGTCCCTAAGGTTCAACTGCTTAAAACGTTGCCTGAGATGGAGATCCTTAAAAAGCACGTTATTGCTTTTGAGCCCTTGTTCTTTAGAAAGTACACAACAACAGACTAGCAACGTCATTATCAATCATTTGTATTTTTGATTAAAAGTCTCAGTTGTCATAATAATCTTTCTCAGAGGATATATATGTTCGTACTTCTAATTACAATGATATGTTTTATAATCGTTCACTGAGATGTTAAGATTTCGCTTTCAATTATCACTGAATAAAATGCTTTATAGAAAGTGCATGCATCTACAAGCAAGGTATGTAGGATCAAACTTAAAAATTAAAAACCATTCACTTTGTTGAGTCCTTTCATAATTACATGAATAATTGCATGAACAACTTGTAAAGGCTGTCGAAGGTGCGGGTCTCTCTATGTGTTTAAGAAAAATAGAAATGAGAATAGATTAGAATAACTAACAATTTAATGCAATAAATATGTTAACATAAATTAAAACCGTATGTACAATAACCATCTCCTCCAAGAGGATGAAGTATAATAAATAACCAACAATATCACAATGTAAAATCCATTCGTTATCACAGAGTAACAAACAATCGGTTAATCGGTGGCGATCTTTAACCGGTCCCACGACCGGTTAGGCGAAACGATCTTAAGCAAGTCCCAAGACCGATTCATTAATACCATCCTACACCGGTCCCACGATCAATACCATTCACACGACCGGTAAACCGGTGAGATCTCAAAACCTGCCAGGAGCGGTAAATCAGCAATATCTCAAAACCGGCCACACCAAAGGCTGATTCGGTAAAACTGATTTAACCATTACGCCATGTTTATAAACCTTTTTTTACCAGTATTCACAGTTATTTTTTACGGTCTACAGCTATCTACGTAGCATGCTTTTCACTCCTTTTTGCTATTTTCAATACAAAAACATCTCCAACAAATGCAATCACAATAACAGCTTTTCGCTGAACATCAATGATAATTGGTAACCATATCTGGTAAAATCTTTCAACGAACTGTTCGTTCTACACTAAAAACCAGCTATGAAATACAAATACATATACATAACCAGTTATATCAGTATTAAAATTATTACAACTAAGATGGACATCTCTCTGCCTGAATGGGTGGACGGAGTTACTGTATCACACACGAGTTGCATTGGCACTACAAAGAAATATGGCTTAGTAAAGTCCAAAAATAACGATATCCTCATACTATGTGTAAATGTCATTATGAAGTCCCTGCAAAATGAAAATCATTCGTTCAGCCATTGGTTTATTGTTCAACACATCAATGATGATTTTGACCCAAATCTGAAAATTCCGCGGCCTATAGGGTTAGGGTATTTCACAAGATGCCGCCATTCGCCTCAAACAAACACTTCGTGGACTTTCTTTTTGTTAATTTTTGACGGTGGCAAAGTTCCTCCAAATGGAGAGAAAGGTCTTTGATCGGACCCCTCGGGGCTCCCTACGGGGGGTCGCCACATTTGTTTGTTGAACTTTTTCACTAGCACTGTTTTTGCGGAGGTACCGTCTTTTTGTGGAGTTTGAATTGGTATCGAATGCTGCGCGCGCATGGGAGCTGGTTTTACACTAGATGTTCTTTTCACTTGGGAGAGATCATGCAACGATTTCCTGATATCTTTATCGTCCCTCCTTGTGAAATCTGAAATCAAACATTTGAATTTGTAAACCATTGTATGGAGTTTTTTGTACAGCGTTAGCCCATTTCGTTAGAGCACCTGTTGCAAATGTTCCTGTTTTATGTGACAGTGAAGGGAATCTCCTACATTTGACAGAATACTCGAATATTTACTTAATTTTATGACAAGACCCTTTAGGAGAGTAAACACTAAACAAGTGGTTATGAAGATCGATATTGGGTTGTATTTCAGGGATTATTTATCATTGGCAGAAAGGTGAAAGTTTCTACACACTTCTGGGACGTCCGATATAAATAATGGTTCAAAATAAAGTTTTTTGACCAGTGCAAGCTTGCGATGGAATTCAATCACACGATACAAATTGAACTATATCGGCTTGCCATGAGTTTCATACGAAAACACAACATTTTTCAAAAAGATAACTCATCTGAAAATATTTTTTTGAAAGATTTTCTTTCCTTTATTTTTACAAAACTTTTGAATTAGGTCAAGCTCGTATTAATCGTCTAAACATTTCCAAACACACGCCATTGAAGACAAAAAATATGGAACTAGAAGTCACTGAAGCGGGTGACTTGGGTGGCAAGCTGTCATTTTGGGCGTTTAATTACCCCCCTTGCCAAATAAATATTGTTTAAAGATACACTTTGGCCATGTAAAGGAGGAAAGTAAACTAGCCCAAGGAAGAGAGCACTCAAGGAAAAATCCACCAAATATTGGCAAGACTTCTTACATAACCCCACTAGCCTATTCTCTCCGATGATCACTTGTTGGCTTTAGAAAACAAATATTTGACCCTAAAATGAATAAAGATATTTGACTTTGGAAGGTTAGATATTTGATATATCCAGTATTCAAATAATTTTGTGGGTATTTAGAACTCGAGCAAACTAAATAACACTTTTACGTTATTAATTTAAAGCAATATGAGCCGTATTTTTTCAGAATTTAATTTCGCCTCAAAAACATGCTATTGTGATAATTCTGCATGTAACGTAATCCTGAATGGTACCAATCGTTAAAGTGTTATAGTTAGTTTTAAATTCTTTGAATTTTGTAACTTTAATGTAGCAGCATTTCAACTTTCAAGCGGGACGTCAACGGCGTAGTTTTGCTTTAATAATAGATTCATAATATGTTAATCTTTATCCTATAATCCAACTAAAATAAGTTTTCAAACCATCATGTTTTCATCTAACTTGTTTCGTGATTTATCAATTAAACTTAAAGATATCAACTTGAAAAGTGCAACTCATATTGCGTATTAAAACCACAATGCTAACTATATATCGATGCATTATCTTTACAACATTGCACGACATCTCTGATACCTGCTGACTGACGCAGATCTGGAGGACTTTTCATAGACTGGAAACGTCTAGCTAATATTTTCCGTTTGTCAGCAGCACCAGCCTCCTCCCCACTACCGCGCATGACCGGAAGCTTAACTTGATCCCCCTCCGTCTTTGTGATAGCCTCGTCTAGTTTGACTAAGGGCGGTCCAGCGCCGGACACCGAAAGCTCCATTTCAGAAAGAGTTTTTGATTTATCAAATGTTCGTTGTGAGAACGACATTTTGGACACAGATGGTTGAAAGGAAGCTTTGGGTTCGACTATAGGAGCAGGAAAACTTTCCCTCGGGGAAGGTTTTCCTAGAGAGGGAGTTGTTTTTTGCTTAAATGCATCTTGTCTTTTCACAGTGGCCTCATTTCGTGGCGTTCGTTGAGCACTAGGTTTAGTGGAGGAAATGCGCGGTGAGAGGGACGATTTTGAGTGAAGCAGTGCCTGAAATCCATACACCCCGGACCCTTCAAACGTGTCGGGGGTCTTACTAGAGTCTGATTGGATCACAGGCGACGCGGACTCCTTTCTGTCATTGCAATTCTCGTCCTTATCTGCCACAGACTCCGGCCTGTGCTCGAAGTGAAAACTCGAATCAAGGTCATCGTGTACATCCGCTATGCCGGAGTCTACAGTCTTTTGAGAATATCCCGAATGCAAGGACTCTCTATTCTGATTTCCTTCGGTTTTCTCTTCACTCGACTTTGCGAAATGAATTTCACCCGAAAATGAATTGTTTCTCGTGATCTCAGACTTAATCATAGTCCTATCTTCCAGTTGAAACGAAACACTTCTTTTTATTTCATTGGGAGATTTTGAAGCTAAGAATAGTTCAGCGTTTCTTGATTTTGGTTCTTCGTGTTTTGAGGCCCATGTTTTAGACGAGTCATTCTTTGACGATGCAGATTTGCTATGGGTTCCAGAGTCGGGATCGGAATCGGAATCACTTAAAGCGTGGATATGCAGATCCCGAATCGTAGCGTATAAATCCGTCATGGAGTATTTTTCCGACAATTTAAAATATTCCCTTAAAATTTCACACTGCATGCATTGCGCACCAAACACTGGCACCGGCTCGTGGTCCAGGTCATTACCAGAGCTAATTCCATTCTCTTTAAATCCAGCAGAACACTTCTGTCCGTATCCAGTTAAATATCTTATATTGGAAATCAAATTCAGACCTTCTTGTGTCGCTCTTTGCAATAGCTTAAGTAGCTTTCGAGATTTCAAATCCGCTTTTTCTTTATCAGTTATGGCCAAACTGTGAACTCCGGAGATCAACCGAGACAGAAATGCATTACATATGTCACAGGACAGCGACTGTGTCAAACAGGATAGCTCATTGTCAGAACTATAGGAATTTAGCTGTCTTGTTTCACAGACCGTTGTATTGAACCCGTGTTCTGTATAAAAACTCCAATGTTTTGACTCTCTATTTACTTGGTCGTCACGATTTATTAAACTTTCGTGTATACAACTTAATTTGTCATTTAAACTTTCAGAATTTTTTTCAGGTTGGAAAGCTTCCCGAGATTGATCTAACCTAGAGCGAAAATCAGTTACATCTTCGTGGCATCGCTGAGTGGGTCCAGGGTAGCAATCCCTCTGAAAATCCCTTTTGAACACAGAGCTGACCTCTTTGGAACTTTCCAATTGCCCACAAAAGTCTAGAGGAATATATCCTACATTTCCTTCATAAGTTTGAATAAACACCCATCCCCCTACACTGTGTAGAAGTTGCACTATGTCTCCCTCTAAAACGGGGATCTCACTAGATTCTTTCTCACTTGGACTGAAGGTAAAAAGTACGACTGCAGGGTAGCCAAGTTTTATCGTTGGCACTTTGCCGGGAGGATTTAAATCACGTGACTTATAAGCAGACGACATTTTTAAACCTGTAAATATCAAGATCAATAGTTTTGAATGACGTTTTATTTTACCTATACATTATGTCAAGAAATGTATCAAAACAGGGGGTGATAAATGAATACACAAACAAACAGCGCACAGAGCATAATTGATCGGCGCTGGCTCGGTGATTTCAACCCTGTTAGGAGCTTTTTCAGATGAGCACGGCTAGCGCTGAAAATGAAACAGATATCGATAAAGTGAAATTAAAAGTTGGGGAATTACAAAAGCTTGTGTTATGTGCTGTTAGCAACGATAAAAAGTTTATAAAAAATTGATTCAATTGTATTATTAATTTTCAAACACAGTATAAGGGTAATTAAAGCCATTCGAAACTAAATGGTTATTGGCTTTGAAATCTTTTAGAGTGAACTAGTGCAGCGGCAAAATATCCCCTTCTTTTTACCGTCAATTTAGTGTCACGCTTGTCTTAAAACTTGGAGGGAAATATAATTGTTTGTTCTTCTTGGGATAAATAAATGAACACTTTTTTGCTTGGTTGTAAAAGACAATATTTTCTTATTTTGAAAGGATAGAGAAAATAGGGGATCTAAGGCTGTATTATTGATCGTAGAACTGATAATTTTACAACCCACTGTTGTTTTTTATTGAATAAAACTGACTCTTTAGGCCGGGATGAACAGTATTAGATGGATGAGAATTACTGTGCATGCTGGTGTTTGATATCGACCGACACAAGATTAAATTTCTACATATTATCTTTTTTTCAGTCTCCCAGCACAATTATAACAAAGTCAATTATGTAGTAAAGAGTTTACTCTTTTTCATCCAATATTAATGCTTCACTGGGAAAGTTGGAGGTTAATCTTTTAACAGTCACCTGAAGGCTTTTAAATAATCTTTATACGATATTCAATACTTTCTGACAATGTTCTTAGGTGGAAGCAATCTCTCTCTCTCTCTCTCTCTCTCTCTCTCTCTCTCTCTCTCTCTCTCTCTCTCTCTCTCTCTCTCTCTCTCTCTCTTATGCCTGGTTAAAATAGTTTCCTATTAACCAAATCAAACATCATTAAGATCAAGAGGTGACTAAGTGACCTTTTCATAGTTCTTTGATTAGTTAAATAATCCATAGTTAATCAATTACTGCTTCTCTACAAAAAAAAAAATAAGACTACAAAATCCAAAACGTTGTCAAATTACATGTACATATAGTAGTATATTGGTAATATGTAATTAAATTGTAACTACATATTTCTTGGAATAACTACACCAAACTGAACCCTGAGAATGTTATTGCTTAGGTCACTGGAAGTGGAAATGTCAAGGCTATTGACAAGGTTACTGACACTGTCAAGGTCATTCCGAGGATGCTTACTCTCTCAAGGTTATTCAAGGTTAATGACGCTTATAGTCAAGAATATGTGGGGTTTACTAGCCACGGCTGACATCTTTGTCACTGATTGTGTAGGATATTATATACTGGCTAGTTTTTTTTTTCGCGTTATATATATAAAAAAAAACACGAAATATAATATTCCAATGCTAATGGAAGCACTCAGATGTGATACATGTATTTGTTTGAATATATGTTAAACATTAGGGGAAAATTCCATCATCGGTGACATTTCATTATTTAGGTGCACATTCTTTTACATACATGTATAAACTTTTCACTTTCACTGAAATTAATTTAACACTTATCAGTTCCTTATATTTGTCAGAATTCAGTAAATCACTATTTATCATTTCAATACAAGATGTAAAAAAAAAAACCACAATCTTCTGTTTAAATTGTTTAGTTTATTTTCTATACACACTTAAATATACAATGAATTAGAATTTAACGGGACCTATCGGGATGCTAAATGAAAAAATATAAGGTATATTTAAACGTTTTTTCTTTATCTGTTCTTTAGAAATCCTATCCACATTTATTGAATTCTTTTGTGCAAATGTAAATGAGCAGATTTTTTATAGCACCCTCTCGTGTCCGAAATAAAATATTCTGTTGTAATTTAAATCCTTTAGACTTCAATTTCATTTCACAGAAGTATATCTATAGATATAACAGGATTTGAAATCCGTAATTGCAAGATCAATTGCGTGATTTTAAATTCAATAAACGTATTATGTCACAACTTTTGAATACATTTCGCAGTTCTTGTGTTACCGTTACATATATTCTGTACAAACTCCGACCCATTAAAACAAACATTGACTCATCGCACATACATGTACGCCCAAATTAGGGTGCCCAAAATCAATATCGATCTCCGATGTTGGGGGACAGTAAATCGCAGGTGAACGATCACCTGTTGATACTACACGTTAGTATTCCCCTAAAGGAGGGCGTAACACAGTTTGCCGACTTTTAAACTCCTCGAAAGTTAGATCAGTCATTAATTTAAATTCATTATCCTCTAGCTAAAATACAATTTAAATGCAGTGTGATACAATTACATTTTAGTACAACCAGTATACTGAAAGTCTAAGTGAGGTTATGGTAGGGCACGAGAATAACCCCATACCCCATATTCTGCATGTTGGGATCCAGATCGATCTTCAAAACCCTAATTAGATATATATTTTGTATGTTTATACTTTGCAAATTTTGTGATTTCTTCTTACATTAAGAATTAATTGTTTTCAATCCATAATATCATATCATCATTATTATGTTTAAATAACGGTCTGGGTATATGATATTCAACATTTCTTTCCTTTTTTTTCCCTGTAAGGGCACACGAGACGTTCCTTAACTTTAGATAATTTTCCATGAAAGATTATTCCTTACTTATTTGCATTTAACCCTGTTAATATACCAAAATTCAGGGTACATTACCAGAATATTGGAGTTAGAATATTTTGGATTTAGCATGTAACATGTAATTGGATGCTTATAAATAAAGTCATAGTATATACATGTATTTTTCATTGAAGCTATAAATCTAAATAGAAAATATCACATAAAATGAAAAATGATTATGGAATTATGTGTTTGAAATCTTTACATTGTGGAGATAAGAAATTGGTTGGTTTTTTGGTTGTTTTTTTTTACAAAATAATGGAAGGTATGTCGCACCTGACCTTAAGGTCAGACGCGACCTATCTTCCATTATTTAAAAAAAATTATATCTCCCTAATGTGAAGATTTCCATTATATAATTTCATAATTATATTTCAGGTTATATGTTTTATTTGTATTTGGATTGATAGTTTCATATACTATAGATTTATTTATAAGCATTCAATTACATTTTGCATGCTATTGTAAAGAAAATCCAAAATATTCAAACTCCATAAGTAACCTGGTAACGTACCCTGAATTTTTTTTTTAGCATAATAAGGTTTAAATGCAAATCAAATAAAGAATATTAATCTTTCATGGAAAATTATCTAAAATTGAGGAACGTCTCGTGTGTCCTTAAAAGGGCACTAGTAAGTTTTATTAACAAGTCAACCTGTACTGAAATATGCATTGTTTATTCTTTCAAAATTGTCAGCTAATTCAAGAGTAAGAACAATTAACAGCGAGTAAATATGTAACTTCTACGATTCAAAATTCAAATCATTAAATCTTCAAAAAGCGGTACATCGTGGAAAATGGATGTTAGAGTTATCAGGCCTCAAAGTGATCAATACATATATTTATATATTATTCGAATAACAAGTATTTTAGAACAAAAGATATTATGTTACGTATTTTTACATCACAAACTGTTGCTGTGTACACTGGCACGTATCCGGATGAGTAATAATGATGAATTATTTTCAGATATTGAGTGCTTTTGTACTCATTGTGATCCATGGTTCAAATTCTCAGTCTGCATCGAAGTGCTTTACTTGAAAACTACAAGTCGGGCTAAATGGTCAATAGTTTCATTGCTAGCCATCGGCAATTAGTTGTATGCTTAGTGTAAGCAATGCAATGTTATTTACCATATTATAGGCAATTGGAATATGGCTAGTGAAATCAACATTCAGGTACTAAATGGGTAAAAAAAATCTAAATAAAATTCAATGAAAATGATAATCCTGCTGCAAAGGTGTAAATTCAATGTAATAAATTTGGACTTACCATCGGCGACATTCATCTAGAGGTTGGCGGGGTAGCCATGCTACGAAACTCAAAACTGGTACCGTTTACATAACAAATCGTTTTCCAATCTCAAAAAGCTTCAATACATTGAGGAAAAGGTCAATTAATGGACCAAGTACTTAATAGAATTCGTCAGATAAACCGTAGCCAAAAAGATAACTTGTTGATAGTATAAGCAATTTATGGATCTTTCTTTCCATTCAATCACACCCCAAGCAGTGTAGGAACCGTGGCCTGAGACCAGCTCGGGCAGTGCTAGATTAGCAGGCGTAGCTCTAGATTAGCCCCGAAACAATGTCCTCGCACGACATTCATTTACATTCTCTCTGTATCGCATTGTCCATATACTTATCGCTTCGAACGCTTCATGAATTTAGATTGTTATTGGGTATCGCTGATTGCCTTATTCTAACACAAACAAGGGATGTATCTGTTTATGAATTTATTTAAGATGGTGTATTTTAAACCCACTGGGTTGGTTAAACGTTTCACGCACTTGATTGTCTTCTGTGAATAGATCAGTCGTCTTTTGTCTCCCAGTCAATAGGACTAGTAGAGTATTCCGACAGTACTCGATGACACGCTGTAGTAACCACTGAATCTGTACCTCGATATTCAGCTATCTAGTTCTTAGCATTGTCTTCTCTTGGTAAACCTATCATCCGTGATCGCGGCGTTTTCTCTGGCAGTTCTGCTGGAATACCGATACATACATCATTAATGGGCCGGATATAAGAGGAGATGAATAAATCGTGGTAAATTTGTTTATAATGTTTTTGGAAATACCAAACGGAAGAATACTCTTATTTAACATTACGGATCTGTCTCGTGCTGTGGGCTGAACTTTTACTAAAGTTACGATGTCTCAAGGGAAATAACTTATGTCATCATACCTGCTTCAATTTTTAAAAGAATCGATTTTCTCTCTTCCCACACCTTTTGGAGTTAATTTTAAAAAAAAAACTAAGTTTTTAAAAAAGTCGATGATGTAATTAGAATTAATCTATACAGATTTGGGTTGTAATATTCAAGCTTGTCACTTGAACGATGTTTAGTAAGGTTTTTATTTTCATCACCTGTAATCAATTGAAAAAGTTTCCCTTCATTCTAACTGTTCTTTCTGACATATTTTTGCAAATATGTCAGAAAGAACATTACTATTGTAATTATTCTTTTCTTCTATAGTGTACGACTGTTGACGAATGACCGAACGATAATGGTGCTCCATACATCCATAATTTAAGCGGATCTTTTGAAATAATATGTGCATGTACGACACTGGTAATAAACCAGGATACCTATTTTTGTTCTTCAATAGACAGAAATTCAATGTATGTTGTTCATTGGACAGAGCTTTCATGAGTTTCAACAATAAAGTTGAAAAATCATGCAGCATCATAAATACAATTGTCCTTTTATGCTGCAACCCCCACCCCCTCCAAAAAAAAGTAACATTAAAGCAGTCTGAAGAACTTTAACATGACACCTTTCTCTGCTTCGTCACATGAAAAGCCATTTCAAAATACCAAACTCGTGACAGAATGGAAAAAATATCAACAGAAAACAGAATCAGCACTAGTATGTTCATAGAAACAACAGGGGGATGGGTGGGAATGTTTCGTTGCAGTATCGTTCTGAAACGGAGGAAAAACCCAAAAAGCATGATGCAATGCACTTCTTTTTAAACAAAATAACAAGAGCCCCCCCCCCCCCCCCACCACCACCACCACCTCCCATTGCGTTCAAACTTTGTTGTTATGGTACAAAAAAAATTGAATATACAAATTAATAAAAATTTTGTTGCTGTGGTTTGAAACGTAAATACTTTAGTTAATTATTTAGCAGCTTCGAGATTGTTTTTCCCTTAGTCATATGAATTGTACACAGCTTATAGAAAAAAATACCCCCCCCCCCCCAAAAAAAAAAAAATGTTGAAGGATATCATTACGTGAGGTTCTTTAGGGTCATGTTGTTCTCAGCAAGGTGCACTACTGTTTTGATTGGATGTGATTGTGTACAGCCATGTCATCAGTGCAATGGCGCCGACAGCTGCTGAACGTGAGGAAAGAACAGTACCATGTAATCTGAAATAATCAACTGAACACGGAGATGAAATAAAAAATATTTTTACGGACAATTCAACGGAATAGCACTCACGTTTTTATATGTAATGGATATTTGCCTCAAACAGTGTATGAAAAAATATGACAGTTTCGAGGCCCATTAGGGCCGAGAAATGTCTGATATTTTTTTCATACAGAAGTGTTTGAGGCATATATCATACTTAAAACACTGCCATTGAATTTCATTGTAGATATACCTGAGACAGTCCGATTTTGAAGAATATCAGTACTGTAACCACTGGTAACGGTTTGGTATTAAGAAGCTCACTAATATCGGACTGTCACAGGTAAAATTTTAGACTGCTGGAACAAAGGAATGACATCACAGCAGTGTTTTAATTTAATAATGTATTTTCGAAGTAAGAATATTATTTATTTGATCATATTTACGATTTTGAGATTTTAAATCAGTTTTGATTTGCACTTTTTTGCAGATATTTGTAAATACATTTTATATACACTGTATCAAATAACAAATATCTCAATGAAATTTCAAAACCCATCAATCTGTTTTCTAAAACCAGTCAACGCATTTAGATCAGCGTGGTGTGAAAGTGATAATAATTTTCTTTTTTAATCTAAATTGACATGCCTTACATAAGATACACGTGCATGCACGTGGTATTTTTCCAGACTAGCCAAGATTTTCTTGTTCTTACTCATGTTTCCTATACCTATATGTTACTTGAATAAAATTTCACGTTCATTTTGGCCATTTCATTTGTCTCTTTGTCAATCAAATAACCGTACTAATGTGCAAATTGAATAGCTTTCATAGATAATACAACGACAATATATATTCATGATTTATCCTTGCACTGTATGTTGTTCATTCAAAATTCCAAAAAGTACATTTCGCACTCGTTTATCTTTTGAAGCATGCGGCGATGTGAGTAGTTCTTAATATCTATTTTGTCTAATCTTTTATTTACTCGGAAGCGGTTTATAATTTTTTATATTCAATATGTTTGTTGTTGACTGTAGTGAGGAATTTTGTCTGGAAGAAGAACCACAGACATATAAATCACGCCACTTATTACTGCGCAACTGCATGTAATGTGCAACCAAAGAAAGCCCCAAAAACTGAGGCAAAAAAAGATTCCCAGCAAATCGTAGAAAGTTCCAGTCATAATGCTTTGTTTTTATTAACTGTGTCTGTGTTTGTTCTACTGAAATTGAAGACGAAAACCCTCTCTTGTTTTGTGAGTGTCCATCAAATATGGAATTTAGTTATTATGCAATCAAGTTTCACAAATGTTTCTTTCGTTGATGACCCCACCATCATCACTCCAGCTCATTTTCGTGTTTGGGAGCCCAATGTTTCTAGGTTTCGCATGAACCTCAGGATCAGACCAACTAGGATTTCTTCATGTAAGAAACGTAAATACGTTTACGCGCGCAAAATACTTCTCAAGGCGTATTATCTCTAAATCCCATTTAATTGTAAATGTAGCGCGAATAAAGATATGAATTTTAATTGCTCTATAGCAGTATATATACTACACGACTTATTACAATATTCTGTAATAAATTAGAAGGGCGGAACTTGTATCTTCTATTCATTGTGGTTTTAAGACATAAATGTAACTCAGATATATATTATTTCCCATTTTACCTTTTCCAAAGAATGTTTACTCATGTTAAATTAACTTCATCTAATAAAAAGGCCCAAAAATTGAAACAAATATTTTTTAATATCTTTTTCTTGATAAAACAACTAACTAAAAAACTCTATAATTAGTAATGTGTCAAGCTTTTCCAACTGTCCCCGAACAAGCCCATTCTTCAACTTGCAAAATCGGGATATTAAGAGATAAAAGATGGGGTTTATTTGATTAGGAATTTGAAAGAAATTTCCAGGAATTAAAAAAAATTGTCCTTTGTTAATGGGATATTAAGTGCCTATCTGCATCTTGAAATGTTTCATTTTCAGTAACTGAATCCTGAACCCAATCGTCTATTGAGTCAGAGATAAATATGCTGAAATTAATAATTTCATCATTTTTTATTTAATCATTTTAGAGATGCAGCGCTGATTATTATAGCAAACTATCGGAATGGTTGAAGGCTTTTTACACAGTAGTGCAGGGATCTTGTTCAGGTTTTTCCCATCGGTGAAAGCAATTTTTCATTTTGACGTCACAAAGTTTGATATGCATTAAATGCACTGTTTTTATCCTTTTGTTCTTATTTTTTCTTCGTACCTATTTTTTTTAAAGGATGTTAATGCTTTTTTTTTTCTTTTTTCCAAGCCTTTTCGTTTGAAAATATTTTATTGTATATATCATATACAGTGGATTTGAGCACAAATTCTAACAGCATAATAGGTTCTCACCATAAAGCCTTTTTGTTGTAGTTGTTGCGGTTTGGGGGGTTTTGGGGTTTTTTATTTTAAGTTTTTTTGGCCTTTTTTTCTTTTGTTTTGTTGTTGTTGTTGTTGTTGTTGTTGTTGTTGTTGTTGTCCCCCCCCCCTTGTTTCTTTTTAATGTCTATGGATATTTGATAGGAAATAGCATGGTACTTACACAATAGAAAAAATACTACAACTACAACTCAGCAATGAATGGTTATTAAAATTTCCATCCATGGTTATCCATAAAGGGCATTTGTCAAAACGCTGGTCTTTTCGAAATGTCATTGGAGCACAATTTTGCTCATTTCTAATTATCTTTTTGAACTTTACATTATAAAATCTAATCAAAGTCATTTGAAATTAGAATTAAAACTGACAAAAGAAGAAAATCCTGCTGAATGGAAATTATAATTAAGACAATTAATATATATCATCGTACTGTTAAAATAGATCAACAAGTTTGAAAAATTATCTTTGTCATGTTCTGATTTCTCAATTTTTCAGATAGAGCTTGCTTTCCACGATGAATGGAGAACTGCAATAAGAAACTTCAGCAGTTTATGTAGTTAAACAAGTCAATTTGAAACCAGATTGAACTGCAGAATGAAGTATAAAACCAATTAGAATATCAATAGCATACACGTAACTCCTTTAATTTCAATTTTAGATTTTTAAACAGCGCGCATGCAAATTGCTCTTTTTTCATATGTCCGCTAAATCCTCGTTTGTTCTTGAATAGTTAATTAACATTTTTCACCATTGGTATTTATAACCAATCGATGTGGCACTATAGGAAGATTTTTTTAACCTCATGGATCAGTGGAAGCAATGAGTTGATACTCTCAAAATGATAAAGCACCAAACCATCAGGTGTCCCAGATGATAACTACAGGAGATGACCTTGACACGCGTCATCGATCTAAAAATAGCACATCGTTTATCTTTAATTAAACCAAAACAGCTTGACGTTCTGATTGAGATTTGGAGAACGAATATTAAGTCGTTTTGTAATTTATTTGATGTAAGTTAGATTAAAAACATCCAGCGGATTAAAACAAATTAGATATTTAACAATGGATTGTTTTTCTTTAGTGATTTATGCTGTTGGTAAAAAGCATGGCAGAAAAAATAAAAAAGGGGCCATATTAATTTTTCGTTTCATAATTTTCATTCATAATGTATTATTTTCCATTTGTAAAATACATGTATATAGTCTTCAATTCCATTGTTTATTTTTGTTCTTTCTATTGTATAATTTTATAATTACATGTTTATTATTAATTTTGATTTCCATTTCCATTGATTAACATTATCTTTATTAGGTGTAAGAATTAATTGTACATTTTTCATTTGTATTGTACCACAGCCACTGTTTATTTCGGTTTGTATCATTCATGAGTATTAATGTCTGCATTTATAAATGTCTCATCTATTTTCAATGACAAATAGAATTGAAGGATGGTACATCTTGGGGAGGCATACCAGTAGCGCTTCTGATACTGATTGTTACCTAAATGTTTCAGACGGAGCTGGTACAAAAAAAGTGAGTATGGATTTTAACTTAGAGGACTATGCATTGTCAGAGTTGTGCTTTGAATGCTATTGCCATTAGAACCATTTTAACAATACCTTGGACTTTCGGGAGAACGTAACTATCTATTCTTTGTATCAAAACAAGTTAAAAAGTGACGCTGGTTACAAGTGAAATATGCATGGATTGCGTAGTCTTAGCTCAAAAACCAGACAAATCTTGTTGATTTCAAAGAGCCATGGCTGAGTGGCCAGCAATGAAATAGACAGACCTACGTCACATTGCTGTTTAACACAACTACCCAAAGTCAAAGCTCTTGTTAAAATGGTTCTATTTACCGGAATAATGAACAGATAAACTTTTATCTGGAATATATCTATAGGCCCTGTTTTAAAATACTTGAACCGCAGGGGTGATGTATCTTGGAATACATCAAGTCAATTTAATCCTTCTCCGGATGCTGTATGCGACCAATATTTTCCGGATGTTCCTTCTTTGTCCAAATCTGCATGGCTGATGTATCTATATAGCATTTTGCAAAAAACACTTTAAAAATTGATCTTAACCAGTATTCCACATATTTGTTATTAGCTGTTTTTTAAGAAGACTATATTTTATCAATTTGAGAGCGAAGAAAGAGAGAGAGAACTTTCTATTAATTAAGATATTAGTTCTGTATAATAACACTGTAACCTTGGTCAGCAGACTTTTGTATATACACAACTGGTCGTACAACATACAACTTTCTGTATTAAGTGACTGTACGGTACGTCTTTGCATGTACTTACTAATCTAACCTCGAAGATAATTGTGATATCTGAGATTAAACAAGATTTTTTAATGACGGCCTGGTGACAGTAAACGAAATGGTACAAAAAGGAGATGCACTACAAAATGCATACACAATGAACTAAGAATCACTGGGCGCGCATTTTAATTAATTATTTTATATAGCAATGAAATATATTTTAGTCTTCATTTCTCAATAATATTTTTTCTTTTGCATTTTATGTTTCAATTCGAAAAAAGGTTTTGCATTCCAAAACAATTATTTTAATTGCCTTTCCATTGCTTCAGTATTAAACCCTTGACAAGTGTTGAGCAACAGTAGAAACACCTGTTCTATATGAATCTGTTCCACTGATTATATTGCTTGTATACTTTATGAAGTGTAAAGGCAAAAACTATCATTACCACATTTGTTTAAAAGAATGTTGCAACAGTTTTATAGGAACTGACTACATTAAATATTTAGGAGAGCTTTCTACCAGGATTCAAGACATCTGGACTTGTAGTTTTTGTATTGTGTTTGTCTTCAAGGCAAACGTGTGTTGGTCGTTTAACACTTTTATAAGAACAGTTTGTGGTATGTTCTATTAGATTTGATTCTGTCGAACAAAACAGAGAATTTGATTCGCTTAAGGTAAAAACCAACTATTATTTGCGACGACTTTATTTCGCAATTCACCTGAGATGAATTGGTTCGCAGCGACTATTTTTCGCGACCAAGCCTTATCCACACCTAGGTTTTTCTTACTACTGTGTGGCAAAAACTGGTCCGCGGCGAGAAATATTCGCGACAATGAGGTTCTCACGAACCTCACGAATAATTTTCGCACTCGAATTAAAGTTTGTTTACAGTGAAAGGTTTATTGAGACAAAGCAGTTGATCTTATAATCTTGCATCTTATTTAGTAAAAAATAGTTGCGGGTAGAAAAAAAAATTGTAGTAAAAAATAATCATAAAAACCAAGTTATTTAGCCTTTCAACCATGAAATAAAATTGTTTACTTACTTATATTTAATTTCAAAAAGTGTAAATGAGATTGTATATTGTGTTGATTTATATCATACTTACTTTTAACTGCTTTGTTCATAGCTACCTTGCCTTCTAGGTATTAACTAATTTTATTCTGTGTAATGTCCATTCCACATATGTAAATACCATTAAAAGCCAAAAAAAAAAATGCAAACCTATGAAACAGCTCTCTCTCTCTCTCTCTCTCTCTCTCTCTCTCTCTCTCTGAGAGTAATTTTTGTGATAACTCCGGGGTTTAATACGTACAGTACTTCTGGACCTCTGGTTACTTGGTTGAAGCTGATATAAATTCTTGTGACAATAGTAATGCACAGCAACTTGTTGCAATTCAATTACGAAAAAACAAAAGTATTTGTGTCGCTGTTTCGTATATGAGACGTATTTATGTATGAACCAACAACTGTACATATTCAAAATAAATACAAGCATTAGAAATATTAAAATAACAGCTCATAAACTTCTTGCTTTAATTCAGTCATTCATCATATCTTACTCACTAATGTACCTCTAATTGATTCCTGAAGGAGAGGGCATGCCAAGCATCCACTTCATGATATACTGTTCATACAGAATACACAACTAAGTTATGTTTTCGTGGATTGGTGTCTCAACAACGCTATTCCAAAATTAATAATATTTATTACTCTCTCTCTCTCTCTCTCTCTCTCTCTCTCTCTCTCTCTCTCTCTCTCTATATATATATATATATATAACATCATAACACATACATAATATTTATATTTTCGAGTTTATTTTTCAAAACGCTGTTCGTATCCTAAGATGTTTTTAAGAAGATTGATACGTGACTCACTACATCAACAAAATTCTAGGAACAAAAGCGTTTATAATTGCAGAATCGTCTAGGTTGTTTACAAACATCAAACACAGGCTGCTCATTTTCTTTACTCATAAATTATAACATATTTCTTAATTCACTTCAAAAATGAAACTTAAATCAAACTTGTCTACATCAGAGATATATGTTTCAGCTAACTGCAATTAACGATCTTGAACACTGCGTGAAATCTTCAAGGGGTCAGTGTGATAAGGCATCAATTTACTGTTCTTAGAAGAAGTTTAATGTATGAATTATAGATTTAACTGTTACCATGTATTAACACGTCTTCAAACATTTTGACACTTCTTAACTTTGCAGACAAAGGGTCTTAACTGCATTATTAGGATATTAACCGTTGTTAATCTGAAAAATATGAAATATAGTTCCTTATCAGTGTGTCCTTGTCAGGTACGATAAGAAACATGTAAGGACTCAATCGATTTAATAACAAGTGTTAAACAACTTTTGTTCTTTTTACTTTGCCAGTAACTTGGAACAGATTGATGCACGTGAGTTTGGCGTCTGAGTAGGAGTTCCGGTGACCCATGGCAAGGCAGCTGACGGAGAGGGGGAGGAGGCAGAAGAGCCGTTTATCTTACTCTCGCAATGCTCCAATTCAAATCACAAGGCCGGCCTCGGGGAAATGTGGATGTAGAAGGTAAGAAATGGATTCCATGAAACCACCTCAAACATAAATGAATTGTCTTCACTTACATTTGGTAAAAATCAAGACTATTTTTACAAATTTATTGTCCTTACTTGCAATTATTTAATATAATTTCAGGCGATGACTGTTGTTTGGATAAATATTTGATAATAAAAGATAACTTTTGTTTTTCAGATGTTAGCCTACGATGAGACCATCTAATTTGAGGTGCTTTGTATTTGGAATAACTGTTGCGTTTCTTTTAACTCTACATATCTACCACCAAACGGCAAGAAACATAATATCAAGTACATCATCATCTGCTGTAAAAAAGGAAAAAGGGGATGTCGATTATCTTGACGATGGACCTCCAATAAACAGAAGACTCCAGACATCAAACTTAAATCTGTCGCAATGTCGAATCGTAAAAAGGAAAAATATTACATGTCAACCGTTGGTTCAAGGAGAAGAAAAAGCAATCAAATTAAGCCGGACGCTAAGATTTTCTGAATTGATTTTGCCGTGTTTGATTCTTAGTTTAGTCAAAAACTGTTCAAATCTGTTGGATGTTCATGGGTACATATTACACCCAATGTCGCAAGAGGAGCTGGAGTTCCCACTGGCTTTTACGATAAAAATGCACACAAACGCCGACCAAGGCGAGCAGTTACTGCGGACTATATACCGACCACATAACGTCTACTGTATATATGTGGACAGGAAGACAATCAAACAGTTCTATATGATTATGCAGAATCTGGGACGTTGTTTTGACAATGTCTTTGTGATAGAGGGGAGACAAAGGGTGACATACGCCAGCATTGATTTGGTGCACGCCGAGTTGGAATGTATGAGGGTTCTTATGAAGTCAAACGTGAAATGGAAATATTATATCAACCTTACTGGACAGGAATTCCCCCTAAGGACAAATTTAGAAATTGTTCAAATTTTAAAGAGTTTAAACGGAGCTAATGACGTTGAAAGTTACAATTTTCCTGAAGCTTTACAGTATAGATACAAGCACAAGTACATTAAAGTTGGAAACAATATGGTTGAAACTAACAATACCCATCCACCATTCCATTACCGAATAAAAATGAGAAAAGGAAGCGCTTACGCTATGTTAACATATAATTTTGTGAACTTTGTTTTACATGATGACGTATCGGAAGAGCTTATTTCGTGGCTATCTGAAAGCTATTCCCCTGAAGAAACTCTCTTCGCCACATTAAATGGTCTGCCTTGGGCTCCGGGTGGATACGACATCGAGACATCGGAAGACAACAGCACGTTCTTGTCGCGTGCTGTCAAGTGGCAGATGAAGGGCGAGACTTGCGGTGGGAGGTGGGTGAGGGCGGTGTGTGTGTACGGTCCCTCTGATCTGTCTTGGCTGGTGAAACAGCCTCAAATAATCGCCAATAAGTTTGATATAAACGTAGATACAACTGCAGTAGACTGCTTAGAAGAACGCATCCGGTACCGAACACAGCACCCCGACACGGGCGGTATGACCTGGAGTTATTATAAGAGCCTCCCCCACGTTCAAATCTTTCAGGATCTTACTCAAAAGATCGGAACTCGGCGCTACTTGGAATTCCTAGCGAATCAAAAAAAGGAATGGATTCGCCGAAACGGATAAATTGGTTATGTCGTAATTGAGTGATTGACGCTTGTTTTGTTCATTATTACAGCACAAATTTCAGCGACTTTTATTATTAGCCAGGAGCTTTCTTTTTTTTTGGGGGGGGGGTTAACTTCAAGGAACTATGAGTTGCAATATTTATGTGCTTTGTCATATATATGAATACATTTATGCAAGTCATACCATTGCTAAAACATCTAAAGATTCAAAAAATTACTACAGTATTGCGTGAAGAACATAAATCAAGGTAGATGTTATGTGACCTTTGATTTTACGATTATTTTCATCTAGAAAGTGTTGTTATAAACCTGTAAGACAATGGTTATTTGCTGACAGACACATTCTCATTCTCACTGAGCTTTTGTTCACTCTTACATTACAAGTATTGGTAACAACCACCATGCATTGTGTTCACGCTTTATTGACTTTTAGTGCTTTTTTCAATCGTTAATTCTTTGAAGGTGTTTATTTATGGGGTATTTTGGAGGGGGTGATTTTTTTTAGGGGGGGGGGGGGTGGGTTTCGGGTTTTTTCTTGATATTTTGTTTTGTTTTTGTTTCGTTTTGTTTTGTTGTTTTGTTTTTTTGTCATTTTGTTTTTTATCAGAGATTAAAAACATCTAAATTACATGTGAAATCCACGTCAGTGCGAATAGTTACTTATTTGTGAGTGATTTGATACAGCTTTTGTTGTTTCTATTTTCGTTTGTATAACTTTTAAAGCATACAAATATTTCATCGAATGATTTCTTTAAATACGAGTTTTCTTTTATAAATCGAAGCAAAATATTGAAAAAGTGCACAATGAGAGTTAATTAAGTTTGTTACCTTATCATTCTTGCTAGTACTGGTTAGAAGCTAGCATTTTTCACTGGGCCAATAGTTGCATCTAAAGCAACTTTTCTTTGTTATTTTTCAGACAATAAAATGAACATCCTGTTTGAGTTATTTTAAAATATTATGTGAGATTGCTTTTACATATGTAAAGTATATGAATAAAAAATAACATATAAATAGAAAAAAAATATTTTTGTTGACTTGTCTCTTCCCCAATCCTTAATCCTTTCATATTTGGGACTTTTTCCCTCATTTTCAAGGAGAAATATCGTTGTCAAAAATCACTTTATACATGAAGTAAGGAACGTTCGTACCGATATAAAGCTTCCTTTCATCATATATATTCAAATCATGTACATTAAGATAGATACTTTGAAATGTGTCGACTATAAACAATGCTACAATGAAGTGAAATTTGCTTACCGGTCAAATTTGACCGATACGAAATGTGCCTCAACCCCTTGGCCTCGGTTATAATACTTTAAAAGACTGGAAAAATACTGGGCATTACAAACTGTGTTGCAATCCTGTAATAGCTATTTATAGATTGTTTGGGGTATATACTAGAGAATCTAGAGAAGCAGAAACAGTCTGATCGTACCCAGTCATGGCCTCTGCTACAGGAGGAAACAAAGGTTTTGACGGGTAGGTTGTTACTGTGGAAAGTGATTAGTAGAGAGTAGTACTGTAGCTTTATTTTCAGTATTTTTAATAGTTGTCAGGGGAGAGCAGTGTACTAAATGGAAAAAGTCGAATATTAAAAAAATGAGAACAGAGTACCATAAAACATATCATTTATTATATTATAAAATATAGAAAGAAAAAAGTAAAGATTTCAAAAAAGAATAAAGTAAGGCTATCCTTTTCATATTTTATTGTTATAAGTACCTACTAAGTCTTGTACATGTAGTTACTTATCCGTTGTTACATTTCCCTTAAAGTGTCTCGCAAAGCTTCAAATAATTACTTTTTAGTTATGTAAAAGGATGAATAAAATTTTGAATCTTTATCATAAAATAAAAATCATGAAATGTTTCATTTGTTGTTGTTTCATTTGTTGTTATTTCTGTTGTTGTTGTTATTATTATCATTATTATTATTATTATTATTATTATTTATGGTAATTTATGTCAAATATTGTAAGAATATGAAATATGAAAGTACCACCTAATCTAGGAAATGTCGACTATACTCACTCTAAACGTAAGCATCTGATACTTTCACAAGAATATTTGGTTACTTAAGTTGTGATATGATTTCAAATTTTTTCCATCAGTAATCGGTGTTTGGAATCATCATGTCTATGTGAGTGCCACTGTCTTTGTCCCTCCAACGTTCATAAAAAATTCATAAAAAACAATCAGAGGAAAAAATTGTCACAAAGGGTGCTATAACCTGAAAGTGTGTCACTCTGATCTGAATTCATCTGACCAAGGTCAAGGTCACATGGCATTTATCCAAAAGTGGGCCGGATGAGTGTCTTAAATTATTGGACAATTCTCGTTTAATAAATCAAGCAAGTTGGTTTTAATGTGGCAGGCGGTATTTTTTTTAATCTTCCCCCTTTTAAATAAATATGTAATGACCTTCTCTACTTCGTGGGACATATATGTACAGTATAACTTTTAGAAACTTGTTGTTGGGCTTTTATTGCTTGTCTTGTGTTTCAACAATCTTCATTTTGATGTGAAATAATCAGAATAGGACAATATTTGTTTTACTGGTGGTTTTTGTAGAGAGCGCTTGCGTCAGGAACTGAAGGACAAAGGTTACGTAGTCGTTCCTGACCTCTTTACCCCGACAGAAAGCGACAAGTTGGCCTTGCAGTTCAAAAACTGGGTGGCCAAGTTTGACGAGGGCCAGATTCCTCTAAAAAAGAGGAGATCTGTGATACAAACATACAGAGTCGGCCATTTTGAGGCCAGTTGGGAAGCGCGCCTTAGGGCCAAGGCCGTTTTCCAAGCAGTGTGGGGGACTGAGAAACTGCTGTCCAGTGTTGACGGAATAGCCATTGCTAAACCACCTCAAAATGGTACACAGATTATTTTGAAAGTTGTTTACATACCGTATGTTCATACTTATTTCTACGAGGAGGTTTTCGTTGAATACTATTACACGACCAAAATAAAGATATTATTTTTTAACCAATTTTTAAATAAATTATATCATAGTTTAAAATGTTATAATCTATTTCTATACAAACGGTATTGATAACCTGCAGATACACGTTTATGTTTAAATTAAACAGTTGAATATTTCTATCTAGCTCAGCTACGTGAATAAATAATATTCAATTTTTCACTGGAATAAAATCTGAAGCATTATTATAGATGATGATTTCCGTGACGTAGATGCCGACTGGTTACACCTGGACCAGGGTGTCTGCCGAGAGGGGCTTCACGCATACCAAGGAGCGGTGTGTCTGGAGGAGCAGACCGAGGATGACTACTGCTTCAGAGTGTTGTCAAAGTCTCACCTCTACCATTCCGAATTCTTCCAAACCTTTCCAAACGCCGCGAAAAAAACAAAGCGCTTTGAGTTTTATAAAATGTTTAAAAAGCAGAAGGAGTTCTTTTATAAAAAGGGATGCAGAATAGAGAGTGTTCCCGTGCCCAAAGGTGGCATCGTTTTATGGGACTCTCGTACCGCTCACGACAATTCGCCTCCAATCGCAACTAGAGCGAATCCCAATAGATGGCGTTACGTCGTCTTCGTAAGCATGACACCTGCAATTTGGGCGAACGAAAAGGACATGGCATTTAGGAAGGACTCCTATCAGCGAATGCTTCTTACAACACATTGGTCATCTCAAGGGCTGAAAACTTTCCCAGAATACAAAGGGAATAAACGAAAAAGGAACCCCGTCAATGTCAGCATAGACGTTTTACCGGAAGTAGCTAGGACACAGGAAGCCAGACTTCTGGCCGGAGATAAACGCTACGATTTTGAAGACGGCAAACCTAATGGTCCTGCAGCACCAAAATGGAGATTCGGTGGTTATGAAAATTTTGGTACCGGCTGATAATGTTAAAACATCACAAAAAGTGCTTCGATTGTGTATGATCGTGGATGGAGAAATAATTAAGGACTTCATCTTTCAGGGACCGATTCTTCCTCATTAAACAACAGATTAGAACCATAAGACACACTTTCATACCTGTATCGACTAACACATTCCATTGCTACTTCATATTATTTTATATACTAGGAATGAACGCAATTTTAGATACAGTCATTCTGTACGTTGCACAAGTAAGTAATTAAGCTACTGTGGGTTACGGTATCACCAATTTGTGTTTTAATTAGTTCAATCAAAATGAAGGCTACATTACTTGTTGAATGCGAGGTACTCTGAAAAATAAACAGGGGTACTTGTTCAATGTACATGTTAGATACTCTATAGAAATATGAATAAAGTAGAGTTGTTGTATTAAAATTTGTGGTATTTGACTAAGTACACGTTTACGAGAGTAGATAACATTGTTTGATACATATCTAGAACAAAAAAAACATTGCTTGTAATGTTGCAAACTCTGTATCTTGTTCTATTTGTTGCCTTTCTATACTGAGGATTTGAATTTAGTAGTAAATACATTAGTATATATCCTGCAGTGACATGTGATGTTCGGAGAAAGCAGGTGATTGCATTAATATAGATACCATTTTGATTTTTGTCTGGATTACTAAAGATATAGCAATAAAGTTATTTGCAAATGATACATCTTTTGCGTTTGTCTGTACAGCTGGGGCGGGGAAGGGGTGAGGTGTGAATGAGGCTTGAGTGAGATAGGGAAAAAAGACACACAGATTTATTCAAGAATATTTGTACAAGCAAATTAATTTCTAAGTCTTTAACAGTTTTTTTTTTTTTGGGGGGGGGGGTTGAAGATTTAAAAAATTAGGACCTCGTCATAAGTTTGTTTCATTCGTGAAAATTTAGAGATATATTACATAACAGATATAGCTTATATAGAGGTTTATTATTAACATTTGTTAGAAAGTTGTGATATATTGCATTTAAACTGTATTGCCTCGGGCAGTGAGACATGATTAAGACTTTTGACAAGAATATCATTTTAAATGCTAACGGGATGCAAAAAAATATTTCCTATATCCCGACTTAATTCATTCTGGAACAAATCAAGGTTATTAAACCCATTTCGTATTTAGTTTGATTTATGAAATATGTCATAAACACGGATCAGCTATACAGGTAAAACTTATTGTTTCTACTGTAGAGCGCTAATTCTTTAGAGCTATTTAAATGGTATAAGTCTACATCATCACGTGATAAAATGATAATAAAAATATGAACAAGAAATATTCATAAAACATTAAAGCTAGTAGTAACGTTGCTTCTACTAAACCAGTATATCTCTTTTGATTCAATTTAAATATTTTTCAAAATCGACACCTGTTTTATACAAGGATTTATTATTACCAACCCTGGATCTTTTAAGGTTTTATTTTCAACACATTTTGTTCCGTAGGTTTATTGAAACTGCATATATCAAATAATGGTTCAAAGATACTCCAAATCAATTACAAATTTTATTGTAATAATTTGAATGATACATAAATATTTTAATAAACAAAACTACAGAATATTAACAAGACATAAATAAATAAACAATAATTACACATTACAACTGACAATAGAAACATAATAAATATGATGTGTGAGTTTTGTGTTCCTTCTTCATACATGGTATGTACATTTGTCCAGAAGTACCGATCAAAATAAATAAGTCATAAATAATATACAATCATACGGCATTAATACTTGCTCATCTGTATATCATACATTTTAAATACAAATTACGTAATAAGTCGACGCTTACAGCGGCGCTAAGTCGTAAACCACAGTACAGTCACTGACGAAACAAAATTTACACACTCATGAGGTTGATTCAAACGAGAGAAATTAAACATTTTCATAAAAAGAATGTCGCTTTCTATCGTAAACGACAATACATAGATATACATCATTATTACAAAACATAGAAATATAATTTACCTGATATAACTCTCGGTCATGACATATTCTAATTAATGCATATTCCCGTCGGCAAAGCGCGCCCTTGCACCTAACGATGTGGTTATACATTGAAATTTCTCCATATATATGTTTTGCCACGGAGCACATTTCTCTCATTAAAATGAAGAGAAACTTTTTAAGGCGTGTCTCAAAACCTTTGGTTAATCCCCTCTTTCATAAATATTTAGCGCTGTCACACAGTGTCAAGCTCCAACACGAGAGAATATGACAAATTGTCACGATGCCCAAAACCGAATGGCTTTGTAGAAGCACCCTTCTTAAATTGCCTCTTGTCTCAATGAGAGTCCTTCTTTGGAGGATTTCTTGTTTCATGTACCCTTGGTCATCATGTAAAGATAATGTATTCGAATTCGTCTGGTATGCACCCGTTGTATATTTTTACCTGAAACATCAATTTCAAGAAACATAAGATATAAGCCTACTATATTTTGATATTAATATATATATTGTATAAATGTTGTTCCATTAGATAATACTTACGTCATCAGCGTAACCTCTGAATCCATCTTCTCTGTTACACCCTCCAATCTGAATGGCAGGATGTCTGTTAGGAATGGATCCTGGGTGAAAAAGGAAAAAAAAAACGTTATAAGATTGGAATCCAATTTTACTGACATTCAATGCATAGTATTTAACATAGTCAGGATTTGAATTTTCACCAACCTTCTACTGAAATGGTCTCCTTTTTATCATTGATGCTAGCTGTAAATGTATCCCCTGCATACACATAAGTGGCTGTGTTCCATCTGAAGGGCTAAAATGTTAGATAATATTAGATTAAAAAAAATTTATACTAGTGCTAATTGAACTGTTTCAAAATTTATGTTTGTGTTAATTGAATTATAATATACAATATATCGTATTTATATCACGGTTTATAAGTGTATTTATTCGATTTTTGCTTACCTCATACGGTAAAACTATTTCATTGTTGCGTTGCTTGTTGGTGCTTAATTTGAAAATAGCTTGTTTTGTTTTTGTGTCAAGTCGAATGTCAACTGTAGAACCAATAGGAGAACCATTGCAATTGGACACAAGGCCCATTGGGTTTTTCGAATATCCATAAGGAAAGAAACGAATCTGAATTCCAAGCAAAGGTCCAAGCTCTACATTAGAGTATCGCCAAAATGAGAGTTTTCCGACTCCATAGAAGAAACCAGTTCCATCCTTTAGCCTGACATTTTCTTTGCCAATTCCATTCCGGTGCCCAGATTTGTCGGTGAAAGCTTCTAAATCACTTCCTTCGAAGTCAATCAGTGTATCGGGATTACAAACTGGAGAAATAATCAACATAGTCATAAGATTTTGGAAAAACAAAATTTCACGAAAATTTGAATAAACATTTCAGTTAGAGATCAAAAGAGTACCTTCTCCTTCCGATTTGATATTACTGATAACACATGTACATTGTGCTTCGTCAAATCGTGTGCCGGGTGAGCATTCTTGGACATTGAATCCATCTGTAAACGAGATCAATGACCCCTCCACGGCGGTCCAGATGCAATCTATACAAAAAAGTATATCGCTTTTAATATATATTTGCGATCTATCATTATTATTATCATAAAAATATTCGTATCAAAATGTTAACCAAAGCGATTGTCCGTTTCAGTTATCTATACTAGTATATCGTAACCACATTAATTAAAATACTAAACAAAACACCCTCTGTTATTGGTTAAGTAATGGACGAAAGAATTCTAGTACTTACTTCCTGGTACTGTGGGTTGTACCACGTCCATTGGTGGATCTTCGTCTTTGCACGTGAAATCTGGTACACATGTGTCTGCTATCCCATCGTATCGATAATTCTGGCTGCAGAATTTGAATTCTGATGTCCTACGGTCACATTTCCAAAAATATCGACATCGTCCCAAGAAAGGGTGGGATTTTACTGCGGGATTTTTACAGGGATCTGAAGATAAAAGAAAAAGATACAAAATATGAATGTCTTTCTTCTGCTTACATAATTATTTAATTGATGAAGGTAAGTTACAAATGCATAACCCTTACCCGCTGAGCAGTTGACATAAACAGACTTTTGACAAGCCAGTGTGTCAGGATTCCAAAAATTTCCAATTGCACATTCCTTTTCAAATGCTCTAACTTGGTCCCCATTTCTGTGACATTCGACAAATCTGTTGCAAATTCCAGCCTCATTCATATAGCAGACGTTACCCACATAGTGGCATTGGTGGCAAACGCCTACAAAATGATTGAAACAACTCTTAAAGGATGCAAACTTGGAAAACTATGCACACGTAAAACTATAAATTAGTAACAAACTTACTAGAAGGTAGTTCCTCTTTTGTCACTGAATCATTCTGTAGTTTCATTACTATAGTGCTGTTAACAGAGAATAATGGAGGAACTGGGGTAACTTCTGGTAATTCCCTAAATATGGACGCTCCTGCAATAGGAGCTATTCCTATATTTGAATCCTTCCCCGTGCCGCTTCCCGATGAACCTGCAAAGTTAATTGCTGGAGGTCGTGGTAGATCTGAAATTTTGCTGATTTTTGGCCCAAGCATAGGTTCTGCTGGTACAAATGGAACTGCATTTAGCTTAGGTACCACTTTCTCATTCTCTTTCTGACTCGGAACAGAATTTCTCTCTGTATTTTTATTCAGCGTGCTGGGAAACGATGGACCAGAAAGTTTTATTGGGGGCGGACGAGGAAGATTTGCGATGGAAGCAACACTTTTCCTGAATGAATTATTTAGTGTTTGGGTATTACGATGACTATTTCTGAAGGCTCTAGGAGAGAGCCTTGAAGGCTGTGGAAGTGTGTTTGGTCTCGCTGTCGTTGTAATGAAGCTCTGAAAAGCGATATTATCAAATTTACCGTCAATATTTATCGGTGGTGGATTATCTTGCGAAAACATGTCAGGTTCAAGTGAATATGAGAGTGTTGGAACGCCCGTGTTTAATCGTGCTTCCGTTGTACTTACTGTATTTGGTTTCCCAGTTACTAAAAATTCTTTGATTTTCATTCGATATGGGTCAGTTACTTCGATTTGAGACCTTTGTAACTGAGGTTCAAATATGAAGGCATTTTGCTTGCGAGCTGTCTGTTGGGTCTCTAATTGTTTTCTGGCATCTCTTATGACGTCAACTTGAAAATTTTGTTTTTGTGGGTTGAATGCAAATGCATTGTTTTTAGAAACTGTTGGTTTTGGTTGTTCTCTTCTTTGTACATTTTTTGTGTTTTCAATTTGGACTCTTTGCCGTTTAGGTTTAAATACAAATGCATTATTGTTTGTAACTTGAGCTGTTGTTTCTGGTTTTCTTCTTTGAATAGTTTTCGTGTCCTCGATCGGCAATCTTTGCTTCTTGGGTTCAAATACAAAAGCTTTGGGTTCTTGAACAGCTTTCTGAGACTGTGATGATATTGGTGCAAGACCTCCGGCCCGTTTTCTAAACAATTCATTATTGACTTTATCGTTGCGCAATCGTGGGTCTTGTGCTATTTGGTTTCTTTTATAGTTTGAATCAGACCAAAAACTATTCAACACTTTTCCTCCCATATTTCGTGCATTTGTACCCACATTCAAACCGTTTTGAAAGTTTTTAATTTCATTATTGGGAAAATCCTTTCTCATTAATTTGTACCAAATTTCAAAACTGTTGATCATTTTGTTTTCAATGTACGGGGCATTTGTTCTGGCCATATTCAGTTCTTTAAACTCTCTTTGCTTGAATGGCACAGATATGGGTGATGATCTTCTAGCTGATGCTGTATTTCTATTGCTCAAACTTGATCTGTCTTCAACAACAACAATGGGTGGCATCGTATTTTTACTTTCGAAACTCGATACTGAATTTGGGCTATTTTGTTGAAGTCGAGTGTTTGGACTCGATGGGGACCAAACAGTTTGATATCGCTGATTCCAAAGTGAATTATGTCTGTTTGCATTATTTGTTTGGCCACTATCAAATTTAGATTGGTCTTGGTTAAAGTAATTCGAGTGAATTGGCATACCTGGTTCGCCAAAGTTTGCCAATTTTTTGTTAAATAATGCTTGCATATCATTTGAACCTTTTCCCCTACTTTTATTTCTGGCTCTTGTGGGATTCTTCGTCCTTTCACGCTCATTTAACCTTATTGCTGATTCTTCTTCATTTTTCTTGTAATGTTGATACTGCAAAAGGGACATTCCACCATCCCGCTGCCTAGAAATAGGTTCAACAGCAAGAGGAAAGGCATTGTTCTGACGAGAGTTTTTATCAGATATAGATTGGATATTTACATGTAATTGTCTGGTGCTTGGTACATTGGTTGTTTTGGTTAAGGTAGATCTCTGGTTTGATGTTTTGGTCCTGTCATTTGGTCTAAAATCAAAATCAGGATCGTATGGAATTTTTGGTTCATATTTAACCATGTTTGCCTTTTTGTTTGTGTTCTCATTGAAATCCTTCCTAAATACGTCCGATGGAGGTGGGGGTGGAGCGGGCACAGCGTTAATTGGTGTTTTTAAACGAGGTTTTGAAATAGTAGTACTCTTTGGTTTAGTCCCAGAATTTGATGGAACCACTTTTGGTGATCCTAGCGTAGGTTTAGATGGTGTTAATGTTTCTTTAACGTTATTTTCTTTTGGTAAGACAGGGATAGATGGTGGGAGAGATGGTTCCTTTGCAACACTATCTGGTTTCAGTGAAGGCTTTGATGGCTTTGGCATTACGATTGGCTCAGATGGTGGAAGTGAAGTGTTTTCTATCAATGAAGGTCCAGGAACAGATTCGGTTGTCGAAATGACTGCAATTTCATCCGGAACAACCAATGGAGTTGTGGTTTCTCTTGTTAGCTGAGATGCTGGAGGTTTTCTAGGAGGCGGCATAGGTGGAGCGGGAAACTTTGTGTTAGGATTCTTCTTGACAAACTCCTTGAATTCCTTTAGTTTTTCTTCATAATTTGGGACGTCTGCTGTCGCTACATCTATTAACTCAGAAGGAGTTTCCTGATCAACAACGGTAGGCTTTTCAGCAGTATTTTTGATTTCATCATTGGTCGATGGTGCACTAATAGAGTCTATTGTGTTTAAATCTGAGGTTGTCATAGCCTCGTTTTCTACAGTATTTGTTAATTCTGTTATATCCGGAATTGCCTCTGGAGTTAGGATATCGGCTACAGGGTTGACTTGTTCATTTAGGGCGTTTATTCCAGTTGCGCCAGCTTCGTCTACAACATTTTCTGTTTCTAAAGGCAATGTAGCAGTCGTAGTTTCAACTTCAATTCCTGTTGGATATTCTTTGCGAGTTTCTGTCATACCAGTGTTTTGGTCAGGTACAGCTGCTACCACCTCATCTTGAACAGTTGGTCCATTATCCAAATTTCCTAGTACTTTGGAACTGTTTGCTGGTAACGTTGTCCCAGTGAGTAGAATTGGGTCACTTCTACCATCAAACGTTCCTTGAGGATCAAAGTTAGAGTCAACTGTTGTCATCGGTACATCTATGATAGGAGTAGTAGTTTCCATATTGTCTACAGCTATTACACCATCGCCTACTGAAAGCACCTCTGGCCCAGATTCTACCAAAGGCGCCTCCCCTTGAGCTGTTGCAACTGTTTCAATGATGGCTTCAGGTAAGTTCGCCCCGGTAGGTTTAGGGTCGGCAATTAATTCTTCATTGACAGAATGTGCTACGGTCGGTACATCAGTTGTTTCCTTTACGCCGGGTGGCATAGAAGGCAATGCTTCTACGGCATCTAAGACTGGATCAGGTTGAGGAACTGGGTCTTCTAATGCTGGACTGACTGGCACTGTGTCTCCCATGACATCTAATGCATCTTGTTTATTGGCGTTGTTTACTACTAAAAGTTCTTCAAATATGTCTAAGAAGACAAAAAGTTATTGTGACTTTAGAGAATGGTTTGTCTCTAAATTATGCAATTCCATTTTTTTTTATTTAACAGTTATTGGTAACATGGAATTTGATTTTTAAAAAACTTACCTCCTGGGGCTGGGGGACCGTCTGGAAATGCTGCAATATTTGGCACGATGTCTTCTTGGCCTAGAAAGAATGATTTCTTTATTTCAAAAATATTTTAAGACAGCATATGCATTTAAACCCCGTTTGTGTGAGTATTAGATCAGCTAACAGTACATATGCTCTCGATTATATACATATCAATGTTATTGATCATATACGTTTCAAATTCTAAAACGTTTGAATGAAAACTGTATGCGATGCATTAATTGGACCTGCTTTTTAATTATATGCAGTGAATTTATTTTGTTGGGCAGAATGAGTTATGAGAGAACATATCATTTTTGACGTATAGTCGGAGAATTAACTGTCAAGTGTTGTCAATCTTCATAGCCCACAGAATGGCTTTCTATATATCGTTACTTGAGTGTTATCCATCAAATTTAACTTTATTTTTTTCCAAAATACATAAGTCGTGATATTCTTTCTCGGGAGTGAGTTAAACATCTGTCAAAATGTAATGAGAAATTTGATGACACGAGACCATGGTTTTACGGATATCATATTCATTGATTGTTTTTGCGTTTGATCTTCGTCTCAACTTATCCATCAAAGACACTTCATAAGCCAAGTCATCGAAATCTTATTCCTGTTGCATAGCCTTTATAATGTTATTAGGTTGTAATTTTAACACAGGGCTATAAAGGACACTGGCCTTGTTTATTTCATTATTCTATTTTTTTTATTATAATTATCATTATTCTTTTATTATATTTTTTTTTAGTTGTAGTTTCATAACTATAGTGCCGTTAACGGATATCTGAAATATTCCTTAAAGACAGTACAATAAAGAAAAACTAGATTTGGGTTGTTTTTGTACATATACTAGTATGTCAATATAATGTTTAGGGGATTATTATTTCGATATTTAATAGGTTTAATTATCAGTTAAAGAATTGGGAGATATCGCGATATATCTTTGCTAGTAAAAAGTACGTTGCAAAAATCTAGTCTAATACAAAAATGTTCCAAAATGGAAACTTAATATCTGAAACGTTCAAAGTGATTTGTTTTGTATTTCATAAAAATCAAATCAATAACATAATCCTTACCTTGAGAAAGCGGTGCATGCAATACTGTTAGACACAGAAACAAGCCAAAAGTTCTCTCAGAGATTTTCATTTTTGAATCATTCAATGTCAATTTTCTTCAACTCTAAATGTATGGTTCTGTATTATCCTTTATATGTCCTTTGCTCGTGGTACACACATAGCTTGCAAATCCTCTACACGTGCTTATTAAGTCCAAACTTTAATTAATCGGCCACAAATATCGTCAAAAAGAAACTTCTGGTTCGCCAAATATAAAATTGAAAGTGTATTCCAGAAGGTTGAAGACAGTACGTTGATGTTGCGTCAAAGCCACGTTCGCTGTGTTATTGCCCTGTTCTCTCTCCCCTCCCCTCCAATTTATACCTCTAATTAAAATATTGCATGAAATTTCATACCTGGGTGATCACTGAACTCGTTAATGTGAAGCGTACAAGTGTTGGTTAATGCGTGTCACTTCATAATCTTGTTATAACTCTTCGTGATGAAAGAGCTCCATGTTTTGTTCTTATTGACAATCAAAAATTGATTTAATCGCACATCAAGTCAAATTTATACATGACAATCTCGAATTATCATCGTTTAACTCTCAACGAACTAAAACCAAAATTGGGAATTTTATAATTTCGTCTCACTCTATTTCCATGATAAACCATGCAATATTAAAGTGAAAAATGAATGATTTTAATTTCTGTTTTTTGGAACATGATCAATGTAATATTTTCTAACTGTAGAGTTGATAAAAAACAAATTTATATAATTAAACTATTCTGAAGAAATTCAAGAGGACTTTATAGCTATTTTCAACAAAATTGGATTTAGAATATCTTTGTTCATAAACTACTTTTCTATTTATTATAATAATATAAATTTTAAATTACATTATATTTTAATATACTAGTGTCATAGATATACTGGCGGGAACTTTTGTCTATATACGTGTGACGAGTACTTTATTTCATCTCGATCTGCGTGTTAATTGTTGTATTTATTGGAATGTTATAAAATAAAAAACAATGTGAAAAGTTCTCATGTATGAACTTGGTGATCATATCTCCTGAAAACCCCTGCGGGTTTTACAGGATATGATAGTTCATATCTGGAGATTACATTGGAAGGTAGGTCACAATCTGGAGGTGTATTGCATTAACAAAAATGTGTGTCCTCCATAGATCTAGGTTAAACTGGTTATAAACAATCAACCATCTTCAAATGTGCCTAATTTCTAAGTTATTTACTAATTTTCAGACAACCTTAACACAACATGCATGGATAGAGCAAAGCAATGTCGCTTTGAAATAAGAATTTGATTGCTTTAAGATTTGGTTATTACCGTTGTGAAATATTAAAACCATTACCTCCAAGGCGTGTTAAACTACTGACCTCGTGTCATCAAGTTAATGGGCATGTCTTTCTCTTCCAACCTCCAAAACGGATGACTTTGAATTATAAATTGTAGTTTAGGCTTGGTTAAATACTTTTATTTACCACTACGACACGAAAAATAACATTTATAGCAGACTTGGAATTATAAAGTGGATGTAAGGAACTCCTTAATTTCTGTTTGATATTTAAGGGGGTTATTGCTAAATCTACATTTTAAATGTTTCTTTAACCAGCGCAACCAATTGTATATGTATTTTCAATGATAGTGGACTTATAACTCTGTAATTGTGTATATGAAAATGACATCGTATCATCACTACTTTTTAACTTATAAAAAATATTTTGCTATTTAGATATAAACAAGTCAAAATTGTGCGACAAAATCATCAAAAAGGTAGGACATAACTTTACTACGAATCACAATAACTATGTAACTTTATATAACATTTTCATATTCTTCACAAAACCCGTTAGGTTAATTCCAACTAAATTGCGAACAAAGTATAACCATTGGGTGAATATCAAGTTTATTAAAATAACAGACCACATTTTTTTGAGAAAGGATTTCATTTTAGTTGAAATGTGTAATTCTAATAAATAATTCGAGTAGGGTAGAGTGTAATACGTATTTTTTTTCAAAAACATAAGCATTTGTTGGTTCAAATAGTAACCACCCGTCCAAAATGAATTCTGATAAATTTGTTTCATAGTGGGAAATTTGATAATTGTGAAAGGTTTGTTTTATTTTCGCCTTTTGATATTTCTTGTAGCAGCGAAACGCGTTCGTTGTGATTTGGTCATTTGACAAACCAAACCATCACTTATATCAGAGACAAACAATGGGGTACCAGTCGTTAGGGTGGGGACCTAGTAATTTGTAAGAACTTGTGTTCGAACCCTTTGTATATTATATATGGGTATAGTCCACTAATGCATTTTCCATAGGCAGTAATGTTAACGTTCGGGTTCATAGCTCCGGCCCTAATTTTCGTTCAGCAACGAGGGACCTCTTGAATGAAAGCTCATCAAATTGTCTCTCCCCCGTTAAAATTTCGTGGTGTGAAGTCAGATTCGTGTTCCCGCAAAATGCGTCTGTATTGAAAAACTCTGAAAATGAAAGTAAAAGTAGGGAATTTCACAGTTTTGAAAAGGGTGTACTTCAAACAATTTCAATTTTTTCCTTCAAATGATAATTCGATTTTGACAATTGCTTTTAAAATTGCAAATCCTCTTTTCTGACAGGTGTCAAGCATTCTGATTTAAAATGTCCCAATAAATGTATATCCACTCTGCAAGTATAGGAACTATTTTGCTTAAAGGCACTACTTTGTTGTCCTACCGATTCTAAAAATAGTTGGAGGGATATACCCATATACACAATAAAATATGTTCAAAGCAATCGTTCTAAGTCCGACGAATGGTGAGTTGGTACCATCAGGCCCTATCCCACCTACTTCCGGTTTGACGGAACATTTTGGTTTCCTCCTATTCCTGTCCTGTGGCCTGCGTACACCAGACACACCTATCCGTTTTCTTCCCGGGAATCCTGCTCTCGCACTTGCTGCCTTTCTTCATAGGTTTAGCGGTCGCAGTTTTTGCGATTCCTGAGGTTGGTTAACTTCTTCATGATAAGAACATATACTCACTTTACGCTGAAAATATAATCTGTGTTTGCACCTAGTCTTTGTTGGTTAATGAATTTCATGAGGCAAAGAAATTGCAGCTCTATTGACATTTGAATTTGTTTGGCATAATATTTGCATGCATTTTCGTTCGGTTTACATTTTGATTACTCATGTCAATTAGACCATACTTGATATACGCTTACGGTAGTGTTGCGAGAGAATGGCAGACGACAGCATTTTTTGACAACATATCAAGGTTAATACCCAGATTTGACTTTTCTTCATTTCAAAAAATATGCTTATATTTTGTATTAATGACCAAATAATTTTTTCTTAGAAAGTAAACAACTTTTCGTATGGATTCTGTAAATTTCAGGAACCAAATAAAAGGGAAATATCCTTGTATCATAGAGAAATTTATTATGATAATTTCAGTTATTTTTTTGTTTAGTATTAATAGATAATTTGAAATATGCAGTTCTTGGAATAACCGATATGATAACTTATATAAATCATATCATTACTATATATAGAAATTAATTTTCCTTTCCAAAGTCTTAGTGTTATACTTTTTATTGCCAAGTAAATCTCTGTTTTAATTAACCTTCACCTGAGAAAGAATTTATATATTCTCTTCTTTGATTTTCTTGAAAGGTAAAATTCTGAACATTGCGTGTAAATTTTACACCTTACATGAAAATTTCGAAATTAATGAAAATCTTATTTGTTAAGTTCCAAAGAAGCAGGCCTAATAAATTTAAGGGCGGAAATTATTCCATTTTTGGACAGTGACCAGCATATTGAAAATCACCGTTTGTCACGAAAATAAACAGAACCGGCGGGTCCACCCAGAGGTCAGCAAAACAGGGCCCAGTGACGTCATATCCACGCAACAGGCTAGAATCAGGAGTGATTTTCCTGTATTTATCAAAGCCATGCGTGATTGATAATTAAATCAGCGGTATTCTAAAAATATGTTTATGAATCTTTATTTTGATAAATACATTTTATTAAATACAATAAATACGTCATTTATTAGGTACAAGACAGGTACTGTCATTAATAATTGTTTATGATTTCTGTCGTTTTGGATCATTGTCATGCAGTTCATAGTCTTGTTAACACGACCTTCGAATTTTTTTTATAAATGTTAATATTTTAATCCACGCTCAAATATACCGTATGAAGTTTTGCAAAAAAATTCTTTTCGATGAAAGCGTACCAAAAAATTTCGGCATTTTTGCATGCCAAAATACATGACTTGTTATGTAAAATAAGCACTCATAGTCTTTGATGCAGGCCCCTGCTTCTATCTAAGATCTATTTCTGTCAACTGTGATCTTTTTATGATTACTTTTTTTTGGTTATATATCTGCAACCTTGTTATGAATAAAGAGAGTTTAAATATAGATCAAAAATAAAATGCATGGTTTTGATAGATTTTTTTATAGATTGAATTATCGATAGTGTACTAAATATTTCCGGATAAAGGATTTACTTCAATCAAAATATTTCAGTGGTGGGTGGTGGGTGGGGTTAATCTTCTACAGGTACATAGCAACATGAGGGGGTGGGGGCAGGCCCCTTAACATTTTCTAATACTCTACTTTCGTACGTTTATACTGTTTGTTTGGTCCCTCCAGTTAAAATAAAGGTGCTGCGTTTCTGCCGTAATCATGTTTTTGTCAATGATTCTTATTATATATAGGGTTACATTTTATTTTCATTGAAACTTAATTACTGAAGTAAACTGCTCTGTCGGATGACAAAATCCTTTCTAATGTATTTGCCCTCTACATAGCCAGTACGTGACATCCAAAATAAAACACTCACACAGATGCGGATAGCCTAATTGTCAACAGCAGTAATTAACAATCTCTTTAATGACTTCATTTCTTAGTAATTAATTAACCATTTGGCTGTGATGGAGCAGTTTCAGACTAAGCACATCAAATTAAACCCTAAGAATTCCATTAAAAAGACAACTATACTCGGTATATTACAATACTAATTTGTTTCTGTTTCAGTTAAAATGGGCCAAAAATGAAATCAATGGTCGTTGTAAAATTACTTATAATGTGCATATATAATTTTCATATATAGCACAATTTTATCATGCAGAGTTGATTTTTTAGTTCATTTAGCCAAGATGGAGTTTACTTTATGCACCGTATATCCAGAATACACTAAACATGAAATTTCGTATTTGATGAAGAAGCGAATTCTGGTGTTACGATAGACCAGTGTATGGCTATGATCTAATCTTTATACTCAATTTTATTCTGACGACATTGAAAAGGACAATAATGCAACACAACAATTTAAACAACAAAAGTGAATACAGGTAAACAAGCAACTTTAATCTCCTTGGTTTTTTCCTATGTGGTTAAACTTTCTGGAAAAAAAATAAAGCCCATCTTCAGATAGATAAATCATTAGGTAACAATTTAAATGTTTTATATGATCATTTGTATCTGACAGGCAATGATTTTGTTGCTCCAAGTCACGGGCGTTGGCCAATTTAGATACGACCTTGAGCTCACATTTGCACACAAATTACTTCATGTATGTTTTCATTAGGTTCCAAGACCATGTGGTATATGCTTCTGAATAGTAAGGTTCTCTGAAAGTGAGGCGCATTAATTCTTAGAAAATTTAAAAAGACTGTAAACAAACTATCTCTCCTGGACGTCGTATGATTCTACTGGTGTTTCTATTTTTAATAAACTTATCCACGATGTGATGCTGAATCCTCCAGTACCGAAGTCCAACATCAGTATTCACCTTATCCGGGACGGTTTCAAGATTGCTTTAGTATTTTTTAATACACATATCTCTTGTGAAGCGGTTACATTGAGTCTTATTTGCAATTTTAATCGAATAAATACTGTCTGAAATTGTGTAAGATATCTGCACAAAGTAACAAGAGGAGATGTTAATGGTACAGTGATATCAGTAAACAAATAGAGTACAGTGATATCAGTAAACAAATAGAGTACAGTGATATCAGTAAACAAATAGAGTACAGTGATATCAGTAAACAAATACAATACAGTGATATCAGTAAACAAATACAATACAGTGATATCAGTAAACAAATACAGTACAGTGATATCAGTAAACAAAGGCAATGGTGTACTACATTTAGTTACTAGTAACCCTCACAGTAGTCTGAAAGTTTCCTGGATTTTTTAACGATTTTGATATTTTACTTGCCAGGAAAACGATTTTGATATTTTATATCAAAATCGTTGTAAAAGCCAAGAAAACGTCAGATATTTCGGACTACCCTCGTAACATCTGCTGACTTTCAATGTGTCATACATACACAGTAATACGCTTTCATTGGTTCACTGAACGAGGAAAGTGAGACCAAAACCTCAAAATCAAAATCGACATATTGAGTGCCGAGTATAAGCAGGGGGCATTCTTAATTTTTGTTTCCATAAATATATTTTAATTAAACTGTAGGCTTATAGCGCAATAGTTATAAAATAAGACTATAGTCCTGTTGTCCTTTACAAAAGTTTAGATTATTGGGAATCAATAATTAATTGTCATGTACAAATTTGGATTCCCAATCATCTAATTTTTTGTAAAGAACACTATACTTGTGACAATACTACGACAGTTCCAGTTCCTTCAAACTTATCAGTCTTTGATTTAGTAAATGGTCTACAAGTCAATCCACTCTCTGTGCTCTGATGCCGGGCCCCTTATATACAAAAGTCTACAGCCCAAGTCATTGTTTCGAATAATTCACTTATCATATTAATGGGAAATATTTATCACACTGTCAAATGTTTATTGCTTCAATTTAATTTAAAAATGCTGTCAATTCTTTTGATACATAATACGTCGTGTATTCCAAGCAATGATCTATTTTCCTATTCTTGTTTACCACATCAAAGCCAACAGGTGGCTAATCAAGCACCTAATCAACACTGACTCTGTCCCCAACTAACTAATAACAGCATTTCTGGTTTCTAACTCGTTGTTCTTTTATTATTTCTTACTATAACTTCCTTTTTATTTTCAACTTTAAAGTAAAAAAAAAAACAGTAATATTTTGAGAGCAATTTTTTATTACAAAAATTAACAAAACAAGAATTGTAGTTTATAAAAAAGACTTGCATGGAACTTATTGCACAAATTATTTCCAAATTCTTACACAAGGATTAAGAGGAAGATTGCATGAAAAAAAAACCCATCTAAATGGTGTTTAAATGAAATTTCTATGCAAGACTATGGAAACAAGCAGATTTCTAAACAATGACCTTGACCTTAAGTGACCTAGCTAATATTTGCAAACTTCAGACACACAACAGCATCTTATGTAAAGTCTATATTGTTTTTAAATAAGTGGTACGGTCTGCAATGTACAAGTGAACAAATGGAATTCATAAAGGAAATACTGAAAAACAGGATATAGGCACTTTGATCAAAGTCTAGTGTACAAAATGTCATTTTAAGATAACAGTTTTAACTACCATAAGCCTCAGTTATTTTTAACAATTCTAGGCAAGAGAAACTTGATGTAGTCAATGGTAATTCGTGGATAATATATATGCACTGATAAGAAAAATAAAGCTAACATGAGAGATTGAAAACAAAAATACCATAAGGAATTCTACAGCAACAAACAAACAGATAAACAGAACACAAAGTCTGCTGGGCAGACCCAGTGTAAATAGCAGTGAAGATCATTGGTATTTCCACATTTAAAAAACTAAATCAGTGCACAAGACTTCTCAAAACAATACATGTAGTATACTTCTACAAACAAACAATATCATTGTAATAAGCTTATGAATATTCAACAGCAGAAACTGAATTATCATATCTATATGTTTTCCCATTGTCACTTATGTTTAATTGTTACTGTATTTTAATTTTGTTTTGGGTTTGGTTGCAATATTTAAATACATGTATTTGGAGCACAAACAATTCTAGTATCAACAATCATGATTGTGAAATTCTCCTTGGCAGCACGCATCTGGCATCCAGAGAACTTGGAATGTAATGACTGTATTCACCTGACAGTTTCCTCTTTATAATAAAACACGTTGTAAAAATTGAGCATGGACTAGAATATTAAACCCACCTCACATATCATCTCATTAAAGTAGTATAACAGATCTACACCTGAATGTCAAATCTCTATAAATGTACAAAATGGGTCAAATATGTCAAATATCTATAAATGTACAAAATGGGTCAAATATGTCAAATATCTATAAATGTACAAAATGGGTCTAAGGTCTACTGAGCATGAGTTATTGTTGGTTAACACTTGGTAAGATGGTTCCAAATAGCGCATGTTGAACATGGTGTTCATATAACATAATCACACAATATCAGATATATAAAGGTTAATAACTCTGGAGGCAAAAGAACCTATTTTTGGCATGATTAAATCACATTATATTGACACACCCCTTGCATATCTGTCAAACAAGGAAAGTCACAACATCATGAGGCATTTCTGAAACATTGTACCAATTTATGTCATGTACATAGATATTAAAGTTAAATAAGTTAATGAGCAATATATAACATGCATCACAATCTGTATGGCTAGCCAGTAACACATCGTTGTTTGAAGGAGTAATCCTTTGGTCAATGTTGTTTAGACTTGAGGTAGATCTTGTAGAACACTTTGCCGGCCCCTCGCACCATCAGAAAAAGCCAGTATAGTTGGGGGACAAAGATCAGAAGACAGCCAATATTACACTTGAGGGGGATATATACAGGCACTTGACCCAGGGGGAGGCCCGCATACACAGCATACCTCCAGTATAGGAATGGGAACACTAGCACCCGAGAGACGAGGAAGGAGGCGATCATTAGGAGACCCACCGCGATGTAGTACCAAGTGTGCTTCATCTGTAGCTGTAGAGGAAGAACACAGACATCAAGTCACTGGAAACACAGTACTGCAATTTCATAAATATTCATGGGCATCATTTTTTTGTGGATTTAGAAAAATATACAGTTTTGAGAATACCTTCGTTCGTAGACAATATAGTCCTACCCATTAGAATTTATGACATACCCCATTTTGATAAATATTTGATATAGTTGCCATACTCAACAATGAAATCCACAATGAGTGGTGCACAACAAATACTGGTAATGAAAATTTCCAGAAAAATGGTGATTATTGTTTTATTCATGTATATCCCAGTAAAAGAGTTGTACATAGCATGCATTGCTAAACATTTATATTGTCTCATATAGTTTGAAAAGAATGATGAGAAAATAATGCAAATATTTTTAATTTAACTACATTCTATAAATGCTTGTATGATTGATTGATTATGCCCTTTGAATTGCAGGTAATTAAATTAAGGCTGTATAGATTGGATAATCAAATTATTGCATATGTATCAGTCATTTATACGTCTACAATATCTTCTGATGTTGGAGTCTTACAAAAATTTTCTGTGCGGGCATGATTTCCTCTATTGAATCACTGAATATATAGATAGTGGAGTCATACGGTTCAAACCTCAAATTTAATTCTAATTTTGATTGATTATTGATCACTTATTGATGACACACAATGAACAGCTGCTTTGAATATAACTTGGTTAATGCAGCATAATCAATCACTCTCTAATTAATGCTTAGTAAGTATGAGAGACATAGGATTAAATCTATTTCAGTAGAATGAATGAATCTCTCTGACAATCACTGAGAAGTGAGTAATAAGCCACACATATCCAACAGATAAATCCCTTTTTTCATTAAGCTTATATATATATACATAAGCTTCCAAATTAGAAAGTAGATAAAATGTACAGAAATTTGACATCCTCATGAATGTGATGGGATAACTATTGATTTACGCCATGCCTATAAAGTCATTTACTTTCATGAGCTTGAAATTTTGTGGTTTGAGAAATAAAGGCATAGACCAATATAGGATCAGGGAGTTTTCATTTCCTGGTTTACAATACATGTATTAAATAATTTGCATAATACCAGCACATATGAACTACTGTTACATAGAGGGAGATAAATTGCACCAATATTTTTTCCCCTAGTACATTATCTAATTGTTTGGCTAAGTAAACTACATTATCTTAATATCTACCCTGATCATAATATCATATTTCCTGCCTGTTTGATAATCTTCCCCCCTAAAAAAAAGTGGTGGAAATTATTTTCTCTTAAAGGAATCACAAAATTTATGTTGCCCTCAACACCTGTCAATATTTATGACAGAAACTTTGTACTTTATTCGATAATATGTCAACTGATTTATATCACTTGTGGTACTTAACATATGCAACGGTGATTTATATAATACCTTTTGATCTTTAGTTAACACCAGCTGTACATCTCTTTCCAGCCAGCAGAAAATGTTATGTATAGCATATATACAGCATATATATAGCATAACGATCTATAATTTAGTCTTTCTTCCTGTTATGATTTGATAGTTTCACAGGTTACTGACTTACCTGAGCTAAAATCATTCTTGCTGAGATAAATGGAATGGTAAATTCACACATATACAAAACTCCGACAAAAAAGTCTCCAAGACCTCTACGGAAAAACTGAAAGAAATGAAGCATACTAGTTATTGAAAATATCCACAAGGTAATGTACAGTACAAGTATATATACTGAAACCAACTTTTATTCATGTTTGAGAAAGTTTTGCAAGTTCATGAAAGCCTTGTCGTTGCGAATACTTCTCACCATGAACCAATCCTCAAATTTCTCTGGACAGGTGTTTTAATTTCCAGATAATGTACTTCTTCAAAATAAAATTACTGCAAACCAGTCTATCTCTAGTAAATCGCGAAATAAAGTCCTGAATAAAAGTTTACAGTATCTCAATTTCTTACTTGCTGAAAGTTAGAAACAACTTTGTGTACTTGCATGTTTCTTGTACATGAACCATTATATCATCATCAGTGTACAATACTTACAATTATTGAAGGGAACAAGATCAGTGGTAGAAGAAGATGATGAACAAGCATAGCCTTGGAGTTTACAGCAAAATGCTGAAGTCGATGTAAAAAGGACCGGGTTTGTACCTCAGGCTTGGTATAAATATAAGTATAGTACATAGCAACAGTGTCATAGGAGAAGTAGGGCACCCCAAACACTGCATAGGTATTGGTCAACCAGTGTCTGAAACATTAAGAAATCAAGAAATTAAATTACTGATTTACTGTCCAACCTCATTTTGTAAAATAATGCCAGATTTGTTTGGTTTATTTTCAGCCACTTAATGTATACAGTAGCCTCTTAAGCAAACACTTTTCTAATGATTATCAATTAATGCTCCATCATTTATTAAATTATTCTTGTAACAATATTAAACTCCCAGAATTACATAATTTTTAGGATGTAAACAACAATGGTATACTCATAGATCAATAACATGCTGTCAAGAAATTATTTTGATAAATACATGCGCAGTATTTTCCTTTAGCCTTTTCACAGTGTACATGTGAGCATTACAGTAAGTACACTTTTTTAGGTGCCACATTTAAATATCTAGGGCCATGGTAAAAATGTCCATGCCATATTTATTACCAGTCTACATTAAGAGGGCTGGATGGTCGTGGCCATTTTTAGCCTAAAATTTACTTCCTTTAGATGAAGAGCTCTGTATAAAGATATAGGAAAATGTACAAATTTTTAAACTAAATTATTTGGATTTTTTCTTTACTAAATGATAGACTATGACCAAAAATATAATATTTAAAAGTTTAGTACAGATCTGATACATGGAGCCTCCTTAATATGACTCATTGTAGAAGTGAGATCAAAGACCAATGTCCAAAAAAACCTCAAAACTAAATTCATTTAGTTTGGGGAAGTAGGTTAAGTTATGTCATCCTACATCCATAATTACATAAAAATGTCCATATTTTACATTGGAATTTTTATTTACAAAAATCAAAATGTGTAGCTTTTTATTTATTAAAAGATATATACTAGTATGCTATTTATAGTGTAATACTTGTAAGAATTAAGTATTTGATATTCAAAGTGGAACAACATCATATCATTTTTAAGAGGAGGGAGAGGGTACTATTTTTAAAAAATGGGTATTAAATTTGTTTTTTTCTCCTGACATTGAACTTTTAAACCCCCTGTTAATCAATAAATCACATTTTGATAGGATTTTAGATGCAAAAGATAATGTCTGCATGCCTTAAATTCATGGGGAGCACATATCACAGTGTATCACGGTAATATCAAAAATTTATTACATGGCATGGATGATTTCCACTGCATATTGCAGGAAATAAGATAAAATGTTTAAAATGCTTATATATTATCAGTATGTCTAAAATTTGTTTGTTTTATTCTACACCAAAGGCAAAACTCTTCTGTGAGCAGAGTAAAGAGGTTCACTCCTAACTCATTATTTACCATACAGGCATACAAATGTTCCATAACATTTAATTAGTGGATAAATTTGGTAGACTAAAATTCTCCAATTTGATGATTTATGTGTCTAGCAAATCAACATGATGATAATTTACATGAGGAAAATAAGAGCCAAAAAAACTGTTTCTAGCAACTGTATTGAAACTCCTGTTTCAGCAGAATAAAATAAGCTGATATTGAAAATTGCAGACTGTGATGTATGTAAGCAATATTTTACAGAAATCTGATATCAGTTGATTTAAGGAAACAAGTAAAGCATGTTCATATTTTGTGCAAGATTATATATGGAGAGGCATCCTTAGTCAGTTGTCAGCCAAGTCAAAACACAAATTTACAAAATGTCTTCATCGGAAGTGATAACAATTTTTTTTTCTTTATTTCAAAGCAAATTGTACTACACAAAGTATGTACACTGGCAGGAAATTTAGCAGTGAAATACTCCAATCATCTTGAATCCCTTAATGATACACACATACTATTATAAAGATGCACATAGCAAGGCTAATGCAGGTTTTGCCATCAACTGAAAAGTACTTCACCAGGTTTGAAATCTCGATTTCCTCGTCTGTGAAGGGACAACAAAATAAACAATTCTTACTGGGTATAAGCATTAATCTGTTATGAGCATTTGTCTGTTATTAAAGACATTGAAAACAAAATATATCATATTAGTAATTTATCTATTATTAAGTATAAATACTCTGATAACTCAAAGGGAAACTGACATCAATATAAAGTTTACCTGTCCATCATGATATCTTTCTGACATTTTACTGCAATGATTAAACCAACTACTGTTGCTGTGGCTGCTTGAATACTGGATACACACCTAACCAAAAAACAAATTGGTTTTTTATATTTGCCAATGAGTAATAAATACATAAACAGATATTAATAAAGCAAATTTAAAATTTAAACTTGGTTTTTATGATTTACCAGGAAGAGACCCGAGACCCTGGTCACCCAATCATCACAAACATGACAAAAGAATACATATTGAGCATTTACATTTACAAGTTCATAAAATTTATCAGATTAGAGTTTTAAAAATGTTTCTTATGTCCTGTATAGCATAACATCAAGCTGTTAAATACATGTCAGCGTGAAGGAAAAAGCTGGTTTTATGCTGTTGCTTTCAACTTTAATAGTATTGAAATTTTCACAGAAAAACTGAGATAATATTGTATTAACATGCATATCTATTACTTTTCAGATTATAAAAAGGTACTTTTATGCTTCAATCTACATGTATTTCAATAGTTCTTCACTCGATCTTACATTGTAGACATGTATTTATAAATAAAATTGATGGATATAGAAACTTGACACAGAGTATGGTAAGGCCTAAAAAAAATATTGTGTGTTTAGGGTAACCCGACCTAACCTACAAAAATGCCCCAATCCTACCATTTTTAGATGTCTGTTTTTATCCAATTGTGATTTTCATATTATTTCCATTAAAAACCTGTTTTTAGATATGAAACAAACAAACATTCTTAGGATTTTGTATTTGTGCCCTCAGGTAGAAAAAAATATGATAAAATATAAAAAAAAAAAAAAAAAAATCCCTACCTACCTAACTTACTTTTTTCATCAGTGTTACCCTAAACACACAATTTTTTTTCTAAGGCCTAACCATTTTCCAGGTGTTAACATCATACACATTTGAACAATCCATGAAATTATAACAAATTTTGTGTAATTTTACCACAACAATTTATAACCTATATTTTGACCCCATTCTCACATATTAACCAACACACACACATATGGAACATAAATGAAACACATAAATCGAATACTAAAAAAATTGGTTTTATTTCTGCATTTTGCAATAACGTTGATAACAACGTTGTACATTGAAATGCTCTTTGACATCTAAAATCAGACTATCATCAAATATGTCTATCAAAAATCAAATATTGATGTCATCTAAACATACTTTTCAGTTACATTATGGACGTCTGCATCAGTAAGTCTGGAACCAAAAACCGTGTAAAGAAGATATCGAATAATGATAAAACATGCAGGAAAGAAAATGGAACCGCAGACGAAAACACCTAGCTCCTCCATATTTGTTGATACCTACCATTGACTAATCAATTTTGTCGTAATAACAAGAATCAACGAATCAAAAACATTGTTGCAAATTAGATATCAATTTTCTGTATGTTGATCCCGATTTTTCCTAGTCAATACTGTAGAAAAAATTTTCATTCTTTACCATGTTAACAAAGAGCAAATAATGAAGCTATATTCATAAATTAATGAATATACGGTTTTCAAGTAAAAATTGCAGGCAACTATTCCACGGATGATCGAAATATTAAAGCAGGTTTCCATTCGGTTACAAGTCTCAACTTCCGGTGAAGAAAGAAGCCTTGCATTTGCAAGAACAACGAATTTGAAACAGGCAAGCTTGTTTGAAGTCTAGATATTTGAGTCAGAGATGTTTTTAAAATGTATAGATGCTTTAATTTAAAAATCCACAGTAAAAAAAAATCAGATAGCTCATTCACTCGTTAAAATGTTTTTTGGCTTTGTTTACACATCAAATCAGCTGATTCAAAGCATTGTTTACAATCCGAATGGTGATAATGCATGGAAAGTCAATTAAATTTTACCAAGACTAAATAATATGTCGCATAATTGAGACACAAGACATAATAATCGTTGTAAAAATTCATTATCATTGAAATTATGTACTGATACTCATGGTCTTTTTATTCAATATCCATGAGAAGTATTCATATGTCATATTGTATGTAACTGGAGACATGATAAAAGACCAGACTGTAATTTTCTATCCAACTCCCAAGATAGATGTTATACCAAACCATCTTAATGCAACAATCCTGCCCCTTAAAGGGACATTGAGGTTTTTTTAGATTGATATTTACCTGTTAATTCTATAAAGGGCTGGTCACAATGTAATACGATGTGAGAAAACATGATGGTAAAAATACCTTTATCACATATAATCATTCTTTTAACATATTTGATGCTAAGCCATGTGTTCTTATCCTGTCAGCAAATTTGAAATGGGTTAAGGATTTACTTTGTATGAAATTGAAGCATTAAAAAATTCTGTTTGAAGAAATGGGGAGAACCAAAACAAACAGTGGTGGCGGGGGATCCAGCCAGAGTCCGCTGACGTCCGACAACTCAACAAGCACCGCTGCGGCGGAAACCCGCATCAAAGACCTGCTGAAGGAGCTGTACGAACTCATTCATCAGATACAGGTACTCACATTGTCACTGTCAGACTCACTGTACAGGTACTCACATTGTCACTGTCAGACTCACTGTACAGGTATTCACATTGTCATTGTCAGACTCCCTGTACAGGTACTCACATTATCACTGTCAGACTCACTGTACAGGTACTCACATTGTGATGTCATTGTCAGACTCACTGTACAGGTACTCACATTATGATGTCACTGTCAGACTCACTGTACAGGTACTCACATTGTCACTGTCAGACTCACTGTACAGGTACTCACATTGTCACTATCAGATTCACTGTACAGGTACTCACATTGTGATGTCACTGTCAGACTCACTGTACAGGTACTCACATTGTGATGTCACTGTCAGACTCACTGTACAGGTACTCACATTGTCACTGTCAGATTCACTGTACAGGTACTCACATTGTCACTGTCAGATTCACTGTTCAGGTACTCACATTGTCACTGTCAGACTCACTGTACAGGTACTCACATTGTCACTCTAGTCACAATTAGGCCTTGAACTCAGATCTATGTCTTTTAAACTTGGATAACCTTAATACTTGAAAAGGTACCAGAATTTTTTGATTCATCAGATACAGGTACTCACATTGTCACTGTCAGACTCACTGTACAGGTACTCACATTGACACTGTCAGACTCACTGTACAGGTATTCACATTGTCATTGTCAGACTTCCTGTACAGGTACTCACATTATCACTATCAGACTCACTGTACAGGTACTCACATTGTGATGTCATTGTCAGACTCACTGTACAGGTACTCACATTATGATGTCACTGTCAGACTCACTGTACAGGTACTCACATTGTCACTGTCAGACTCACTGTACAGGTACTCACATTGTCACTATCAGATTCACTGTACAGGTACTCACATTGTGATGTCACTGTCAGACTCACTGTACAGGTACTCACATTGTGATGTCACTGTCAGACTCACTGTACAGGTACTCACATTGTGATGTCACTGTCAGACTCACTGTACAGGTACTCACATTGTCACTGTCAGATTCACTGTAAAGGTACTCACATTGTCACTGTCAGATTCACTGTACAGGTACTCACATTGTCACTGTCAGACTCACTGTACAGGTACTCACATTGTCACTCTAGTCACAATTAGGCCTTGAACTCAGATCTATGTCTTTTAAACTTGGATAATCTTAATACTTGAAAAGGTACCAGAATTTTTTTTCTTGTCTTTATGGCTTTTAATAATATGTTTCTATGAGATATGTTGATCTTCGTATCATTAAGTATCATCAAGATATCATTAAATTGGAGCATTGAAGATCTGATTTTAATCAGATTGTGCTGATACGCTTTTGCATGGTAAAATTGATTCATTCTTTTGAATTGGTTATCAACTTTTTTGCTCAGAAACATAAACTACGGTAAGTTATGGATTGATTTATTTGTAAATCACCTTTCAATGTTAGAGCAAGTACAGATGTACTAACATACAAAAAATATAGTATTTTAAAATAAAAAAAAAAAAATTAAAATCTTCGTCTATAGGATGAAAGAGCCCAAGGTGAACACAATCTCACCAACATCTCTAAAACCCACGAAAGGATGCAGCAGGAACAAAAAAGTAAGAATGAAAGTAAGGCCATTTCTTTTATCATTAATTACCTTTTCATTTATAAATATTATTATTATTATTTTGATGACTTTAAATAATGAATGTAATTTTAGTCTTTCCCCATTAAGTGCATTTATACAGTATATACTAGGGGTTTTTAAGTCTGCCTTCAACCAAGATTTTAAATTAATATGTACATGTACGGTATATCTTCTATTAAAAGATTTTATATTTTTAAACTCTTGAAACAGTTTTTTATCAATGTTTACTGCTCTGGAATCAAGAAATCACAGTATGGTTTGTTAATATACATGTACAGTAAATGTAGTCTTATTTTTTCCTATTTCAGTAACACCATACTACAAGAACAAACTAAAAGGATTATACAAGACAGCCATGCAGGATGCTGAGTTAGAGGCTGAGTACGATGTTTTATATTTGATTTATATTTATGGAGAAACTAAGCTAATCCATATTCTTTTGAATTACATTCATAAACATACCATTGTATAATGAATTTAACAAATCACTTCTATCTTATGCATCCATGACAGCCTTAAGGTATTCATTACATCTTTTTCTGATTTGTAGATTGCTGAGGAAAGCTCTTGATAAGATTACTGAAGTGAAAAGCATAAGAGAAAACAGAAGGCTAGGTCTGTACATTTCAGTCTCATTTTCTCCACATTTAGAGGTAGATTGAATGGTCAATATATGAAAACAATTATGACCTTTGCAGACTCGGACCGACCCAAGCCGATCATGAGGCGTGGAGTTCTGATGTCCATGCTGCAACAGAATGCCCAGACTCTGCCCCTGTGGGTCAGCAAGCCAGGAGAAAGGTGGTTCAATGTGCTATTTAATAGATGAATAAATGGGTGTTACTTGTTAAATACATGTACTTGTATCTAATAGCTATAACTAGCAAACTTCAAACAAGAAAAATGTTTGTAATTGGATCAGAATTGGCAAATCAAAGTTTTGGGGACTAGTTATTTAACCCATTTTGTTCATTACATATAATAATAGTAACTGAAATTTAGAATCCATTACATCCACTTAAACCAAACAACAGAGTGTTCCTCTAGTTGATATAGTAGTCACTAAATAGGACTGAAATTTAAGACCTGATATTGTGCATTCTATTTTGAAATCTTGCCCAACAAGCATTTTGCATTCACAAGAAGTTTGACAGTCTTGTATATAGAAATCTGATGAAAGCCTCCATGTGGTACATGCACTGTAGTGCACTAGCTTCTACGGATCTGTTACTCTTGTAGACCCCCTCCTTTATGTGGTGCTATGCCGGCTGACAGTAACTATGTGGCTAAGCCCGGTGACAAGGTGGCAGCACGAGTTAAGTCTGACGATGAAGAGAACTGGATCCTGGCGGAAGTTGTCAACTTTAATCAGAGCTCCAATAAATATGACGTCGATGACATTGACGCAGATGAAGGCAAGGAGTAAGTCTCAATTTCCAAAATTCTTTTGATACAGATGTAAATACAGAAAATTTTATTGTATTTAATCAATATACATGTAAAAGGAAGTCATAAACGCTCTGGAAAGGAGAGTGCTCACCACAATCCAAAGTGGAGTGGTGCAATTTTTACAAAAAAGAATGCTTCTGAAGGAAAATGAAGACTTTTAGAATTAATGTAAAACCAAGGTAGTACACATAATTTTCACTTTTAGACACACAGTAGCCCCTGGATATCAGAGAGTGGCCACTATTTTGGGAGGGTCCTGTTTAAATAGAAAATATATGATAGAAAAACATTTATTTAAAAAAAACTCACACATGAAGGCTAAAATGATTTGTAAAATAGATGTAGAGAAGCAATCTAGTGAAACTAGTATACAGAATGATAAGTTATCCATAATCAATAATAGGAGTGGGTATAGTTTTAGACAAAATATGTACAATCATGTAAAAAAAAAGTCCAAAGAAAATGTATGTTTATTGGGAAATTGATGTAGAAGCAATGAATTCATTTGATATGATGAATATTCATATTTATTCATAATTCTTTATGGTCTTAGGTATGTGTGTTCGTATTACATGTCCTGGTACATATATTTCCAGAACTTGTTCCCATGGTCAAAGGCTACAATGTAAAGATTATATAATTTTGTTTTATTGTCAAAATAATATATGCATTGTAGTATTTTTTTTAAAAATCAGACCAAAACTGAAATGAAGAGAAAAAGTTTAACTTACAATGAATCAAAGTACTGAAGTACTAACGGGAGTTGATTTTATCGATTATTATTTATTTTAAAATCAACGATATGCTATTTTGCATGGCAAGTAGTTTCTATAATCTTTATTTGAATTACGCACATTTTTTAATATGAATTATCAGACTTTTCCGATTTCGATATGAATCATGTTGTGTGTATTTAAGGATAGAATTAATTCCATCAAACTATGTATCAGTAATCGAAATATTTCTGGAAAATTGTATGGATCCAAGCAATATTGAACTCTAGTCTTGTTCAACCAGACGCTCGGCTGTAGTCGCTAATCTCTGACAGGCAAGAGAGACTCTCTGCTTGTTGGAGATTTACAGAGACAGCTGAGCGTCGGGTTGAATGAGACTATATTGAATTCTGGCGTAGGAATACATTCAACTACAAAAAATATCTTAATTGTTCATAACATTTAAATTCTGACTATTTTCATGGTATTTATAAATAAGTTTCCTTGAAAAGCAATGTTTCAGCATACATTACATAAATAAGTTTCCTTGAAAAGCAATGTTTCAGCATACATTACATCGAATAAATCAATTATTTTCAAGAACTACGTCTTGTCAGCGGTGATGATTTGTGCTTAGGTCCAAACACTGTTTCACTTCCGGTTTCCCAGAGTAACTGCATAGGAGAGTTGATTACATCAACACCCAAAAATAGGCAGAAATTTGTGACAAATAGTAATAAAAATGTGGTTTCACTGTTATCAATCAAATTGTGGGTTTCAATGAAAATTATTCTGGCAGTTAGGAAATTTTATGAAAATTAAGAAAGGTTTTTTTCTTCCTGAGTTTAATTTTGGATGGATGATCTATTAAGCTTGATTGTGGTTTTGACTTCAGCAATAAAGTTATATTGATTTAAAATTAAAAACATCAAAGCTAAATGGTTTTATTTATTCCCCATTAATTTAAAACCCTATAAATTCATAAACATTTATCAAATTACATAATCAGAACTGGATATCAATATTTTAAATTTAAAAAAAAATGTTGTTGGGTTACAAAAACATCACTAACTTCTATAAAAATTGAACAAAATATTTTTTGGTTTGCCAGAACACTTTAAGCTCATTTTGTTGGCAAAAGCCAAAGTCCCATGGAAAATATTTACACTTCAACATTGGGGAGAATCTTTTAAAAGGGAAAAATAACTTGTTACCCTTTAGGCCTAATATTCATGAATTTCTTTGGAAGAGTTTGATTTTAAAACAAATTGTGTGCCTTACTTTGTTCATAAAAGTTTTTCTTAAAGGACATAGAAAAGAAAATCAATATCATTATGCCTAAACAAAATGATATCTTTACATTGTCCATAAGATATTACCGTATATACAGTAGGATCAAGCAGCTCGAAACCTAGTTTATTTGTAATATAAAGGCCCTTTGATCTTTGTGAATAAACTTAGAGTGCATCTTTAACTTAGGACTATTAGTTCTGTTGTTTGATGTAGGTAATTGTTAATTTGCTTTTATTTTTTTTAGGAGACATACCCTCAGCAAGAGGCGCATTGTTCCACTTCCTATCTGGAAAGCCAATCCGGAGACAGATCCAGATGCCCTGTTCATGAAGGATACAGTAAGTACCTACAGCCTACTCCACTTATATTGAAATCGCTTATTTTGAAATAGAAATAAATCCCAAGTTTTAGCCTCTCATTTTCTTTGCATTAAATTAACGGTTATAATGAAATTGGCTGTTTTGAAAAATTGCTTATATTGAAGCCACTGATCGGTCCCCAGAGGTGATAATTATTGTTTTAATAACGGTTATGTTGAAGTACTCCCTTGCAGCTGTCATTACGGTTGGTGACAGTGATAATGCCTGATTGACTGACTGGTTGATATACAAAGGTGTGAATTAATAAGTTCTCACCTTATGTGTTTTTACACCTCTTGTAAAAAATAAAATTTATTCACTGTTGAAATCTTTGTTTTTACATATACGGACGTATTGAGGCTAGACGTAATATGGAAACCCCATAGAAAAGAAAAACATTGTCTTTGAACACTAAATACAGACTAGTTATGGCTATTGAAAAAAAGGAGAAAGCCTAAATTCAAAATAGCTAAGGATTTTAAGACTAACCTGAGTACACTTACGGTAATATACAAGATGCGTACAGCAGTAATTGAAGCGTTTGAGTCCGGTGATTTTTCTCCAAAATGTAAAAGAATCGGGGATTATGATGAGGTTAAAGATTGTAACAATATGAACCTACAACACTAACTGATATTTTAATTAAACTTTCAAGTACTTATATTCCATGTACTCTGTTCACTGCAATAAATAAAAAATGACAAATGTTCGGGTTTGTTTTTCTATATTTTAGATTGGGATTGAACTGTAAAAAATGGTGGCTTTGCGTCAGTCCTTTTCACTTATATTGAATTACGGATATATTGAAATAATTTGCATGGTCCCCTGAATTTCAATATATCCAGAGTAGGCTGTACCTATAGTACCATAAGAGCTAGTGCTCCAATTCTAAACTGCTTCCTAGACTTTTTGTATATCATACTTCATATTAAAAGGGTCTTAGTTATTATAAATCTGAGGAAAAAATTATTCTTTTGTATTTAAAAAAAACTTTTTTAATATTTTATGTGTTATATAAATTAAGGCAGGGCAAAAACAATCTTTAAGCAAAGAATAAATGTTCATCATACAGATGAATTTATTTGGAGGCTCATACAAAAACTAACTAGAGATTCTTGGATTTTGTATTTCAGCTTGTCCTTGCCCTGTACCCACAAACTACTTGTTTCTACAGAGCTTTGATCCACGAACCCCCCAAAAAGGTAATGATTGTGTAGCAGGTTTGAAATTCTGTAACATATCGATCAAACATGTACATGTATACGTGAATGTATTATCAATGTCTCTGTAAATTGTCTTATACATGTATATCAATGTGATGACATCATAATTTATTTTGCATAGCATTGCTATGAAGTTTGTATCCTTTGCATACCAATAATTCAAAAGGCTTCCAAAAACAATTCAGTGATAAAAACAGGGTTTAAATACTACATTTGTATATGTGATAAAAAGAATCTCTTACAATTTTATGGTTGAGTATGATTTTTATCCTGCTTGTTTTCTATCCCCTCTCACAATACATTGGATAAAAAACCTATCCCACCACAAATGTAGAAAGAAAGGTTCCAACCAATTGATTTTGTAATCTCTTTTTACTCGACCCCAGGGCAACTATTTGGTAGAAAGGTCCTACAAATACCTATCCCATTACAAAAGAAGAAAGATCCTATGTACCTGTTTATGTCCCTAAGTAGAGTTACTTGTACTGACCAATGTATTACCGTAATGTTTGCAATCTTTTACCCAGCCCCAGGACGACTACTCAGTGCTGTTTGAGGACACCTCTTACCCTGACGGTTACTCCCCGCCCCTCCTGGTCGCCCAGAGGTATGTCATCTGCTGCAAGGAGGACAAGAAGAAATGAGGACAATCCAGGACTTTTCCCAGACAGTGTGTGTGGGGGGACTGGAAACATCACAAAGGCTGTGATTCTCAGTGGAGAATGAGAGAGCTTGTTCTCAGAGTGATGACATGCTTAGTTTCAGATATGCATCATTTTCATCTGTGTTTCAGATAACAAACACTGCCCACCAGGCTCAATTATTGTGGCTAATTACCCAGTGAATGAAAAAGTATGCTTATTACTGGTGTAGTAGATTTGAGGACAGTGTTGTATAGGTGATGTATTTGGTGCTGATTGTGCATCTGTTTGTAATTATAATGACAAGAAAATCAGGGGATGTTTATTATAACTATGTTGATTTATTCCACATATAGAGCACCTTGCAACAATTACTTTAATGTTACATCACAACACGTTCAACAACTATAAAAAACAATAAACTAGCTCAAGACTTGGAATGTACTAGGGGACATAATAATATATCAAAGGAACTTGTAGAAATTTATCATGCGAAACATGAATTATGCATTGAATTATATGAACAGTGAACTTGTCTTTCAGTTGGACGGATATGATATAAATATTGATGTAATAATTATACAGTGCTTCACTTTTGGTTATCATACAAATAAAATTTCTATAATTCCACTATGGGTTTTTGTATTATCAATATCAAGCTGTCAGTTTACAATTATTACTGAAAAGGACTGCAGTGTCTATGGAATTCTAGAAATAAGACTGAAATGTATAAGTGATTGCTAGTCTTTACAGAGGATAAAAAAGTATGCGCCTTTTCCAATACATGTACTGACAATATACTGTACATTGGTGTTGTGTATAAAAATGTTGCATGAAGATTCATAAACAATCTACATGTATTTTCCTCTTGCTACAACTTGATTTAAAATCTGTGTTAAGATTTCATTATCCTGTGCAGTAAGATTTGTGTATCTCTAAGTCCCTGGCTCGTGAATACATTTTGTCACACTGAGTACAAGAGAACATCTCATTTTTCCGGTAATGGTGGTCATTGTTCGACTTTGAATAAGTGTCTGCTGATTGAGGATGTTTTTCTTGGGACAGGGACCTTTTCTTCTCTTGCCCTGAGGGGGGCACTGCAGCTAAAATGAGAGTTATTTTGATAGTTTCGCAATACAAGGGAAGTAACTCTACAATACTACAATGTTTTACAGGACAAGATTTCTTACATTTAGGATGATCTTCCATGTTTAGTTTTCCTGATCTTTTCAGTTGTATGTAGGCACTGATACTGGTTGTGTTAACCGGGGCCATGACCATCTTTTTGCCGCTGGCTGGGCGTTCTGCTTTCTTCGCCGCACTAGAGGGTCTGCTTCCTCTTCCAACAATGAACTCATCAGAAACAGGGATCTGTGAACATTTAAATCACGTCAATTCAAAATAAAAGTTTCATAAGGCAGTTAAATGTTAAAATAAACTATGATTTATGAACTGTGTACGAATTGTTTACTTATGTTTAATCAATCTTAGAATTATGCAAGATCCTTAACCATAAATTGTCAACCAGATTCTTTCATATCATTGTATATTCTTCCTTTTGCAGTAATTTCTAACTAAGTTTAAAGTCTACTATGGAAGTTTACTTCTGGAATTTTACAAAGTTGTAGCATATTTGCCCTGCTCAGTTGTAATGAAAAATATATAAAAAGTGAAGATCTGGGTAAAGTTGTCAGGAGATCTAACCCTTAATCTCTACACATGATATATTGTAGGTCTCTGTGTTACCACTGAGCCAGTCATTGTTGAGTATCAACAGGTTAAATAAACATGGTACCATTACTACACCCTTATCAATATACTGGTAAAAGCCAAATTTCTCGGTTATGAACAGATTTTCAGATATTTAAGAATTACATGTACGGAGAACACTGCTGAGGATCATTGTACTGCTTCCAATGTTCTATTTATAAATATTTACCACTACATGACTGTGTATTTTACATCATAGAACTTTCTTTCTTAAATACATGTAATATGTATAATGACATACATTTGAATCACATAAAAAATTACTGATAATGTTTTACTACACAACAAATTTGTTGAGATTAAATAAGAAATCCTTAACATAATTATATAGACATATATTTGATTTACATATTAAATTAATCATTAATTAAAATTAATACACAACAAAATCAGCAAGATAAAAGAAGACACCCTGCTTTATAAGTCTCACCCCATACGCTGACGGTGAGGATTTGGGGGGCTTTCCCGAAGAGGGCTTGGTTCTTGGTCTCTCCTCAGGCTCCGTTCTTGCATTCTCATTCTTGTTTTCATGATATGAACTAAAATTGAAATAAGAGATAACATCAAACTGAACCATCAATGAGTTGAAATTGTAGAAATTGGTCAGCATTGATATGTTTTTCATAAAAAGTCATACCTGTCTGGCATCCAGATATCTTTCTTCATTACTTTTTCTTCTTGTCTCGCATTTGTGAGATTTTCATCAGACCATAGATGCATTGGTTCTTTCTGAAAGACCACAGGTTTTAGAAACACTTAAATCGACATGCATATTTATATGGAGTGGGCTGTGATTTCTAACTCAATTTGACATACCCCGGTATCCATGGTATTTGAGATATTAATGTTTGAGATAGAGAAGTTTGGCTGTTTGTGACTCTTACATTTTCCCACGCCACTTTGGGTGGCGCCCTGCCCTGCTGCAGGTTCAGGACTTTGCTGACCGAGTTCCTCAGCGTCTCGTTCTGATCCTCCAACACCTGGATCCGGATAGTGTTGGCCTTGACCTGATTCTCCATGTCAAACACAATGTCTCCAGTTCCTAAAGAAAGTTCATGTGTATCATGAATGATTGTTTCATAAACTGGAAATATGACATTTTTGAATTATCAATAGTGTGTGAAATGTTGTGTGGGTCATTCTAATTCCCTGATTATCTGGTACATGTACTGTATGTACACTGTGCTTGTCTAGAAATAGTGAGCTAAAACACATAATCAAACATAATAGGAACATATCATACTTGGGCACAATGAAATTAGCTGGGTTCGGTTATGATTTTAGTAATAGTAATAATTTTTCTGACAAAGTAAATATCATATTAAGCGGGGTCTACTGTATTTGGAGAGCTTGAAAACTTCAAACAGTGTCAATTCAAATGATACGAACATTTTCTTTAAAGTTCAATTCTGAATTTGGATTGTCCCATTACATATCATGTCTGAATTCACTGGTCCATTAAGGTCTGGATATTCTATCAGGAGTTTGCATCATTACCTTGCATGTCTGGATTCATAGGTCCAATCTGGATGTTCTATCAGGATTTTGCATCATTATATACCTTGCATGTCTGGATTCATGAGTCCAAGTCTTGATAATTATTCTATTAGGAGTTTGTAATACATGTACCTTGCATGTCTTGATTCACTGGTCCATGGAGGTCTGGATATTCTATCAGGAGTTTTTCTCGCTCTACAGCCTCCTCCAGCTTGTTTTCCAGCTGTTGTATGTCGGATTTCAGTGTTGTAATTGAACCCTGGAGCTCTTCTTTTTGGGCACTTAACTCATCAATTAATGTCTGAAATAATTGTACAATGCATCTTACTCACAAATGTTTCAAAGTCAAAGCTGAGCGTTCTCGAAACATGCAGGTACGTACTAGCTAGCAATCAAATTACCGTTATAAATAAAATTTTTAAACATCATATATTATGTAAACATCATTTTTTGGTGACAACATCTTTCTCTACCTGGTTGTCCTTCAGTTTTTGCTTGTACTGCTTGACATTTTTCTGCACTTTTTCCAGAGTTTCCTCTATCCTGTCCTTTTCCTCCTCTATCTCTGACACTTGGTCTTTCAGTTCTCTGTTCTCCTGATCAAGGTCATCTATCCTCAGTAGCAGCGAGTCCTGCTTTGTCTGCAGACTCTGTTCAGATTCAAAATTTAATTATAAATCCAAAGAATTCAGGAAAAAAACAAGGATTTTGTACATAGGTGTGTATGATTTTACTGAGATTAGAGTAACTTGGAATTGTGTGGGGCGTTTTTACTGCTAACTATAGTGACCCGAATTTTTTAGTAATTTGAATTTGAGTACATTTTCAGCGAAGAGATATTTTTCATCGGATGGTGCATCCATTGTTCACATATTTACTTGAAATGTTAACCTCTGCAGAATTCTTCTTTATTCAGAATAAAAATTTATATCAGACACGCTTTAATGTATTCTTTATTAAAGTTACAAGTCCTAAAATTGCAACCTTGGTCTGGTCAGGCAGAAAAGAATAGAAATTCCCTTGCTGTCCTTATGTTATCTTGATTAACATTATTGATCACATAAAATTTTTATTTACTTGGTTATGTTTGGCAGCACTCTTGTTTCGGGCTTGTTCCTTCGACAGATCTTTAGTTGATTTCTCTAGTTTCCCCTCCACCTCCTGTAGACGACTCTGAACACCCTCCAGATGATGCTGGATTCTATTGACTTCTGAGGTGTCTGCGTGCTTTACTTTTAATTCATCCACTAAAGCTTTCTTTGTATCTTCTATAGTTTAAAATCAATACATGTATATCCATGTATACATATATGAGATTTATATTCATTAAAGATTTTGAATCATGTTTTATTACATGTGATTTCTGCAATGAATTACTTTTGACATTCTGTACAATTTATGACTTTTTCACATTCTGTATAATTAATTACTGGTACTTTTGATATTTTGCATAATAAATTACTTTTGATATTCAGTACAATTCATTACTCTTGACATTCTGTACAAACCTAACTCTGTGAGCAGTCTTTGTTGGGAGTCTAACTCTGTCTTGTATTTCTTAAGCTGGTTTTCTATAGTCTCCTTATTAGATACCACCTCCTCCATCTTTCTAGTCACAAGGGACACTGTCTGTTTGTGTTCACCCTCAATCTCTGTTAACTTCACATCAAACTGCTTCTGTAAGGTTGTCTGAATTTCTCTCTCTTTTCTCATCTCAGCATCAAAGTTTGCCACCCTCCTCTCTAGCTTTTTACACTTTTGTTCACAGTTTTCCAGATCCTCTTTCAGAGGGTTGATGGTTGCCATAAGGTTTTCCATGTGTTTGTTTATGCGACCCAGATCTTTGGCTTGTTCAGAGGACCACCTTATCACATCATTGGTGGACAACCACTTCACCTCAGCCACCAGGGGGCGGTACTTTTGAAGAGAGGAAGGTAGTTTCTGTGACTGACACATATTAACGATAACATCGCCAGCATTACGGAAGTTCTTCTGCACGACGTGACAACCCTCACAAGGAACAAAAGCAGTTTCTACTGTCTGACAAGACTTGGTGCAGGCATCACGGGCAATTTCCTCCATCTTACTGGGGGTGATAAAGCCAGTCATGGCTGATCCCACTTTGTGAGGGCTGAAGTGATACGGCTTCTGTCCACTCTGGGAACTTGTCTCACTCTGTTGACTGAGCTCCTCTGCCATCTGCTTCATGTTGTTTTCCAAGTCAACCATCTTTCTTGATTTTGACTTGATCTACAATAATCATTATGCTCATCAATTACCATATCAACGTACAGGTACATGAAGGTACCAGTACCAATAGTTTGATCTTGAAAACTTTATTTACAGGTTACATTAATCTTTGATCAAAATCTCTTTAATTTGATGCATGCCTCTTTTGTGTCTATGTTTGTACATGTACATATATCTGAGAGTGTGAATGAACTACTGCATAGTAGTCTCAATTCATTGAGGTATATCTAATAACTGTAAGATTAGTAGTATATTGACCTACATCTGACATGGTTTGCTGGACGACTGTGTTGAGCTGAACTTGTCTGTTACAGAACTGTTTGACCACAAGTCCAATAGAAGAGGTCCGCTGGTCATTAACATCCTCCCCCGCACGGACCAACATCTGCTGTGTCAGGGCAGAGAGAGCTTGTAGCAAGTATACAAATCTGCAAATCAACAAACATAGTAAATATTAGTAATAAAATATATTATATATACCAGTTCATGAATAAACTAATTTACATTTTCAAGTAATGCAAACAAAACTCAAAAGTGTTCTTCTATTAAAGACACATTCCAACATGAAGTATAGTAATTACCCCACAAGTTTATAATCATGTTGACTCACTCATTTTAATCTTTGATGTGCAGAATAATTTTTATGTCAATAAACATGTTTTAAATATCTGTACAGTAGGTTTTGTAAAGGTGGATACTAAATAATCTATGACTATGTATTTCATAAATTGCAACATGTACCTGTCTATGACAAGTTCATACAAGGCAATGTGGGCCACTTGGTTATCTTCTGCATCATCACTGTAACTGTAAAGATCAAGAAGCTCCTCTATATTTAAATCCGCACTCTGCTTGTCGGGAAATTTCCATGAGGCAACTTCCACTGGGCCTGTCCGGGAGATGATTCCACTTATAGCCCACTGAATGTCCGACACATCTGTGCGTAGACTCTCAAGAATTGCCTCCCCTCCCAACAGCTCCGCCATATCTATACGTTATATACCGCTGGAGCTGGATATATAGTTGGATATATTAAAGTATATAAAATGAGTGTTATCAATTTTGTGATTTATGGCTATATCAATTTATAATGCGTGTACTATAAAGTTTGATAAAAATATCAATACATTTTTGTTACTAAAAGCGATCTAAAAAAAGTACCTAAAAATAAATGAATTTCACAAAAAGGGATATACCGGTGTCTCGCAATATCGCGGTAATTATTTCTTTTCCATAAAAAAAAAATACAATTCAGCTCATTATCCGGCCAATTATTTCATTCGTTTTTTAATTCTATATATTCTCATTTCATATTTAAGGACATAGTTTATAAACAATGCTTTCTTTCTTTACAAAATATTACCGTTTTAAATTGAAAACGTCATTTTCAATACAACAAAAAAGTTATGCCTTCGTTTGTTTACAGGAATGTCGCAGATTCAAGACAGGTCGTACTAAAGTAAGTCGTGCGAATTTTAAACAACTTGTTCTTGCATTCATTGTGATTTTGCACCTGTGGTATACTTGACAGCGATGTTTATTTCATGAATACACAGGTACTTGAGGACAGGACCCCCCCCCCCCCCCCCCCCCCGGTAACATTGACGCTTTTTTGATAGAAATTCCTTTAAAGTAATGTACACTACATGTTCCATATCAAATATCTGAAAATTAATCGAAAATAAACGATTATCTAAAACAACCCCAACCAGCATAAAAGAGTTCCTCTTTTTATATGCAGTGTGGGGGTGGGGGTACATTAGTCGTTTATTTATTTTTAGATATTCAAAATGAAACGTGTTGTGTAGATGACTTTAAAGGAATCTCTATCATAAAAGTCATCTACCCCGAGGATTTAAATCGGGGGGGGGGGGGGGGGGGGGGGGGAGGGGGGCAGGGTCTTGTCCTCAAGCACCTGTATCATGAATATTGAAACAAATTTTCAAGTGTTTCAGTCATGTAAATCGATTTGTCCTCCTTTTACAAAAAAAAACCTGCACAAAACATTTAAAGTAGCACCATAGGGATTGAAAGCCTTATTGAGACTTGAGCAAAAGAAGTCATTGTATGAACACAGGTATGATGATTTGCATATCCCCTGATTACCTGTATTCTTCAACCATTTCGGGGTCTGTCCAGTAGCCCGAAGGTTCATTAATTCGAAGGTCAAGTACTTTGAAGGTTCATTAGTCCGAAGGCCTACTAGTTCGAAGGTTCATTGGTCCGAAGGCCCACTGGTCCGAGGGTTCAGTAGTCCAAAACTCGATGCGTAGTAAATGATGTGAAGGTTAAAATACCTGAAAGGTTCAGGTATGATTAATCACCTTTACAAATTCTTGGAGGTTTAGAACACAAAACACTAGAAAAGAGAGTACTATAATATGAATTGTTATCTCAGTATAAATCTGTACATAATATTATTTTCGTATACCTTTATGTATACCTGTATGTATGATAACTTTTTTACTGGTATTCAGATTTCTGCCTCGTTGATTTGACTTTTGTTGGTCATTAACGTTGCTTATAAATCATATGATTAAAGAATAAGAGTGATACAATTCTCGGATAACAAAGATGGAGTCATCGAATATGGCATGTCAAACGTTGCAATATTCGATGTCTTCAATTTGTATTGCATATACATATTCATTTGTATTGTACATTTTTTTCTATTTGTATTATATAATTATATATTTATTGAATACAATACAAATGAAATTATACAATACAAATGAAAATTATGGAATATAAGCGAAAATTATAGAATACAGAAAAAATTATGTACAATACAAATGGAAAGTTATAGAATACAAATAGAAAAATAATAGAATACAAATGGAAACTTATACGATACAAATTGAGAATTATAGAATACAAATGAAAATTATATTCAATACAAATGAAAATTATAGAATATTAACGAAAATTATAGAATATAATTAAAAATTATATACAATACGAATGGAAAATTATAGAATACAAATAGAAAATCATATAATACAAATAGAAAATTATACAATACAAATGAAAATTTATACAATACAAATGGAAAAATCGAATATTGCAACGTTTGACATGCCATAATAGAAAAGGCACCGCCTGTTTTGAAATAGGATTGACAAACTCTCTCTCTCTCTCTCTCTCTCTCTCTCTCTCTCTCTCTCTCTCTCTCTCTCAAAACAAAATTAGAAACTTTTCTCCATTTATTTTATAATCTATGGTCTCGTATTTGTAAGCACGTCAAATATTTTGTAATATATTCAAATGTGTTGGAGAGTTGCAATGAAAAATGTTTTAGAATAACATCTTTTGGAATAAGAATGATAATTTATCGAGTATGAATAACTTGTTGCATAAAAACATCAACTTTAAAAAAGAAATCATGTTTTATCGGATAAAACTGATACGTTTAAGAATAAGAATAGCAAAAAATTTGAATAGATATAACAGAAAAGTTTAATGAAGGAACATTTTACACGAACGAATAAGAAATGTACAAATATTTCAAAGGGGAAAATATATATTGTACTTTAATAGAAGTAGTGTGCAAGTTTGTTTATCTTGAATCAGAAAATACAGATTTTAAAGGGGGGAAGGTTAAAACGTAGTACTAAATGTACTTTGAGACTCTTTGATAAATGATACTTGTATACACGTACTTAATTTGCAGTAAATTAAATCTAAAGCATACACTAAAATTTTTGGTTTTAAAAAACAAAATCATTTAATATCAACTGGTTAAATTCAAATCATTATAGCTAATTTTTGCATTTAATTTGCTTATGACAAATTCTTACGTGAAAAATTGCTAGATAAAATTAATTCCGAAAAGATTTCAAAAACTAATTACGTACATGTACATGTGATGTATTCGAACTAATGAGCCTTCGGACTAGTGGGCCTTCGAACTATAAACCTTGAACTACTGGACCTTCTGACTAACGAGCCTTCGGATTAGTACTTGTGAACTTACTGGCGAATAAACGTGTAACTTTCTGGAAAAAAACTCTGCAAATCTATCCTATTAAATGGGTCACTTTCGCAATATATAACAGTTGCCGAATAAACACAAACTATATGGTCGCTGGTTCGATTCACGTAACCTTTTCTTACCTATATATGACAGTATAATATTAGTGATTTAAACGGATACATACTAAAACTATCAGTTTTTAACGTATATTTCACAAACGAATGATAATTTCACGTACATTTAAAACAAATCTTATGTTCCTGTAAACATATAAAATGGTAAATGTGATGTTAATGGGAAGTCATCTCTATCAATTAAACAAAAACATTTAATCTTTGGTGATTCATGCGGGATATAAAGGTAGCGACATTGCAGAAAAAAAACCCTCGTTAGCGGGTTATGTAAATTTTAATTTTTCTGCAATGGTCGCTTATTTACCATCTTTCTTTTAACAAATGAATAAATTGATTGTAAAAAGTAGGTTAAATTAACTAAATTACTATTAATGTACATCAGTGGGTTAGCTATTAAAAGAAACGGACAATTTTAAACTGTCTCCTATGGGAATTTGAGTCTGACATCATCATGATTATTTCGTGCAGTCCGTGATTTTTCGTCGGTTGCTGTAGGTTTCAATAATAATCCAATCGATAAACAGGGCGTGTAGATTTCAGTCCTGACAGTTTCAGTCGCTGTAGGTTTCGACTAAGCGATCAGTTAATTAGCAATATACAATTTAATATGTAGTTTCCATAAGAAATAGAGGGAATCGTATTCGGTAGATGTAAATATAAATCTATTAATACAGAGGTATGCATTATATTTATAAGTATCAAGGTATAAAAAAAATTCCTCTCTCTCTCTCTCTCTCTCTCTCTCTCTCTCTCTCTCTCTCTCTCTCTCTCTCTCTCTCTCTCTCTCTCTCTTCTTGTTAATTGGATCGGGTTCAGGATTCTACAAAATATATTTTTTCTGTTTTGATTTGTCTCATTACTTGCGGCTCTTCTATTGGATGAAACACTTCTGCCATTTGTTTAGGAGGTATGCATCCCACTTTCCCCTTCAGTTGACACGAGGTTACCGTTACATAGACGTCCACAGGCAGATCTTCGTGATGTCGCAAGAAGAAGGCAAAAATCGTAACAAGGTCTATAAAGTTGTGTTAACGGGAGGTATGTGCACGTTGTTTCTTGCATTTGATGTTTATAAACCTGAGAAGAGCACGTGGTCTCAATTATCTCTAAGCTCTTGGTGTGTGTCATTGAAACAAAACATTGATGCTGATTCTGTAAGATAAACTGGAACGATATTCTTTAGTAATAGTACCAATATCTTGTGATTATTTACTTTTATTTTCTCGTACACCAATTCTTATTGTTGTGTTTATTCAACACTAAAAGAATTCTTTGGAATTAATCCTCAGTTTTATTATAGTCGGTTTTAACATTGGCAAATTTGACAAGTTATGCATAATCATTATAAATTAATTTAGATTCCAGTTGAGGCATCCTAAAGTTAAAATACTTGTTAATGAAGTTTTACATCATCTTTAACTTCAGAGACTCTATCTTAATTATTATATATAAAAATAATCAATCCTATGGCAAAGATTACAGTAGCAATTGCACATTTCTCCCATCTTCTAAAGTACTTTAATACATTTTCAGTGGTGAAGTAACTGAAGTATCAGAATTTATCCATTAGGATAAAAGTGATATTGTCAATAGTAAAAACATTTCATCACCATAGTTCACTTTTGACAAAAAAAATCACAGGAAATGCCGTTTAGTAGATATATATTAAACAATGTTAAAAAATCTCTTTAAATTTCAGTCATTTCACATATAAGTGAAGATTTTTGTTTTAAATCTCTCTTGAAATGAATCCGCATGCAGAAACATAATGTAGATTATTCTTTCTGTATTTAGAAAGCTTAAAAGTATTCAGTTTGGATCCACAGCCATTGAAATTTTGGATGTATTGTAGTATAAATTATGTCAATCTTAACAAGCATCTAGCTTACAAAGTATGTAGAAAGCATACATGTAATCCCCATCATCAAGGAATACACTCAACAAGAAGCACTTTGCCTCTACCTCTGGTATGCAAATGTATATCCTGGTACATAAATTTACATTTTGCAAGAAGTGACAAATTCAAATGTTCACAATACATTTACATGTACATATGCAAGATCTATAAATTGTTGGCCTTTTTTGTTTTGTAAGCCACCATTCATTATATATTTACATAACACAAACACTTTATATAATATACTGGTAGCTATAGAGCATTAACAACTTCCCAGTGAGTCACAATGACCTTGAAATAATTGTTCTTGAAACTGCTATTAAAAGCTTTGTAAACTAATGCAGCTAGCTATCTCTGTGTATGTGATACATGTATTACAATGCTCCAATTTGACAAAGCAAATAAAGAATTTGTGGAAAGTTGATCAATGAACTCTTTTGTGTGATTTTGCCATCCATACACAGCATCACACTTACCTACAAATAATGCAACTAAAATTGTACTAGATTTTACATTTCATTTTTAGTGTGTTAGATAGCTTCTTCAGACTATCTAGAATTATTAGGTAGCCCCCTTCTTCCTATCTCCTGGTTTCCAGGATGTTTTTAGATTTCATGAACAATATCGCTACACTTTTATTATCGTAGGTCGATCATGTTCATTTTATATTTGAGGTCTGACATGTATCCAATAAATGCGCTTCAGAGCTAGAGCTTTCTGAAAGTCATTGATGCATCATTAATATCACTAATTTATAATTAATCGTTTGTATATTTTACACCTTTTCCTTAAAAGATGAAAAGCAGAGTTCTGAATTAGATATAGAACCTGATACAGGTCAATATAAAGGAAAAGGAAGTTTGTTGTTGATAAGGTTTAACCTGAAAATAGTCCCATTTGAAGATTTTACTTCTGATATACATGTAGTATAACCAGTTGCAACTTCAAATGTACATAAAAGATGGCAAACTATTTTTCAATATTTTTTGTTCAGTATTTTATAACAGAAAAGATTGTGTATGCTTTAAGTGAGAAATGCTTTTAAGCAGATGTTGTGAGAAATTCAAATAATCAGGTCTCTAATGTACCTCAAACTCGGACACTTTTGATTATATGTACATACATATACAGTTTTAAAAATTTTAAATCAAGCCCTGGGTGTTTGTATTAATGTTAGTTTTCAATGAAACTAAATTAGCATAAAAAAGTAATCAAAATATGTAGAAGGGAAAAGAAAAAAAAATGACATTATTATTGTATGCCAAAAACATGGATGGGAGTTAAATGGTTTAGTTGGTTTCTATTTCTGAAATCAACAGGGGATGGACAGACTGTGTTTACTGGTGACTGTCAGTTTTCTGTCACTCCATGGGGTCAGGAATGTATGTCTGGAGTTATTTTGATGGCAATGGATGTACATGTCGGTGTTGGTTGTCATTTGTGTTTGTTTTTCAGGGCCATGTGGAGGGAAAACCACCGGCCAGGCCAGACTAAGCTCCTTTTTTGAGAGCATGAACTGGAAGGTGAGACATAGAGAGATCAGAGTTCGCAGCAACCATCCATTTATTATCATCATCAGGCATTTGTGTGATTGTCAGACATGGATGTCAGATATCTTACTGTGTAAAAAAATCTTCTCTTCTTCATTCAACAAACCAGAAAAAAGGCTCTTTTATGCATATAAAGTGTCTCAGATTGCTGCACAAAAAGAAAACAGATAAAGAAGTGAACACAGATATTGGACATGACTCCAAAACTAATTGCACTTTTATCCTGAAGAGCAATGACATCTGATTAATGTCAGCACCTTGCCGTATTAGTTTCATTTTTTCAGTACTGCACATTGGAAAAGGATTTGGTCTCTCTGCATTTTCAGTGAAATCTCCAATATTTTATCTGATATATAATGGTTTCAGTCTAGATTTTCAACTGTGAGCTAGATTTGTGGTTCACTTTTTCTTTCTCTTAAGCTGATGTTGATTGTCATGCGTTGATTTTCTGCTTTGTGATGTCACACAATGAGAAAAAAAAATCTGAAATGAAATTTGTTGACTGTTATTTCAGGTCTATCGATTACCAGAAACAGCTTATATATTCCTTAGGTAAGTCCATTTGTTTGGAATTTTTATACAGACAAACAAGAAACCTAACATCATGACTAGCTTTGTACATGACTGTTAGTGACTATTAATATTACATTTATAGAATTTTTTTTTTGCTCAACCATGAGCGAGTTTGATCACAAATTACAGTTGCTCTAGTTCAACTAAAATGAGATCAAACTCGCTTTAGTCTGACTAAGTTGAAAACATGGTTCAACCAGCAGAGAGACTGGTCAAGGTTGTTTAAAGACAGGGGAGGAAAGTGCAGCCTCCTAATTTTGCTTTTGTAAATCAGCATAGCATGCTTTCTGTTGAATTTTGGTGTACACTCGTAGGATTTAATGTTTAAGCATGCTGTTTTCCTTCCTTTTTAATGAACAATGAAACAATGAGTAGCAATTGACATCTTTCTCATTATTTTAATCTGGCATCAACCAATGTGCATTCAGACATGACATGCACACATTAAGTTTTCCTTACTGCCATGGTTCAACTCTAGTTAGTGATCAAACTCGCCCCATATCATGGCTGAGACTTATGATACCCCTGTATGTCCATCCATCTTTCAGTTAAATTTTTACTGATTTTCTCTTTGTAATTTCCAGACATTGAACTAAGTTTTGAGTTGTAGCCTTATTGTAATAATACTGGTATGTGGAAGTATATTTGATAAGGAAATGTTTTTTTGATAAAGTTGCCCATAAGTTTTGATAAGCTGCCCCTTGGCAATATTCATTCTTACCCCTCTGACTATTCAATTTGTTCAGGCATGTCTAGTCTTATTATATAACATACATGTAATGCACATATACATGTATTATCAGATCAGGAGTCAGCATAGGATTGTATTTACATTCAGTGTATATTTCCCCTTATGTTTGCATTGGAAATCTATGACGTTCAATTTTATATGAATACACTTTGATAATTCATGCGCCATGTGCACAAATATAAATGTCTTCACGTGTTTTGAGTATATTTATTTTTGTAAGATTAAATGAAATGTTCAATCTTATATAACCAATTTGATATATTCTTTTGAAAAATAATCATTAAATTATATCTACTCCATAATAAAAAAGATTTTTCTCTAAAAAGTTTCTGGCACTATATTTTTAGTCGCAGAAGCGAACTAAATAACATGTTAATATGGCTTTTCCATGTATGTTTCATATCCCTGACTAAGAGCGTATATAATGGCTTTACAGCAACAGTACACATATATTTCATACAAATAGACATCAGTATGAATATAAATATAAGCATTGAATGCTTAAATATATTGAATTGATTTTCATGGCTTACTTTAGTATTGAATTTGTTTCAGTGGTGGTGTTAAATTTACAAGTCTCTCCAAAGAAGATGGTAAGTTTTGTACATATTCAGTTTGTTGAAATTTAATTCTTTAATATTTTGTAAACCAGTCGAAGCCAATTGACAAATTAATGAAAAGAACAATATATAATATTTAATTGTCTATTTCTAGCATACCGACTCCAAAGGAATCTCATTAAAACCATGATGCAGATTGAGGACACATTCTTTGATCTCGCCAACACCTGTGAACAGAATTGTTTGCTTATCTGTGATCGAGGCCTCATGGATGCCTCAGCTTGTACGTATAATGTCAAGGTGCACTTAGACAACATGGGCATTATATCCAGCTGAGCTAAAATTCCTAATCAGATCAATTGTTAAAGTGAGCTGACTTTTGGGCCAATTTAGATTTTATTTTGCAGGCAGTTCTGTATGTTATGAAATTAAATTATGTTCATTTCAATTGGAGTATAAATGTGTTTTAAAGATTATTTTTAAGAAAAGCTCTCATTAAAATGTTTTGCATGAAATTGAAAAATGTATTGGTAAACATAGAAATATACTGTGATTGGATTGCTGAAAATAGGGAACTAATTTTTGCATCATTTTGACAAAATGGAACTATTTATTGTACCTTTATCAGATTTGAATCCAAATGATTGGGAGAGGATGAAGACTGAAAATGGTTGGCACTCGGTTCAGCTGCGAGACAACCGATATAACCAGATCATACACATGGTGTCGGCAGCCAATGGAGCGGAGCCTTTCTACACACTGGATGGCCATAACACGCGGCATGAAGGCCTGGACACTGCACGCAAACTCGATGAAATCACTGCAGCAGTGCGTAACCTGTTCTACTTATTAAATCTGTTTGATTTATCTTGATTATATCCAAAGGTTACGTATGAAACATATTAAAACTTGGGAGAATATTGAATTGTTAAAGATAATAACAGCGATTGATTGGAAAGGAAGTAAATTGTCTTTACATGGTAAGCGTAGTGAAACATAATAAAGCATTGCTTTATTCCTTTCTTGGATAATATCTGAGACTGTGTTTTGCAGGCTTGGGTAGGTCACCCATACTATGATGTCATTGACAACAGCACAGGCTTTGAAGAGAAAGTCAACAGAATGATCTCAGTAAGTGTTCATCTTTCTCACAAATGGGACACTGATTGTTGTGTTCAAGCTATTTGTTGACAAAACTTTGATTGTTAAGGTCTCTATTGTTGGCCTCACCCATGTACATGTAAATATACATCATTTGAGTTATAGATAGAACTAAGTCCTTGATATAATGCTACTTGACCCCACTTGACACTCCAATAAAATTTGACGATAGACGTATTGTGTTTCAGACAGTGTGTAGCAGACTAGGTATAGAAGTGAATGACAGATTGAGTTCAGAGAGTAAGAAAAGAAAATTCCTGGTCAAGTCTCTGGCCCCAGAGGAGGTAAGCCAATTGTTACAAATTTTAAAGCTTCTGTAGAGAACAGTTGTTACTATACTTGTATAGAGAGTGGTTGTTACAATATTTCAATAATCAGATGACTGTACAAACTGTAATCTTTGTTGCAGGCGTTCCCTGGCTTCCAGGACTTTGATGTACAACACTACTATCTGTCCAGTCCCAGCAGAAAAACACAGGCCAGGATCCGCAGGAGGGGCCAAAATGGTAATTGTTTGAAAAACACTGAGAATACAATATCATTTCTGAGGAGAAACTTAAATATTATTTCTGAGGAGAGACAGGGATGAGTAATTAGAGCAAAATATTTGAAATCACATACTTGCACTTTTTTATGTACCTAAAGATTTTTGAATTCTTTAACTTTATTGCAAAAAGTAATTTGCAAATAATAGAATAATAGTATATTAAGAATGTCAAGGTTCTTTAGGACTTCTGATTATTGTTAAAGTCGACCTATAACAGTGATATCCAATAACACTGCTTTGTTGCTAGGTAATTGGACCTACACCCACACCATGAGAAGGCAAGTCCAGGACTCAATGGTGGAAATAAGGATGTCTATCTCAGAGAAAGACTTCAATGTAGGTATCATCGATGGGCATCGGTGAAGTCAATAGAACAGAACTGTCATTAAACGGTATTGAATATGAGTAGCTCTTCTGTTTGATGGTAAAGTAAGAGATAAAAATTTGTCATCTCAAGGACTTATACAGTCAAACTTGTATTAAGCAGTCACCTTTGGGAGGCACCCAAAGTGACCTCTTAACAGAGGTGACCTTTGAATAGAGACTTAGGAAATTACCATAATCAATTACCTTATTAAAACATTTATTTGAAGTTTTTATATACTTGCAATTTAGCATACTGATCAAAATGACAAAATAATTAATAAAGTTATTGATTTGGATTTAATAGCATATATTATTTTTAAGAATAAGTGCAATTACATAACAAAGAATTTTGCAATTGTTAATTTCTTTTTAATTTTTAAAAAAGTCACATATTTCCGTCTGCATTCATGATTCCAGATTTGCACTTAATAAGTATTCTGTTAACATATCATCAATATCTGTAATTTTATCCAAAATTTGGGCATGGCCATGAACTCTTGCATAAACTTTTCAACATGATTATTTCTTAACCGACCGTATCTGAACTCAAAATCATACTATTAAATCGATCAATTTTCTTTAGCCTCGTCGCCGTCATTTTTGACACCTATTTCATGAGGTTATATATTAAACAAACACTGTAAATACATGTTTAAACAATTTACTTTTTTGCCATCCGTATCTGAACTGCCAATTATATAATTACTTCAATTGATTTGGCTTCTTTTGCCTCGGGTGTATAATTATTGTGTACATTAGTTACTTGACTTTCGGAAGCCATGTTTAAAATCCCCGGGTGGAAATCATGTGACCAACCAAAATGGCCGCCTAATGCGTGTCGAAAGTACAGTTTCGGATCCAAATACGATGACCGCTGACCGTGTTAGACAGGTGACCGCTCTTTAGAGGGCAATCATATAGGATTTTTAATCGGGAGGAAATAAAATGACCGCATAGGAAAGGTGACTGCTTAATAGGGGTGACCGCTTCGGCAGTTTTGACTGTACTTGTAGATGTACATAAATAAATGAGATCGAGTAGAAATATTTTTACCTTAGGTATTTCAATAAAACTATTTGCGTAAATTTTTACAACTATATCAATCATTTTCAGAATGAAATATTAGATATATTTCTATCCCAATTTCCTAATAATTAGCTCATTTTTTTTTATCATACATTTATAATGGAATTTGTTGAAAATGTGCTAGAGTTTCACATTTCCAATATTTTTGTATTTCTGCACTAGGGATTGCTTTTTCTTTTAAATACATGGATATGAAAGTTATTTTTAATTTTTAAATTTTCTCTCTTTTGAAATAATTCCAAAGTCCATGGCATCTTTTAATACTTTGTTCTTAAGTGCCGTGCATTGTTTATAACACCTGTAATGTAAAACTGATGTTGCTTGAGTCATTTTAGCATATTTTCCAATTTATATCTTAACGAGGCCAAGTCTAATTATTTCTACCCTAGATATTTTGTTCAAATTTCTTGCATGTTAGTTAACTACTATATCAATTTTTTAAGATCAAAAAATAGTTTATTTACCACCTGATTTCCTAGGGGATCGTTAACACTTTTTACTATGGGACCCTATGGGAATTTGTTGAAAAACCGCTAAATTTTCACATTTTTGCCATATTTTTTGTATTTCTGCCCAAGGGATTTCTTTTTATTTCAAATATATAAAAACTACTGTATAAAGTCACTAAATGGTGAAATTTTAAAAATCATTTACCTCGTTGTTTGGTGCAGGGATAATATCAAAGTTGATATTTTGCATGAAAAAATTATTTTTAACGTATTAACACTTTTAAAATGCTAATATGTTTCTCTTAATGCGCTGTCAATAAATTCTTATTGTTAAAATTCATCGCCGCCTCGAATCAATAAGCTCACCATACTTTTGCATAGTTTAAAATACCAGGAAACGATGACGTGTAAGCGCCATTTTAGTATTTTACCCTATCTAATTCATAAAATCACAATTTCTCAACTTACAAACGTTACATATAATGTTTATTTCATATAAAAACACAATTCAAAAGAAGTGTCCACTTTGAACCTTTGTCTGCATAAAAATAAAAAGATGTGTAAAGTCATGCGCACTTGAACTGTACATGGCCTCCTTAAAAGTACATTTTTATTACATGAATGATACGGGTATTGTCCATTTTATATTAAAAATTTTACATACAAGTACAATGTATGTAGAAAGTTCTTACCCTGCAGCAACAACTGCATGAAAAAAAAAAGCTGACCAAAGTCTTGCACATTTGAATTAGACTTGGCTTTGTTAAGAGATATAAAATATAGAACAAGATTTCATTGGTTATGAATAAACAGAATACATTTAAATGTATTATAAGAAAAACATCTCCATTATCTTATTATTTTAGATTCTGTATGAACAAAAAGACTCCAAAAGGCACCCAATCTATAAAAAGAGGCGGTGCTTCCTGTGGAACAATCAATACTTTCACCTTGACATTTACAAGGAACCAAGTCCAGAAAGGTTTGCTTCATGTTATGTGTGTTCAAGAATCAAAATCCAACTGCTTACCGTTTAAATATTTGTTTAACTTTTACTTTTGTACAAGAATCAATTTATTGTTATACTTTTTGGTCTTTTTGTTAAACAAATCAGCTCGGCTGTTGTTCAATCTCAATTAATCAGCTCAATGTTGCTCAATCTCAGTGAATCAGCTCAGCTGTAGCTCAATCTTGTGTGAATCAACTCAGCTGTTGCTCAGTCTTGTGTGAATCAACTCAGCTGTAATTTAGTCTTGATGAATCAACTCAGCTGTAGCTCAGTCTCAATGAATCAGCTCAGCTGTTGCTTATACTTCATGAATCCTCAAGTCTTCCTGAACAAGCTGAGTTGCTTGATCTGCTTGATTAAACTCAGCTGTTGTATGACATACAAATTAATCTTTTGTTTTCTGTTGTAGGTGCAAAGGTTTGATTTTGTTGGAGACATACACTGCCCTGAAAGGAGATGATCTCCCTTTGCCTGATTTTCTAGAAATTGAGCGAGAAGTTACGGGTTTAACGGAATACTCCATGTACAATTTGTCTCTTAAAGAATAACATGTTAGCCCTCATAAAACTTATTATAGAATTTTTTTGTGCCCAAGTCGTAGAATTGAAATTAGCCGGTGCCTATGTGTATTTTTCTGTCCGGCCTTGTGTGTTGTTCTGTGTCATATATGTGTTCATTAGGAAGTGTATTCTGTTTCCAACATATCTTGGCTGGTGGACCCTTCTGTAGAAGAGACACACCCCAACAGATGTCTCAGTAAAGTTCACCCATTGTATTCTGTACTCTGTACTTTGTATCTAGGACATGGGTTTTAATTTTTTCAATTTATGTCTTTAACATCCTGTGGTTTTAGTTACTGAAGCTTGTTGCTCATATTTAGCTCACCAGAACTTAACAGAACTTAATGTAATCCAGACTCTTCCATGTGTAATTTTGTTCCCTGTAGATATTTATAACAGATAGCGGTCTTATCTAAACAAGATGGTTGATTTAAGGGGGGGTTTCTATTCCCCCTCCCCCCACAAACCCAATATTTCTTCAGTGCAAAATCCTGCAAAATACAAGACGTCAAAGACTATATCTATGAGATCCTTCATGTATGGAAAAATAAGGCTCATCACCAACTCCCCATGTGAACTTGCATTTATTTCTGTCATACATCGTTGTACAGTAAAGTTCAGTGTTCTTAAGGAAATGCATTTAGAAATTGTACGTATGAATGAAACCAGTTTATCAATGGACTAGATGTTATTTACAACTATGAAATAAGTGAATAATTATGTGAAGCCAGGTAGATGGCCAAAAGGAATAAGAAATGCATTGAACAAATGATGCAGGTAAATACATCATATATTTTAAATGTTGAATTGGATGACAAGGAAATGAATACGGAAATTAATACATGCTTTCTTAATGTATTTTCTTAAAAATAAAAAAAACATAACTTGTCCACAATGAATTAATGATTGACATGAATGATGTACTCTGAAGGGAAGAAATTAACCTAATGTGATCCCAAAGTTTCTCATTGCATTCAAACAATGTATTCAGCAGAAGCCAAAGTAACTGAACAGAATCTCAGAAATCACATGTCTTTGAATTTTAATTACATTAATCATCAATATCAGCTCAAGGTGAATGATACCAACATTCCAGAAATTGCTTCTGTTGTTTTATTTTTGTATGGCAGTTGCCATGAAATGCAGGGTCTGTGAGTTAAAAGGATTTGCATGAATTTGTTTATACTGGAATTGATAATGACAGACGATAGATCGCTGACTTTAAAGAATCTCTAATTTTAGCAGATATTTTATAAATAACTTGCATCTGTGAGACAGAACTTAATTCGATTAATGTATATGTAAGTTGAAGTCCTAGATATTTTGTTATGGTTAAAAATTTTATGAAATTATAGTTAAAATTTGCTTGATGATTTTTTGACTACTCGGCTTCTGATGAATTAAATGGTTAAATACCTGTATGTCGTGTTTGAAGAGGATTATTTTGGATTTTGATGACAGTGAAGTGAAGTTTTTATATCTTTTTTTTTACAAGAAATAATGACTACATTTTTAATACTCTGATTTATTCTGCTGTAAGTTTGTTTCTAGTCAAAGTAATATGCATGTACATGTAGTTCCAATGTTAACATTTCTAATCCTGAACTATATTGACAAGGAGTTCAAAATATTCTTCTCTTTTTCTGGTTTTTTCCTAGAATATGATGGTGCCAAACAATGTTTTCCATCAGTAGCAAATACAAATATTTTCTATGTAGAATTTCATACAATGCATTTGGATTTTATTGAAAATTTTTAAACTTGCGTTTCATTGAATGTGTGAATTTCTTTTTTTTTAATTTATATTTTTTCTTTGATTTTTATATTTGTTGAAAAGGTATGGTATATGGGTATATTTTGAGGGTAACTTTGCATTTTCAAATGAATATGTCAAAAATCTTAATTGTATTTTCATTATATATTTATTAAGAAATGAAATATTAACTTGGAACCAATTGTATAATATCAAGTATATATCTAATAATGTATTCATTATATTTGTCGGAACAAAAGAATGTGTTTTTATTTTAATAATATTTTGATTTAGGCAGCAGTGCTATTGTGTCGGCTATGCATTTATTTTTCTGGTGTGGTTTTAGCTTTGTATACGTGTAGGGTGAAGCATTGCTATTGTAATCTTTTCTAAGTCTGTAAATGATTTAATTCATTCAATGTGTTCTATTTCTGTGCACAGATCTTCAGTAATCTCATTTGACAAGGAAATGTTACATTGATACTTTTTTGGACAGATTTCCAAGGATACAGGGCATTATCTCTGTTTCAAACTGGCCATTCATCACCCTTGACCAGCAGATTTGGACAGACAGTTGTACACCTATACTTATTGGAAAATTGCATACTGCTATTTTATTGTTGTGTTATGGAATTATCTTTTCTAAGATTCTGAACCTTCTCATTGTTACTTTAATTTAGCTGAAAGTTTTTTTTGTGTATATGAATATGTTTTCTCCAATAAGGTTGAGTAGATTTTTGATTTAACAAAGGATCCTCTGTTTTCTATTTTTATCTCTGATTATTCACACCTCTGATTAATGCACCCTCTCATTGTCAAGTCATGATATCACCCATTAAAGAATCGGACAGACCTTTATTATATCATTATGAGGAGGCCCTATGTTGAACAAGATGACCCTGTGTCATTACCGGCACGTCTTTAAAAGGACACGCCCCCTCACCACTCGTCGTAACTGGTACTCACTTCCGTGTAGCTACTTCCGGTTTTCTATAAACAGGAATTGAGCTGCCCCCGTTCCTGCTTCCGTTTACAGTAATCAAGAAATCCAGATCTGTTCTCGGTGTTTCTCTTGTTTTTTTTTTTACCTGATGTTGTGATCAAACTTATTTCAGTTCATCATGTCGTAACTCAAATATTGCGTGACAAGTTTGCAAAAATAAAACTGTTAATCATCGGTAACGGTATTTTGTCTTTTTTTTAAGTCTTGCAATATGTTTACATATTAATTAATCAATCCACACCTGTATACATCCATCTTATTTATATCTTTAAACTTATCAAGAAGAAGTTATAGTGTTCACTGCCTGTGCGGATCGGAGTGCCCTCCCCTGGAAAATTCAGATTTTTTAAAATCATATAGTGAACTAGTAAATTTACCGAAAACAGGCCTAGGACCCCCACCCACGTCCCGGTCAAACCCAATTATTCCTCGGATGGACCTTGTTACGACGAATAAGCTTGTTAAAATATGTATTATAAATTACGGTTCAAAACATTTGCCCCCTCACATCCGTCTTTTTGTTTTGTGCAAACCATATGAGAGGAAACTGAATCAGGTGGAATTATTGTAGGAATAAATTTTCAAATACAATATATGGAAGTTCCATGTGCCGTGATCGAAAGGAATTTCCTTTTTCGAACCAGTTTCATAGAAAAGGGACGAAGTTAATTGATAATGCATTTTAAAATTCATGTTTCCAGTTATTACTAGTATTTTATGAATTCGCAGTTCTGATATAGAAGGTGTTGCAAAACAGCGGGACTATTCCCTAACGTGGAAAGGACCTTTAAATATCCGTATCGCTTGAGAGCCATATCTAAATATAGACACATTACGTAGACGACTATATTTACATAGCGGGTATGTTCCGTATGTAGGCAAAATAAACAAACATTTTACGCGCTTTTCTATCGAACGCGGCAACCACTAAATACAATTAGGAATATAACCATTATTCTATATTCGGATGTTAACATATATCAATTTGATTTCTACTATTTCTAGTATGTTTAAAATATCATTCTTGATACATGAAAAAATCTGATTCTGGCTCTTCAAAACCGTCAGAATTGTAATTATAATCATCCTATGTTTCTATAGTATCTAAATAAACGCTAAGTCTAGATAAAAAGGTTAAACAAATTTATCCGTTCATATTTTCATTAACCTATTGCTTCATCGCAAATTCAATTTTTAAACAACCTCTACATGTATCTTTGAAATCAGCATACCCGGTTATTACATAAAAAGGGTGAAAATCAACTTTCTACATTGTTGCATACTGAGTATATTGTTTTAAAATCTCTTGTTCAGAAGAAAATGTTTTCAAGTTTCTAACGGGAACTTCACACAGTAATGTTGAAAAAAATAAGCATGCATGCAAAATATTACATTAACAAGAGTTTAAATAACTTAATTCTGGCATTCTTAAATTTTCTATATACATTACCTTTCCATGCGGTTGAAAGAAATAAAATTTAAAAAAATTCCAACTTTTTCGGGATTCGAACCCGGTTAAAAATGTAAGACACGATAATCATCTAAGACCGCGGAACATTAACTGGCAAGATTGGAAATATACAGCTTACGTCAATTTCACCTGTAACAGTCAATACATTTGAAATGGGCGGGGACAAATTGACGCGGACGTCTGAGAAAACATTGGATTAAAACTGTAGTTATAGGAAGTGTATATTCAATCCACATCAGCGTTTCTAACTTGCTATATAAGTTAAAGCGATCGAAAACATTTGATTTAGCAAAGCGATTGAAAAATATTTTCTTTCACAATAAATATATAAATATAATCAGCAAATATGAGAAGATCCCAATTTGGGAGAGATTATACGCAAGGCAAAGCATTTTCCGATGACTTCAGAGAATCAGTCGTCACAAGTCCGAAATCAAGTGGGCCATTGTTGAATCGGGGTTTATACCCAGAGGAGAATAATTCAGATTCCGGTTTAATAAATTAAAATTATACCCAGATAACAATTGTCTTTCTTTTTCGGTAAGTTAAAGTACGAATAGATATGCACGTTCGTTGTTTTCTACATGTTTCTATACGTACACTTAGTCTAGCAAAAAAAAAAAAAAACCGGTTCACTAAACTTTAATTAAATAAATATATTAAAGTATAATTTTAAGTGAAATATAATTATTCTTAAAGAGCAACTTACAAGAAAAATTAATTGGATATCTTTAGCAAGAAGACCGAAAGTTTTAAGAAAATTCACCAACATTGTGCACAGCTGAAGTTTTCAAAAGTTATACCGGATTACCAATACTTTCATATATTCTGTTCTTTATTACAGTTTCAATTCAATGTTTTCTCAGACGTCTGCTTCAACTTGTTCCCGCCCATTTCAAACGTTTTGGGGTCAAGAACCATCAACCTATTTGAATAAGATAGCGTACCACTGGAGAACGAATTGCCGACAAAGTATGGCTAGCCAGTTGCACAGGAGGGGTGTCGAATTTGACAGTGTAACAGCATTGTACAAAGAAACTAGCTACGTGGACCAGGAACAAGACCCCCCGGTCAGCAGCCAGTTGGTTCTCAAGCGGGCCCACATGGGGCAGCCGGAAATGACAGTTTTCGAGAAATTGTCTTACTCTAAACGTTAAGATTAAATTAATTTTGTTTCAAGGAGGCAGTCTTTCACAATGATGAGGATTCCCCTTTTATATACCGTGAATTCTGCCACATTTGTCTGTGTAACCATTTTCAAATATATTTCATGGTCTTAAATAAGTTAGTACAAACTTTCCAAATAAAATTCTACACTGCTTTATGTTCAACGTTGCATGAAAAAAAGATTTACATCAAAATCTGTAAGTTTGATTTTTCCATTTTATCTGCAACTCCTAGGGAAATTTAGCATAGGAACTGCAACACCTTCGGGATATGAAGGTGGCGACATTGCAGAAAAAATATACAACCCGCGTAAACTTGCGAATTATGTAATTGTTTCTGTAATGATCGCTACCTTCATAACCCGCATGAATCATCAAAGAAAACATTTTATTGTTTATATTTACATCTTTCTTTTAACAAATCATCACTACGTTAGCTAAAAGAAACAGCAAAATCGTCTTCTATGGGAATTATCATGATTATTTCGTGCAGTCCGTGATTTTTCTCAAGTCGATGAAGGTTTCGACCAGTCGAGAAATGGGGCGTGTACATTTCAGTCCTGTCAGTTTCTACAGAGCTATGAATTACAATTAATTTCCGTAAGAAATAGAGGGAATCATACTTGTGTCATGTTGTAAATTTTGTATTTACACCCACCCAGTAAATTCAAAATTTACAACATGACACTTGATGGATGTAAATGTTCCTTATTAACTGCAACTGTTTCGTAAGTTACAGGTAGCTGTCCAAACTTTTTTTTATTGGACTGTTACAGGCACTTATTGGAAGGGTGCAGGGCATTTTTGATAGTTGATGAATGACTATTTTTTAAAGCAGAAAAGAACATCTGAGTCTTAAATTAAATAAATTTAATTATCGTCACTGTCGACCAGTAAGTTGCATCGTATTGCAGAGAAATAACGGCCAATTCTTCCATATTAGGAAGTTCACTTGACACACCTCGGCCGATTTGTACCATCATGTAGACGAGGGAATCATATAAGGTTTACCAAATGGTGGGAGGATAAACTGATAAATGAGGACTGCATGGTGCCGAGTTTGGCACCAGTCTTCGGGAGTCTTGTCTGCATTGTAAATGTAGCTAAAATTTCGATCTTTCATTACACAATCTGCATATCTGGGGCTAGAAAAGGTCCTTTCACAGTAAATTAAACATAAGATAGAAAATAAGACACCATTGAACAATCTAAGAATCTTTTATTATAGGTATAAACGTTGTCAGTTAATGAACTGAACACTGATAATAATGCGATTGTAAGTAGGCTTGAAATGTTAAAAAAATGCGTAGTATATTCATACGCGGGCAAACGGATTTCAACCGCTTAGATCGTGTTTTGGCTTTGCTCTGTAATAACGATCAGATTTTTTTAAAAGAGAAAATACTTATAGAGATGTTTATGTATACCAATTATACTGGTACACTTCAGTCACGCAAATCTCGCGTTAGAACAAGATTTTCCTGTAAAACACACCAATGTATAAACATACATCCGACGTGCTTTTACAGAGCCCCTAAAAGTAACATACATTTGTAACAACATCGTGATTGGTCACTGGTACCTAACACACACGTGATGAAGTGAAAATTGTAAGTGACTACTCGCATAACGTGATAGGAAGCATCCATGAATCTGCACGTGCACCACACAAATTAACACAATCATAAAGACGACGTTTACTGTTAAATTCACTTGAATATGGAGACACATCACGTAACTTATACATGTCTCAATGACCATGGCATCACCGAATAAACAATTGCAGGAGGATGTTTGCATTTAGCTGCCTGCATGCATGTAATCTTTCTACTCGTTTTTTAATCTACACTGAATGTCCCTTTCGTCATCGGTGAGAAGACACTAAGGGTGCTTCTCTGCCGAACACGCGCGTCCTCCCGGCAGCTGGCGCCACTGAGGAGTACACGTGACTGTCGGGGGCGGGAATTACATCCAGTGGTTGGTACTCCATATCGGCAGGTATCGTCATATAGTGGGATCCCTCGTTACCGCTGCCCTTTGGCCCTTCGGTCAGCTGTTCTTTACTAGAAAACCAGGAAGCATACTCATTCTCATTGTCTTTGACACTTGGAGGGTTGTCCCTCGCTTTTCTGTGACGTCGATTTCTGCGAAAAGGAACAAAACTGATAATTCATATGTAGGTCCCCAAGGATAAAACAATGTACTATAAGAGTATACATATAAAAAAATGACTGAGTAGACGAGAGAGTACATTTTTTATTTACAGCTGTCAATGAAGTATTTTTCTTGCGGAAATTACATGTAAGTTTTGCGTAATTTACAAGATAACAAACTACAGAATCATAATAGAAAGCTTAAGGTAATAATTTGCGTTTACGTGTGTTTTCTTCTAATCGTTCCTACCTTTTAACCAACACGCATATTATGACCAGTAAGACTATAAAAGTGAGGACCAATGCAGTCCCAATGGACAGAATATGGACAGCACTCAGTCCAAGACCGAACAGGGAGATCTCTGGAAAAACATGATACACAATTCATGAGAGAAAAAAAAATAGCGTTTGTTGTGCTGTTTGTAGATATCCTAGTCGTTTATTTTACCATTTTTGTCCGGTTTCCATGGCTGCTTCTCTACCTCAGGCAGTGTGCGATTGGTGGATCCAGATTGTGTCACATCATCAGAGGTGGATAGATCAGAGATGGATAGGTCGCGGAACACTGGCGCTCTCCCATCTGTCGTTGTCTGAACCTTGTATTCTGTAACCGTCAGGGTTGTCAGCAGGTCGCCCAGATCTGTAAGAAGAAATCAAAGATTAAAAATGAAATTTAAATCAGAGCAATGAACTAGACATCGAACGTCTACCGCATACTTGCAGGCAATTCAACTGTGATATTATTGTCAGATAAACCGTTTCTAGACAGCTGATTAAGGTGTGTGTGTGTGTGTGTGTGTGTGTGTGTGTGTGTGTGTGTGTGTGTGTGTGTGTGTGTGTGTTGGGGGGGGGTTAATTCGTATGTATATTGAGAACGACATAACAAACGGTGAGATATTGATACACATGGTCAGAGCACACTTGTTTGTCCGTATACCGGTAATAAACCCTGGTACTTGAAAAAAATATTTACATTGTTGACATTTGTTAAAACTCGCTGAAAAAAAATGAATTATTGGAAAAAATATGAAAAATGCTTCATTTCTGTTTTGTACGAAACCCTATTGAGATTATTTTCGTAGGTTTTACATGTTGCGATATCTCGCGAAACTTTTGCAAATAAACGCTTAACATTCGCGAATAAACGCATATTTTTCGCAAAATAACGCCAAACTTTCGCGAATAAATGCATAAATTTCACGATATATTTATATGAATATGGTTTTTTTTATCAAACAAGAACTATAATTTCATTGTATACAGGACAATGATTGAAAACGAACAGTTTTATAATAATATATATGTAATGTTTTCCGCTGATTCATATATTTGGGTATATAATCTTTAAATAATATCTTTGATAAAACTTCAAGTATTTATATTATATGAAAAATAATTTTATATAATAAGGCGGAACAGCATCCTTTTCCTTTTTTCCGACTCTTGTGTTCGAACAAGAAATTGTTTTTAAAAAATTCTAAAATAAATTCAAATTCAAGCATGGGAAATCTTCAAAACCTTTACTTGGTAATAATTTAGTTTTGAATGACACTACTACTTATATGTTATAAATTTACCTGAAGAAATCACGTTCTCTAAATGTAAACAATAGTTAGAAAAGTCCATGCTTTACCTGTTTTAAAATATTGTGTAGATTAAAACTTTTCAAATTCTCAACTGTCTAATTTCTCTGAAATAGCGTCCAACTGTACGAAACTTTATGACTCGGCGACATCACATTTTGACCATTTACCGGTATATCCTTTTTTAATTTTGATATTTGATATTTGTTGATTTCAAATTGTAATTAGGCAAATTTTATTCCTCATTCTTTATAATACAGCGCTCTTCGATGCGCGATACATTGTGTGACATTACTTTTGGATTAACACTCGTAGTTTAATACTTTTTGTGAATTAAAACATAAACTACTTCCTAAATATTCATTACATATACATATACTTACAAACATACAAAGTCGTAAACGATTTCATTTCATAGATTAAAGGAATTTTTTTTTGATGCACAAGTAGATATTTAGATATAACTACTGTGGGGAATATACATGTATGCTAAAAAAAATTATTTGGGGTTTATTTGCGAAGTTTCAGGAAAATCGACCATCTGGTTCTTTTTACGGGCCATCTCAAAATAGAGGTACATTTACTATAGGAATATATAGGAAACTGTCATTTTCATTAGTAATATCATTTTCTACATGATATGTAAATAATACTAAATTCTACCGTCTGGTTTTCATTGGGGGCCATCTCAAAATATTAAAATGGACCAAATTTTGCTATATATTTGGAGCATTACAAATGAAGATTGGTACAATAGATTCATTAAAAAAAAAATAAGAAAAATGCCCTCGAGGATAGCATTATTCTGTGTATAAAATTTCAACGGCGTACGATTTTTACTTTTTCTTTTATATTATTTTCTATAAATTTTCATTTCATCATAAAGTCATAAAAGCACATTGGCAACGCTCCCCTACCGTCCAACGGAAAAATCGTTTTAAAAAATAAAACTTTCCTTCAAAAATCTAAATATTTTATCTGTATTTTGTTTATTGTGATCAATTTTATAAATGATATCGACAAAAAATCATAAGATCTGAAGTATAAATGCACTGTATTATGACAAGAATGCGCAAAAACATGCGCAATGAAAACTAAAGTCGGCCTCCTTAATTTCCAATTTCCTTATATTTTGTTTCTAAGTTATAATTTATTATAATAAAATATAATTTTTACTCAAAATTATTAGTACGCTAAATATTGATTATTTTTTTTTATCAAGATAGTCTGCATTTCTTTTCTTTTTTCTATAAGAAATCCGATATATATACGGACGGAAATGAAATCCTTAAATTTAAAATAAGAAACTAAAAAAACTTCATCGATATAATGAGACGAAATCTACCGATTAAATACAAGTATTTGAACTCATGTATATTTGTTTGCTTTTTGTGTTCCTCGAAGAATACTTAAAAGTTAAAAATAATCCTATGTACACGTATATATATATATATATATATATATATATATATATATATATATATATATATATATATATATATGTGTGTGTGTGTGTGTGTGTGTGTGTGTGTGTGTGTGTGTGTGTGTGACTTGCGACAATTGTACAATTTGTACCTACATGGATATAAATATACATACATTGTTAGAATGAAACCTTCCTAGGTCGTAAATTTACGACTTTATATTATATATATATATATATATATATATATATATATATATATATATATATATATATATATATATATATATATATAAGTTTGTTTCTAGTCAAAGTAATATGCATGTACATGTAGTTCCAATGTTAACATTTCTAATCCTGAACTATATTGACAAGGAGTTCAAAATATTCTTCTCTTTTTCCGGTTTTTTCCTAGAATGTGATGGTGCCAAACATTGTTTTCCATCAGTAGCAAATACAAATATTTTCTATGTAGAATTTCATACAATGCATTTGGATTTTATTGAAAATTTTTAAACTTGCGTTTCATTGAATGTGTGAATTTCTTTTTAATTTATATTTTTTCTTTGATTTTTAATTTTGTTGAAAAAGTATGGTATATGGGTATATTTTGAGGGTAACTTTGCATTTTCAAATGAATATGTCAAAAATCTTAATTGTATTTTCATTATATATTTATTAAGAAATGAAATATTAACTTGGAACCAATTGTATAATATCAAGTATATATCTAATAATGTATTCATTATATTTGTCGGAACAAAAGAATGGTTTTTATTTTAATCATATTTTGATTTAGGCAGCAGTGCTATTGTGTCGGCTATGCATTTATTTTTCTGGTGTGTTTTTAGCTTTGTATACGTGTAGGGTGAAGCATTGCTATTGTAATCTTTTCTAAGTCTGTAAATGATTTAATTCATTCAATGTGTTCTATTTCTGTGCACAGATCTTCAGTAATCTCATTTGACAAGGAAATGTTACATTGATACTTTTTTGGACAGATTTCCAAGGATACAGGGCATTATCTCTGTTTCGTGTAGCTACTTCCGGTTTCCTATAAACAGGAATTGAGCTGCCCCCGTTCCTGCTTCCGTTTACAGTAATCAAGAAATCCAGATCTGTTCTCGGTGTTTCTCTTGTTTTTTTTTTACCTGATGTTGTTGTGATCAAACTTATTTCAGTTCATCATGTCGTAACTCAAATATTGCGTGACAAGTTTGCAAAAATAAAACTGTTAATCATCGGTAACGTATTTTGTCTTTTTTTTGTAAGTCTTGCAATATGTTTACATATTAATTAATCAATCCATACCTGTATACATCCATCTTATTTATATCTTTAAACTTATCAAGAAGAAGTTATAGTGTTCACTGCCTGTGCGGATCGGATTGCCCTCCCCTGGAAAATTCAGATTTTTTAAAATCACATAGTAAACTAGTAAATTTACCGAAAATAGGCCTAGGACCCCCCACCCACGTCCCGGTCAAACCCAATTATTCCTCGGATGGACCTTGTTACGACGAATAAGCATGTTAAAATATGTATTATAAATTACGGTTCAAGACATTTGCCCCCTCACATCCGTCTTTTTGTTTTGTGCAAATCATATGAGAGGAAACTGTAATATCAGGTGGAATTATTGTAGGAATAAATTTTCAAATACAATATATGGAAGTTCCATGTGCCGTGATCGAAAGGAATTTCCTTTTCCGAACCAGTTTCATAGAAAAGGGACGAAGTTAATTGATAATGCATTTTAAAATTCATGTTTCCAGTTATTACTAGTATTTTATGAATTCGCAGTTCTGATAAAGAAGGTGTTGCAAAACAGCGGGACTATTCCCTAACGTGGAAAGGACCTTTAAATATCCGTATCGCTTGAGAGCCATATCTAAATATAGACACATTACGTAGACGACTATATTTACATAGCGGGTATGTTCCGTATGTAGGCAAAATAAACAAACATTTTACGCGCTTTTCTATCGAACACGGCAACCACTAAATACAATTAGGAAGATAACCATTATTATGTATTCGGATGTTAACATATATCAATTTGATTTCTACTATTTCTAGCATGTTTAAAATATCATTCTTGATACATGAAAAAATCTGATTCTTGCTCTTCAAAACCGTCAGAGTTGTAATTATAATCATCCTATGTTTCTATAGTATCTAAATAAACGCTAAGTCTAGATAAAAAGGTTAAACAAATTTATCCGTTCATATTTTCATTAACCTATTGCTTCATCGCCGATTCAATTTTTAAAATAAATGATTTTGTTTGCTTTTAACAACCTCTACATGTATCTTTGAAATCAGCATACCCGGTTATTGCATAAAAAGGGTGAAAATCAACTTTCTACATTGATGCATACTGAGTACATTGTTTTAAAATCTCTTGTTCAGAAGAAAATGTTTTCAAGTTTCTAACGGGAACTTCACACAGTAATGTTGAAAAATATAAGCATGCATGCAAAATATTACATTAAAAAGAGTTTAAATAACTTTATTCTGGCATTCTTAAATTTTCTATATACATTACCTTTCCATGCGGTTAAAAGAAATAAAATTTTAAAAAATTCCAACTTTTTCGGGATTCGAACCCAGTTAAAAATGTAAGACACGATAATCATCTAATCTAATTGCGTTACCACTCGACTAAGCTAGACATGGTTTACAGTAGGGAAATTTAACACATCGTTTTTAGATTTCAAAGGTATTAATAATTTTTTTCAAAAGTTAGATTTATTAAAAATATACCTTTTTGAAAAAAAAATCGGAAATGGCAGTTTTCGAGAAATTGTCTTACTCTAAACGTTAAGATTAAATTAATTTTGTTTCAAGGAGGCAGTTTTTTCACAATGATGAGGTTTCCCCTTTTATATACCGTGAATTCTGCCACATTTGTCTGTGTAACCATTTTCAAATATATTTCATGGTCTTAAATAAGTTAGTACAAACTTTCCAAATAAAATTCTACACTGCTTTATGTTCAACGTTGCATGAAAAAAAGATTTACATCAAAATCTGTAAGTTTGATTTTTCCATTTTATCTGCAACTCCTTTAGGTAAATTTAGCATAGGAACTGCAACACCTTCTTTCTATGAAACTTGAGAAACGCTTTTTTGTGTCTTTTTGTCACTTCATTGTGTTTGTGTTTTATTAAACAATAAATTGTTTTCTTTGGTGATTCATACGGGGTATGAAGGTGGCGACATTGCAGAAAAAATATATACAACCCGCGTAAACTTGCGAATTATGTAATTGTTTCTGCAATGATCGCTACCTTCATAACCCGCATGAATCATCAAAGAAAACATTTTATTGTTTATATTTACATCTTTCTTTTAACAAATCATCACTACGTTAGCTAAAAGAAACAGCAAAATCGTCTTCTATGGGAATTATCATGATTATTTCGTGCAGTCCGTGATTTTTCTCAAGTCGATGAAGGTTTCGACCAGTCGATAAATGGGGCGTGTACATTTCAGTCCTGTCAGTTTCTACAGAGCTATGAATTACAATTAATTTCCGTAAGAAATAGAGGGAATCATACTTGATGGATGTAAATGTTCCTTATTAACTGCAACTGTTTCGTAAGTTACATGTAGCTGTCCAAACTTTTTTTATTGGACTGCTACAGGTACTTATTGGAAGGGTGCAGGGCATTTTTGATAGTTGATGAATGACTATTTTTTAAAGCAGAAAAGGACATCTGAGTCTTATTTTAAATTAAATAAATTTAATAATCGTCACTGTCAACCAGTAAGTTGCATTGTATTGCATAGAAGTAACGGCCAATTCTTCCATATTGGGAAGTTCACTTGACACACCTCGGCCGATTTGTACTATCATGTAGACGAGGGAATCATAAAAGGTTTACCAAATGGTGGGAGGATAAACTGATAAATGAGGACTGCATGGTGCCAAGTTTGGCACCAGTCCTCGGGAGTCTTGTCTGCATTGTAAATGTAGCTAACATTTCGATCTTTCATTACACAATCTGCATATCTGGGGCTAGAAAAGGTCCTTTCACAGTAAATTAAACATAAGATAGAAAATAAGACACCATTGAACAATCTAAGAATCTTTTATTATAGGTATAAACGTTGTCAGTTAATGAACTGAACACTGATAATAATGCGATTGTAAGTAGGCTTGAAATGTTAAAAAAATGCGTAGTATATTCATACGCGGGCAAACGGATTTCAACCGCTTAGATCGTGTTTTGGCTTTGTACTGTAATAACGATCGGATTTTTTTAAAAGAGAAAATACTTATAGAGATGTTTATGTATACCAATTATACTGGTACACTTCGGTCACGCAAATCTCGCGTTAGAACAAGATTTTCCTGTAAAACACACCAATGTATAAACATACATCCGACGTGCTTTAACAGAGCCCCTAAAAGTAACGTACATTTGTAACAACATCGTGATTGGTCACTGGTACCTAACACACACGTGATGAAGTGAAAATTGTAAGTGACTACTCGCATAACGTGATAGGAAGCATCCATGAATCTGCACGTGCACCACACAAAGTAACACAATCACAAAGACGACGTTTACTGTTAAATTCACTTGAATATGGAGACACATCACGTAACTTAGCTTATACATGTCTCGGTGACCATGGCATCACCGAATAAACAATTGCAGGAGGATGTTTGCATTTAGCTGCCTGCATGCATGTAATCTTTCTACTCGTTTTTTAATCTACACTGAATGTCCCTTTCGTCATCGGTGAGAAGACACTAAGGGTGCTTCTCTGCCGAACACGCGCGTCCTCCCGGCAGCTGGCGCCACTGAGGAGTACACATGACTGTCGGGGGCGGGAATTACATCCAGTGGTTGGTACTCCATATCGGCAGGTATCGTCATATAGTGGGATCCCTCGTTACCGCTGCCCTTTGACCCCTCGGTCAGCTGTTCTTTACTAGAAAACCAGGAAGCATACTCATTCTCATTGTCTTTGACACTTGGAGGGTTGTCCCTCGCTTTTCTGTGACGTCGATTTCTGCGAGAAGGAACAAAACTGATAATTCATATGTAGGTCCCCAAGGATAAAACAATGTACTATAAGAGTATACATATAAAAAAAAATGACTGAGTAGACGAGAGAGTACATTTTTTATTTACAGCTGTCAATGAAGTATTTTTCTTGCGGAAATTACATGTAAGTTTTGCGTAATTTACAAGATAACAAACTACAGAATCATAATAGAAAGCTTAAGGTAAAAATTTGCGTTTACGTGTGTTTTCTTCTAATCGTTCCTACCTTTTAACCAACACGCATATTATGACCAGTAAGACTATAAAAGTGAGGACCAATGCAGTCCCAATGGACAGAATATGGACAGCACTCAGTCCAAGACCGAACAGGGAGATCTCTGGAAAAACATGATACACAATTCATGAGAGAAAAAAAAATAGCGTTTGTTGGGCTGTTTGTGGATATCCTAGTCGTTTATTTTACCATTTTTGTCCGGTTTCCATGGCTGCTTCTCTACCTCAGGCAGTGTGCGATTGGTGGATCCAGATTGTGTCACATCATCAGAGGTGGATAGATCAGAGATGGATAGGTCGCGGAACACTGGCGCTCTCCCATCTGTCGTTGTCTGAACCTTGTATTCTGTAACCGTCAGGGTTGTCAGCAGGTCGCCCAGATCTGTTAGAAGAAATCAAAGATTAAAGATGAAATTTAAATCAAAGCAATGAACTAGACATCAAACGTCTACCGCATACTTGCAGGCAATTCAACTGTGATATTATTGGCAGATAAACCGTTTTTAGACAGCTGATTAAGGTTTGTGTGTGTGGGGGGGGGGGGGGGGTTAATTCGTATGTATATTGAGAACGACATAACAAACGGTGAGATATTGATACACATGGTCAGAGCACACTTGTTTGTCCATATACCGGTAATAAGCCCTGGTACTTGAAAAAAATATTTACATTGTTGACATTTGTTAAAACTCGCTGAAAAAAAATGAATTATTGGAAAAAATATGAAAAATGCTTCATTTCTGTTTTGTACGAAACCCTATTGAGATTATTTTCGTAGGTTTTACATGTTGCGATATCCCGCGAAACTTTTGCGAATAAACGCTTAACATTCGCGAATAAACGCATATTTTTCGCAAAATAACGCCAAACTTTCGCGAATAAACGCATAAATTTCACGATATATTTATATGAATATGGTTTTTTTTATCAAACAAGAACTATAATTTCATTGTATACAGGACAATGATTGAAAACGAACAGTTTTATAATAATATATATGTAATGTTTTCCGCTGATTCATATATTTGGGTATATAATCTTTAAATAATATCTTTGATAAAACTTCAAGTATTTATATTATGTGAAAAATAATTTTATATAATAAGGCGGAACAGCATCCTTTTCCTTTTTTCCGACTCTTGTGTTCGAACAAGAAATTGTTTTTAAAAAATTCTAAAATATATTCAAATTCAAGCATGGGAAATCTTCAAAACCTTTACTTGGTAATAATTTAGTTTTGAATGACACTACTACTTATATGTTATAAATTTACCTGAAGAAATCACGTTCTCTAAATGTAAACAATAGTTAGAAAAGTCCATGCTTTATCTGTTTTAGAATATTGTGTAGATTAAAACTTTTCAAATTCTCAACTGTCTAATTTCTCTGAAATAGCGTCCAACTGTACGAAACTTTATGACTCGGCGACATCACAGTTTGTCCATTTACCGGTATATCCTTTTTTAATTTTGATATTTGATATTTGTTGATTTCAAATTGTAATTAGGCAAATTTTATTCCTCATTCTTTATAATACAGCGCTCTTCGATGCGCGATACATTGTGTGACATTACTTTTGGATTAACACTCGTAGTTTAATACTTTTTGTGAATTAAAACATAAACTACTTCCTAAATATTCATTACATATACATATACTAACAAACATACAAAGTCGTAAACGATTTCATTTCATAGATTAAAGGAATTTTTTTTTTGATGCACAAGTAGATATTTAGATATAACTACTGTGGGGAATATACATGTATGCTAAAAAAAATTTATTTGGGGTTTATTTGCGAAGTTTCAGGAAAATCGACCATCTGGTTCTTTTTATGGGCCATCTCAAAATAGAGGTACATTTACTATAGGAATATATAGGAAACTGTCATTTTCATTAGTAATATCATTTTCTACATGATATGTAAATAAAACTAAATTCTACCGTCTGGTTTTCATTGGGAGCCATCTCAAAATATTAAAATGGACCAAATTTTGCTATATATTTGGAGCCTTACAAATGAAGATTGGTACAATGGATTCATTCAAAAAATAAAAAAAATATCCCCGAGGATAGCATTATTCTGTGTATAAAATTTCAACGGCGTACGATTTTTACTTTTTCTTTTATATTATTTTTATAACGTACTCCTAAAAAGCTTCATTTTATCATAACGTCATAAAAGCACATTGGCAACGCTCCCCTATCGTCCAACGGAAAAATCGTTTTAAAAAATAAAATTTTCCTTCAAAAATCTAAATATTTTATCTGTATTTTGTTTATTGTGATCAATTTTATAAATGATATCGAAAAAAAATCATAAGATCTGAAGTATAAATGCACTGTATTATGACAAGAATGCGCAAAAACATGCGCAATGAAAACTAAAGTCGGCCTCCTTAATTTCCAATTTCCTTATATTTTGTTTCTAAGTTATAATTTATTATAATAAAATATAATATTTACTCAAAATTATTATTACGTCAGTCTTGATTATTTTTTTTTATCAAGATAGTCTGCATTTCTTTTCTTTTTTCTATAAGAAATCCGATATATATACGGACAGAAATGAAATCCTTAAATTTAAAATAAGAAGTTAAAACTTAATCGATATAATGAGACAAAATCTTCCGATTAAATACATGTATTTGAACTCAGGTATATTTGTTTGCTTTTTGTGTTCCTCGAAGAATACTTAAAAGTTAAAAATAATCCTATGTACACGTGTATATATATATATATATATATATATATATATATATATATATATATATATATATATATATATATATATTGTACAATTTGTTCCTACATGGATATACATATACATACATTATTAGAATGAAACCTTCCTAGGTCGTAAATTTACGACTTTATATTTCGGTTTATGGCTTTTTTGTCTCGTAATAAGGACACTCGTTATTCGTAATAACGCCTTTTGTATCGTTATTAATACAATCTATATATGTAAACGACTTCTTATATGTTTTTACTAGTTATTTTAATCCTTTCTTCAGCACTATCAATTTGTGGACCTCAAACGATTTTCGTTAAGAAAAAATGCTATAGTTGAATTATATTTGGTGGTCAAGTTGATTTTTAAAGCTAATCAAATAGAAAATTATTAATGAAATTAAAAGTGAGAATTTAAACAAAACGCACCTGTTGTGTTGCGACAAAGGGAGGGCAGCAAGCTCCCACATTCACGGTAGCTAAAATTCACGCCATTATCAGTACGAACCACAGTCTTGCATCTTGTAAGAAACCCTGAAAATGTAAATTGCATTATATTTCGATATGAAACAAGTAGAATATTAAGTTATCTTGCGTAAAAACTTTAAAAAAAAAAAAACGAAAAAAATATACCCGAATACAAAACATAACAATTACTTTGGTTTCATCCAAACAAAGCATTCAATTACGTTGGAACTCTTACGTCATGAGAAAATTTGGGTTTGATTAAGTTAGTTTATATTAAGCAATTCTGTTATAGTACGGCGTTAACCTGGTCTGTTGAAGTTATTAATGATCATGGTTCTGTTGGTTGGAAACAGGGACCTGTTGTACAGGTCATTGATGTCCTGGTATGACGTAATGGAAGCGACGTCATAGCCGTCTGCACATTGCACCGCCATTCTTGTCAGACCACTAGATTGCGAACTATTGACTAAAATTAAATTATGGAATGCATGACATTTGGTACCGTTAATTTGGTACCCTAATTGGAACCGTTACAACTCTAACTTTCTGAAATAATTTGATAGGAGATTGACTTACCACAGATGAAATCCAAGCTCTGTGTGAGAGATCTAAGAGTTTTTCCAATCTCCAAACGTGAGCAATGCCCTATAAAAATCATCGCTTTCCTTGAATGTACACAACATACAATGTAGTAACTAGTAAAATATAAAACGCGGAAAAGTATCCATGTAAATCTAGTTGGCTATATTTACTAAATATTTGAAAAATATGCAAGTGTACAACTAAATTCTATTATTGTTCTGGGGCTATAAGCTTGCATGGATCAAAATAATGTTCGCAGGGTTCGGGGGGGGGGGGGGGGGGGGGGGTCCGAGTACAGGTAAGGTCTGGACTCCTCGCCCCCCCCCCCCCATCCCCCCCCCCCTTTCTAGATCAAACTACATGTATATTCTATTTTACTGTTGTTCTGGAGTTATCGTACCTTTGCGGGGACATCCAAGTTCTACACGTTTTCCGCTGACCCAGTAATTCTGCCCAAGCTCCAAGATGCCGGGGTCTCTATGAACCAGCTCTCCATCCAAGTAACACGTCCGCACCGCTGTGTCATAGTCAGTGGCTTCTCCTTGGGCCGAGCCTGTTTTACATTCGATAATATATTTTTTATAAAATTCGTACCGATTTGCCAACCATAGAATTGTTTAAAGATTGTTTTTTTTTATGAAAATGTGCGGATTCTATTCTCTGTTCAATTGGGTTCCAGGCGCTTGACGTTAAAAATAGTTCTTTTAATAATAAAATTATCCCTTGTACTATGATAAAATTTTAGTATTATACTATACGTACAGCTAGGGGGAAATTTTATTATCAAAAGAAATATTTTAACGTCAGGCGCCTGTGAAACGGGTATTCTAATTGTAATATCGTATTTCACTTTTATGCTCTAGCCAATGATTTTCTTAAAATTTTAAGTTTAAAAAAGAAGTACTACTAGGAGTCTTAACTTTGGTCTGGATGTAATTGAAGAATATCATAAATCATTACAACCTCTAGTTTTGGAGCATAATTCTTTTAAATGACCTGAGAAAATCATACTCGGGAGGATTGATATGCCGTATATATTTTTTCAAGATTTTTCAAAGTAATCAAAATATTGAATATATGTAAATAAACCTTTGTAAATTCAATATTTAAAGTAGGCACATAATTGATATTGAAACTGTAATCAATGATGTCGAAATAAAACAAAGAGTACAATAATAACAAACAACGAAACAAACAACAAACCAAACAAACAACAAACCAAACAAACAAAACAATAAACAAAACAAAACAATCCTGTTATTACAGAATATAATACAATCGAGCGCATTACTTTTAATCGATATAAAGGTTTTTAATGTAATCATTATCATTATGTAAGTTACTTACCAAATATGAAAATAACACAAAGCATTGAACTGACAAAAATAGCTAAAAAGTTGTACAAGTACATCCTTTGAAATTAAATTCCACTACTGATAATGATAATGAAAGACTGTGATTCATAACACTATATGCGCAGGAAATGAAATCACGTGATGCATTTTGTCTCATCCCATCCCCGCCCCTTTCATAGATGTTATTTTTGTTTACATTATACTAGTTTGCATCATGACCAATACAATGAGTGATTCTCATATATTATCATTCATAGTATTCGCTCAGCCTAAAAGTTTTATCATATCTGCTGCCTAATCATGCATTTGATTGACGCATTATACATTTGTGATTGTAAGTTGTATACCTTATGACATGGAGGACGTATTAGACACGTGATTATATTTCAATCTCTCAATACTACAGCCACTGCAGCGTATGTTTATGTTAATGAATAATTTAGGCGTATACATAGCTGTATACAAATATATCTAGACATAACTAAAACAAACGTCCTTGTATGAAGTGGTCACTTCACAGCCAGGGGAGACAACCAAGTGTCTGGTTTTTTTCTTTGTATTCTTTTTATAGGAGACACTGTCATCATGACGGATGCTGAGTCACAAGTACTCAACTTCCTTCTTATCATCGCAATTCTTTGTACCGGTGTTGATACTAAAACAGCGAGTCCTCATTTCCGTTTTATTTATTATCAAAATTTTTAAAAACTCTGATAATTGTGATATAGTCTTTAGTATTCCTGCAAACAAGGCCAGTTGGTTTCTCTAGTGCCCCTCAATGGCCTCTCTAGTGACCCTCAATGGCTTCAAAGTTACTGTACTGATTCTCACGATCCAAGCCATTTATCATAAATTCTCTAGAAATTAAATAATACTATTTCTATTCAAATTACTCTTTCCAAAAATATTCAAGCACAACGGGTGCTATTTTCAACAAGAGTGCTAGTCATTTTATATCATTTTCATAAATAAAACTCTTGCATATTAAAACAAAAAGAAATCTTGTTATTAACACAAGTTTTTAATATATAATCTTTGATAACAAATATCACATGGAGTAAGATATGAAAAGTTTTGTGTATTTCCTTGCTGAACTCCCTGTTACGGAATGTGAATTGTGTCATGACCCACTACCATTCTGCTGAAGAAGGGTCACCTGTAAAAATAACAATGGACTCTGTTAAAACTATCCAAAGTGAATCCAACTACAGTTTTATTGTGCTACGAGTTTTGCAAAAATAAAGATAATGTATTAAATTTTTCATTTGCATAAGTTATTTTTTGGCAATTTTAAAGATTAATACATGTACATGTATAGCACATATTATCCAACATAGTTTCTGCTCAGTTGTTTTTTTTTTCAATATTGAAATAATTGCGAAAAAAGTGGAAAATTGATCATCAGGAAAAATTGTGGATACTTTACTACTTGTTGATAACCTCTGTTATTTATTGAATACTGATTAGCCCACCTTATCTTTGAGTTGTTGACATCGTTGTAAGGCTAAGGTAAACAACATCAGTGCCTCGTTCAACCACTGAACGGAGCACTCGACCTACAACACAGAGGAACAACATGACAAAAAGTAAGTCATACTTCCCAGCATTGTCACATACTGGATATACAGTGTATATTACAACTGAGTCAAAAAAGTTAATATTATGTATATAAGAAAAAAAAATTACTGAACAGAGCACTCAATCAACCTACATGTACAACACCGAGGGGTTCCAAAACGGAGGTTTTTAAATGACAGGAAATGAGGTCATAATACCCAGCATTATAATACAGAGAACATTTATTTTACATAAAAAGAGGCCTAAATATCATTATAAGGTATGAAATATACTTTATACTTTGTACTAATGCCTAAAATGAAGTTTGTTTGTATCCTTTAAACTCTACACTGTCATCTGATAGGACACTTACCTGATTTCTTGATATGATATCCAATTGATGTGTGGAGGAATTGATACCAAGATGATATACGGAGAGAATTAGTTTGGAGGCATGAACATAAAAACTTAAAGCTACATCATTTGGCACAGAGGGGCGAAGTGTTTGCTGCAAGGAAAGCAAGGTTCAGAATTTCCATAAAATTCATACTGTAAACGTATTACCTTTGGCTGTGTATTCTATTTAGCGATTTTGGCGAAAAACGATGTCCGCTAAATGAAGTGCATTGCCAAATGTCAAATATATAAGTAGATAAATAGGTACATTTAGAAATGCGCTAAATCAAATCCAAGCTAACTTGTTGAAAAATCATTTTCCGCCAAATATCAGACACGCCAAATATAATACGTTTACAGTAAATCTTTTAATGACACTTGTAAGACTATTTGTATAAAGCTATTATAATAATTTACTCAAAAAATATATTTGCTATTGTTACATTTTCCTATTGCATTTATTCTGAACAAATCAAAACGTTGACTTCACTCTGAATCAAATCATAATCCTCTCAACTACAGATGTGCACAAATTTATGCTGCAAGATCAATGCCTTACCATATTTCGGTTATACACCAGTTCTTCTAAGGACTTCCTTTTAGGGAAGGCCAAGGCTGAACGACCCTGGTTAAGGCTGTCAATCACTTTATCCAAGAGCTACAACAAAATTGAAAAGGTCCTGTGAATGTCATTGTTTCAGAATATTATATCTAACAAACAGTATAGTGAAACCATTAGGTCCTGCCTATGTTATGTCAAGAAGAGGCATGCATCCCAGAATTATGGAAAGCATTATTTGCTTGGCAAAGCATCATGTAAGAGAATTTGGAGGCTGTTAAAGTATAGATAAGATAATTATAGCAAAAATTCAATTTATTAATGAACATGGCTAAAGCAACTTTATGGCAATAGGGAATCTTATCTAACCTCCCAGCAAAATCCTTATATAAGCCTATAGAAAATTACTGTAAATGTATATAACAAATAAGAATAATAATGATTTTACAGCTTTAATTAAGTAATTTTTAACCCACCTGCTGGCAAAATATCTAAATATTTTAAAAATCATATACTAAGCTAATTTTTTAATGAGAGAAATTTCTTTTAAAAAGTTTTACGGTTTGTCGTTTTGAATGTTTTATAACATCTTTGAACTAAAATGAAATTATATTTTTCTTTGTTGGCATGCAGTTATAAGGATTATATGCTATTTTTGAAATTTTGTTTTATACTACCTTTTTAACAAGATTTAATACAAATTCATAATAAAAACATAACCAAATTACAGTTTTAACGAAGTTATTTCTTTAATCCCTTGAAATTCGCATTGATAATTCTAGCTGATTAAATCCATTGAAAGTCAACTGAAGTATCCAACTTTTACTATAAATGTAGTGAGTTTAAACAGTGTAGTCAAAGTGAGGTGTGTATTACAATGTAAATACTCACAAGGGTAACCTGTGTACAGGATGTGTAACCTTGCCTTTCCTCCTGTTCTTCTATTGTGTTAATGGCACTGTACAAGAAATTTGTGGCATCTTGGACCTGCAAATCAAATTAAATGGACATTGTTGAGTTAAACTTTGCTTTTTTATTTTCTGTATGCATATGATTTAAGTTGTGTCAAAGACTTACAAGATTTCTTGAAATATATTATTAAATCATATATTATTTAACACTGCAGTTCTGTATAGTTCCTACCTGCTGAAGCTTCCAGGAAACTTCTGGATTAATTGTCGTCTTATATGTATGGTTATCTTTGCCCTGTTTGTGTTTAAAGTTGATATCCTACAAGTAAAATGTTCTAGTATGTGTCACTGGAAACATATCTCTTAACAAATGTTATAACCCCGATATAACTTGTATAATGATTTTTGAAAAAAAAAAAATTTTAAGTTAATGAGTCTAATCTATAACATGGCTTACCCCGTCCGAGATCCGATCCCCAACAAGAGTGACCATACATTTCACGGAGCCATTACTGCCACTGAAAATATAACCAGCTCCCGATCAGTCATCTTCCCTAGCCAAGTGTCCGATTTGTTTTTCTCATCTCGGAAGATGAGAAAAACGAATCGGACACTTGGCTAGTGAAGATGCCGATCAGTGCCAATTCAGAATGCTGTAAGCCAACTTTTATTTGCAAGGTTCACAAGATTTTTCCTTTTTTGTCTTTTGTATTTGTTTCAGATGATAAATACATCTGTAAGCTTGGTCAATAAAATTAATAACTGTAAACCAATTCTGGAAGTAAATCTAAACAAATAAAAGCCAGTTAACAGCATATCAACACAGACAAAAAAATTCTTCTTTCAGCAAAAGTATTGAGAATAGTGTAAAATCAATGCACGTATCATTGACTGTACATATACATTTATGCATATATATACAAATTATTCGAATAAGACACTTTTATAGATAGCAAACAAGTAAAGTAGACTTACTTAGCACTATTCATCAGCAGTCTTTGTGAAGTAACCATACTTTTGTTTTCATCTGAAAAATACAAAGGCTGCAATTTCTAATATGATACAAATAATTTACACCAATCAAATTTCCTCTATTTCAAATTTCAATTTAATGTTGATAACATGATAGAAATCACTTGGTAAACACTGGAATTAATGCTTACCATGTCCGGGTCTTGTAGGAAAGAGTCGGGAACACTCCTAGCAATGTAAAACAACAGTTGTCCATTATATTTGACAAATGTCTATCATTGGGTACTGATAGTAATGCAAATTTAAATACAAATACTGTAAAACTTTGTTATAGCAAGCCCAAAGGAAACTGAGGATTTACTTCACTTTATCTGTAATACGTTATAATATTAATTATTGTTTTCTCTCGGACTGAAATGTCACACTTTCATTGGTTTAAATATACCACGTGACTGCCTGATATATCTCTATGACTGTTTTTATTTATATTTATATTTTTATACGGTATTTAATTTATATTTGGCAATATGGTTGCATTGGCCGACGCTTCGCTAATCTCATTTCGACATTTCATAGTATCTAATATAGAAACTGCATGCCCTAAGTTCTTAAAATATTTAGAGTAGTTGCCCTTTGAAATTCCTTAAAATTAGAGTAGTTGGCAACAAAGCAACAAAACATTGTAAGTAAACATGGGTGAAGTGAAGATTTTCAAAGAGTATTTGAAAGGTGAGATTGATAATTTTAAGAGTTTAAATGAGTTGAATTGGACGAGATGTCAGGCAACTTGTATACGGGTTTGCGTAGATCATCGCTTTTTGTGAATAAATAGTCCTCTGGAAAACAAGACACTTAATTTGGTAGTCAGTCAGTAACAAACTTAATAAGTAATAATATCAGTTTACATATTGCAAGCTAGAGGATTTATATTGAAATACTGTATACAGGGAAATATTTGCCCCCATTTTATTTTCGCTCCTTAAGCCCTCGTTATCAGTGGGCAAATTTAAGACTGGGCAATTTCCTATCTCTCTTTAAACACGACTGTTTCTGGGCGAATTCAAGGAGGGGCGAAACTGTTTGCATGTGTAGAAGGGTGAAAATTATACGAGGCGAAAATAACCCTGTATGCAGTATAAAACACACTGTACACAGATATTTCAATTCATTACACTTTTTTAAACATCATTGTGATGTTGAAAAAATGTTATAAATGAAACAAATTTGTTTTTTATTCACCCTTTTATAACAGATATTCAATTGACTACATATTATCCGTAAACATTTCATGTCAGAGTTTATATCCATAATATTTTTAAAGTAATTGTAATGTTGACATGGATCAGAACTTGCTATATCTATGAATTTGTTATGCAAATGACTTCCTACAAATCAAGCTATATTTTCAGCTTTTTCTTATTAGTCTTTAAATATCTGTCATTAATTAACAGTAATATTCTTACCCACAATATGTTACTAATTTCCTCCAAAACCTTGTGAACTTGGTCCCTTAATAGCCAGTCTAGTTCATGTCTCTGTAGTAAGAGATGAATTAAAAGAAGATAATGTAATTTAAAGCAGAAATAATGGTTGGGGATAAAATTTTGTTTCATTGATACTGGCCTGCGACCAATTCTCGCCAGTGCATTGTTACGTCATTTTTTGATGTATAAATGTTGATAAAATGACGTAACAATGCACTCATGAGAAATGGTCTTTGGCGAGAATTGGTTATATGCCTGTAACATTTATGAAAAATTTGTATATAGCACTAAATGGTAAGTTGATTACTGATTTTTTTTTTAATGTAAAATTTGGTAAATATGTCGTTCTAACCACTTTTGATATTGTATTCCTGACTTTTTATCTCATATAAACACTCTTAAAAGCTGTAATAACAACTTTTATCTTGTAATAAAGTATTTCATTTATAATAGTAATGACTTTTTATTTTGTAATGACAACTTTCTCTTCTATTCAACACTTTCAATTCAACCCCTGAAACAAGATTTTCTGTTCTATTCCATACAAAATTCTATCCCCACGAAAAATTCTGCTTCTACAGTTTTCCGTCATCTGGAAATCTAGCTGTTTGGTTATTTTGAACAGGAGAAATTGTGGAATTCATAGTGGAAAACATTTCATCACATTATGATAGTAATTTTTATATAAAAATTTGTATCTTTATTCTGTTCTGAGCCAGATGAGATCATGTATTAAACAGGTTGAGACCAATCGCCCAAATGGGATATAATAGCCCATTTGGGATATAATAGCCCAAATGGGATATAAATTTAAAGTGCAAAAAATAAAAATTTTCGATTTTGAATTTTTTTTTATAGAAATCCACATTAGAATAGATGAAATGTTACAACTTTTGGTAAACAACTTTTTCTGTTACCGTACTATTATGGAGATTGATCCCACAGTATATCCAAAACTTCTTGGGAACAATCTTACAAACTATAGACTTATAGGAAAACTTCTTAACCAAAAGGTGTTGCATTTGATACACATTAATGCAGATTTATATAAAAAATTTCAAAATCAAAAATTTTTGTTTTTTGCACTTTAAATTTATACCCCATTTGGGCTATTATATCCCAAACGGGCTATTATATCCCATTTGGGCAATTGGTCCCAACCTTTTAAAGTGGGTGTTATCAAAATGTGTCAACACCCAAGGGTAGCATGTTATGAGTAATGTTATTCATTAGATTCAGCATATGATAATCTTATTGCTAAAGGTTCTGAATCAGTCATAGTTTATTCACCAAAGTTCCCTTCTTTGATGTTATGTGGGCACTTTTTAAAACCACTTTTTTGCAAAGAGAAATTTTAGTGCGAATATCAACGATTACTGGCAATAAGGTGAAATTCGTAAAGAAAAGTAGAGGATTTAATTTATGGACAGTTGTTTACAGTTTAAGTCTAGCCCTATTGGGCGTGATGATAAACATAGTTCACTAATTACTTAATTTGACACGTTACCAAAGTTTGTATTTCTGGATCGTCTTTCCTCTTGACGTCCATGTCAGTGGTGTGTAATACTTAATCTACCTCCCCCACTAGAGAGCTTTTCTTAAAAGTTGGTGGTGGATCTACATATTTGTCATAATAGAACAATTACAGTTTACATGATCAGTATGATACTGTGATTGTTCCATATATTGCAAAATATGCAGAGTTCATCTCTTGCTATCTCGTTGTGTTTTTCCAACTTCTAACGTGTTATGCCTCTGTCCCCGAGTACCCAAACTCCGTCACCATAAGCAGAAAACATCCCGCGTTTCTCTGTAAATTTATTTTTCGTGGTTTTTGTCATTTGCAATCACTATATATAAAATAAAACATTATAATTTATAAAATTATTAACAAAAATATTTTGATTATTATTCAAATAAACCCACTTAATACAACATTTATCACACGTGCTTATCATATCTAATGAACCTAAACCCCATTACCCACATGATCTATGCTATATGCCAAGGAATTAAGATACATTAACAATTTAGTTTAAACTCAATTTGTATTCAGAACATAACCCACTTTTTCAACCAATCAGCAGTCGTTAAATTTCATGTTTGGTTCTGAACAAGATTTTCTCTAAAGGGATTTTTTATTTGCGTAAATATGTTTAATCAGAAAGTAAACAATCAATCAATATTATAAAAAATAATAATGACTATAATTCACAAGAATACAATGTTTAGACTCCCTTGAGCTTTAAATAAGGGGGGGGGGGGGTCTTGGGTATGAAAGGGGTTCATACATGGACAAAGTTAGACCTTTAGCTATTGCCCTTGGCATTGTGTCATGCTATATAAACATATTAAACATTATGAGATATTTAATAATTGTATAAACAAAAGCCCATGCCAAACAGGTATACAAACTAAACATCTTCATAAGACATCTTTTTAAACTTTAAACTTGGATAAAAAGTAATTGAAATGTAATTGAAAAGTGATTGAAAATAGATTATAATTTTTGAATGTATTTTAATACATTCAAATACTTGTAATTGAAGGCAGAGTCAATTACCAATTACTTTGAAAAATGTAATTAATTACACTCAATTGCAAATACTTTTTTTCAATTACCCCATCCCTTTTGCTGATTTCACGCAATTAATGGCGTTTAAAATGAACAAGGTGTTAATTTGTTATGTTTTAACTCATTCTTGAGTTTAACCGTTGTAAATTGTTGACATTTGATTGAAGAATTTTTTTAAATGCAAAAAATGACGTCATAATCGCACACTTGATTTCAGACGGCGAGGAGTTTCCCGAAAGTGACGGAGTTAGGGTAGTGACGGAGTTAGGGGTCTATGCGACATCTGTCAACTCTGTTTGAGAATAAATTTCTACAGGTCCCACTTTGTGGGAAACCTGAAGCGACAACAGTTCAATCCGTTCGTCCAACACCCCGTTCCCAGAGCATATTTCTCTCTTGTCCTAGCTAATCTTGATCATATACAGGGTGTGCATACATTGACCTTGAACCAAGTTTCTAGCTACTTTATGTATAATGTAAAGGTCATAGCAGATGTGTGTAAAATCCTTATACTCTCCTTGCCTCAATCTGGCCCAAACTTCACTCACAGAGAGCTTGTGGGTAAGAGATGTACAGTGATCTTGATCAAGTTTTTTATAGGTCAAGGTCATGTCAAACCCTTGTTTAAAAAAAAAATTTAGGGCCATTAATTCTCTATACTTTGCCCCTATCTGGCTTATATTTCACCAAAATAGTACTTGTGGGAAAAGGGTGTGAATTTAAGTGACCTTGAACCATGTTTCTATTATAAATATGAAGGACATAACGGTTTTTTTTTTTTGCAGATCTTATTAAAAGACTGCCTGCAGGAAAGGTTTGCAGTAACCTTGAATAAAGTTTCTCTGCTAATATCATAGCAGACCTCTGTGTAAAATCCTTGTCCTGACATTATCCCCCCCCCCCCCCATGCCTGTCTAATTCAGAGCTGTCCTCTTAAATGGTTTTTACCCTAATGTTTTTAACTGAAGTGGGCCCTTTGAGATGGTCACCGAGAGGCCCCCAGTGTGTCTAGGGCAAAGCCCTGGTGGGGGTCCAGGGGGCAATGCGCCCGGAAGCTCCTGGGTTTTACCAAATTTTAAAGTCGATTTCCTGCAAAAGAAATCATGCTACATCCCTTTTCTCTAGCAAATACACAGCACTTTTATTTTCACTTTCGATAAGTATCGATGTGTTGTCGTATCCATGAGTTGTCTATTCTATGACTTGTCGTATCAATGAGCTGTCCATTCTGTGAGTTGTCGTATCGATGAATTTTTTTGATGAGTTGTCATAGACCCATTTCAATCATGTCTAGTTCCAAATATCCAATAAAAGACCTTGTACAAACTATCGGTAAAAGTTAATACTATGCCTTGTTGTGAAAAACTAGGAAGCAGCATTTAATTACTGCATTACTTATGAGATTTTTAGTTGATTTAAACACTTAATTTTTTGTTTTGTTTTAGAACTGATATTGCCATCTTTATTACATATGTGTACATGTTTAATATCAAGAAAATACATTAATTAGTAAGTACAACTCATGTGCCCTACCATAGAAAATATTCCTTGCCATCAAAACATTTATATTAAATTAGATGGTTAGAACTAGTTTGCTTCTGCTTACAATTTGAGATACAGAACATCTGATTTTAGACTGTTTCAAGTATTCCTGCAGATGACAAGTAACATTCTAGAAATTAACCAATATACAGCAGGCATGTTCACGAAACTTTCCTAAGATGTGACCTAAGTGTGTTCCTAAGATATGACTTAGGAAAAAAGTTAGGAGCATCCTAAGATCAACTTAGGACATGTCTTAAGATGTAGCTCGATGGTAACATAGGAACATTTTAAGTTAGGATATCCTAACCTACTAAAATCATTCTTATTTTTCACATCAATTCATGTGCAGGGATACATGTAAATCATTAAATGAGAAAATAATGTGTCGATAACACAATACGCCTGAAACCAGTAATTTTAATTTGTATACATTTTCAAATATATACATTTACTTAGATATATTTCAGTGACTAATAACAATTTAGTTTAAACTAAAACAAAACCAGAAATCCAAATAACTGCTATTTTGTGTAAGGAAAATATATATCAGGACAGCTTTTGGCTTATAAGCAAATAATTATTTAAATAACAGATGTGTATTAATTGAGAGTAAATTAACATATGATCCTCTTGTTATTCAAGTAATACAATCTGCAATATATAGAATACACGTACAGGTTAAATAAGAAATAAGTTATCTATCTCGAAACTACGAAAATACATTTTATTCAACATTACAAATTTTTTTAAAATAATTTTTCAGAATGAAGTGATAAATATTAGGAATGATGAAGCATGGTTTAAATAAACTGATGAAGATTTACTCTTTAGCCAAGGACATTAACAATTTTGAATAATTTTTTGGTCAATACTAGTAATCAAAACTCCCAGGCAGGCATTAGCAACAGAGAAGGGGGGGGGGGGGGGGGGGAGATTCAGGGTCTATCTCCACATAATGGAGTTAAAATGTACATGATAGAATAAATGACTATGCCCCCCTCCCAGATTACAAATTGAGGTTTGTTGGAAATGCTGGAACCGTAGAAAAGATTGCTTCATTCTGCCGGTCTTAAGAAAAAGCCTCACAACAGTCCCGATATCCAAAAAAACGTGATTTTACAACCTTTGGATGGTCTTAGGACAAGGAAAGTGATGTTCTAAAGTTAGGACAAAGTTATGGTGGTTCCTAAATTTAGGAGAGCTTTGAGAAACAGACTTAAGACTAAGACATACCGGTATCCTAAGACGTACTTAGAACTCACCAGAGTTCTAAGATAGCTTCGTAAACATGCCTGCTGGTTTTCATTCAACTTATGGCCATCACAGATGTATATACACATGTATACGGTATTATATCAGTTTATATATTATTGTAGCCGGTGTCGGTAGAAAACTCAGACAATGGTCAAAGGTTCACTTCATTTATATAGTTTACAAAAAAAACTGGAATAATTCATTATAATTGTCGTATTCCATATTTATAAATACATAATTATTTTACATAAAGCAATTTCACAATTACATTTATTATAATGTCTTACCGGGACAGCTTTACCCAAGACAGACAATAATCATCAGCATTTTACAATCGATGTGTCTATCTGGACATCGAAGCGGGAAGTGTCCAGGTATTTAATTTACAACATATAGTGTAGTTTATTGACGGGAACAGGTAAAAGAACAGGTTTTAGAGATCATGTGATAGTTATTCATAGATGAAGTCGGTCGTCGCTAGGCTAAAAATAAACACTCACACGCACACGAACACTCTCAAAACAAATGCAATAGCACAAATACATATTAATTATATAACCCTGGTTACATTATCAATTATATCTATCACCCAATCCCTGAATAAAATCCCCTATAGTAACTTCATCAAAATGTTTCCTGTCAATAACGTCACCATGAAAGATTTAACAGCAGAAAGTAAGATACTCGTATTTATTAACAAAAGACATTTATAAACATTAAAATTTGCTTCTCAGTTTCATTTATGTCTAGCTTTCCGCTTTCCTTTCAAGGAGATAAGATTGTCATCTGAAAAGATAAAATTATATTATTATCATCAGAAAGACTGTTCCATAAAAATAGTACATTTCCAATTGTTTTTACATAAATTACTGGCAAAGCAATGATATTTTATGAACTCTGTTGAATTCTTTAAAATTCAGTTATCATTTTAATATTATCAACCAAATATACATACAAACTATTATTATTCACATTTCAAGAGAGATAACTCGTGAACAATGGTATCCATTGAACCGCTGTTAGGCCAACTCCAACTTACTTGTCATTCTTGGGATTTTTCCTCCATACAGTCTCTGCTGTTTAAATAGCTTGGCCTTTTCTATGGATGACATCACTTTTTTGTTGGTCTCTTTGATTTTTTCTACACAAACTCCACCCAATCTGTAAAAGACAAATGTCAAGTGTCATCTATCTAATGTTATTGTAACCAACTTCAACCATGCAATTAGCTGCAATAATGTCGCCCTGTTCAATTTTTTAAAAATTATTTAATGTTTTCTGAGAGTAATTCTTTTTTTCTTTTATCAAATTAAATTTTTAACAGTGTTTTGAACATAAAACATACATGCTATTTTAAAAAGTGTTTAAGAGCATCATTTTTTCACTAAATCAGATCTTTTCCTACTTGCTGAATTACTGTACTTGAATTCTTCAATAAAATTTGTGAAAAAATGCGTATCAAGAAATCGTGAACTAAATGTGACAATGAAGATGAATTATATGATCTTACTGTGTACTTAAAATTCAATATTACCGGGTAAATAAAAGAACAGCATTTTTAAAAAAATCTTTTAAAAATTTGCACAATAGCCTGCTTCACATGACCATGACTTTGAAATGTGTAAATATCCATGGATTTCATCCTTGGGTCATGATCATTCATCGTTGTAAAAAAAAAAATTATAATTGAGCTTAATGTGATGCTAGTTATCTAGTTAGGAAACAAAACACAGCCTCCATATAGAGTCAAAATTTCACACCTGTTGTCCAGGGGGATAAAATCATCACCAACATCAAAATCCTCCTCAGTATCTGCAAAGCTTTCTTCATCTGGAGAAGAAAAAAGTTCATATTTGGAATATGGTCTACTCCCCTGTGTAGATACATGTTCATATAAAAACTGGAGCATAAAAGTAAGAATTAAATCATTTATGGTTAACCTGTGTATAAAATTTGATGACAATTAAGGAAAGCAGTCTCAAGAAAATGGTCAGACAAGAATCTTCTTATAAAATTAAGATTCACAGTGAAAAGAAATATATCCTTTTGTTTGAAGGGAGCATTACACAGAACTGATCCAATTCATGTCAATTTGTACTTGACAATCTTTTGAAATGATGATATTACTATAAACATGGACTTACACTACATACATGGGAGAGATACTCTACTAGGTAATAGCTTATCATTTTCCTCAGGGTGCTTATAATCAACAGCGACCAGAAGATCTATCTTTACAGTACATTGATTAAGATGAACTCTTTCATTATTGTTTTTTTGGGGGGTCAAGAATAGATACTGTAAAAGTGGTTATTTACGTCTGGGGGAAATTTACACTAGTTACGTGGTAAGCATAAAACCGCGCAAAATTCCCCCGCGCGTATGGTTACAAATATCATAACTTTAGTGTGGTAAATCACGCATCCGCGTATTTTATTACCAACCAAATTGTTTGACTTTACCACTTAACCACCAGCGTAAATAACCACTTTTACAGAAGCAGCTTATTTCAAATAAAATTTAAAGTTTAAATGTAAGACAGATGGAATTTCATGGAACTAAAGAGAATGTCAATATCACATGAATAATATTTTACCATCTGAATTCTTCTCTTGCTTGCTCTCATCTTTGGCTGCCTTTCTCTTCAGAACGTTTGATTTTGGTACAGACTCTGGGAGATCATCAAAAAAATCTTCGGACAATCTTTTCTTTGCAAGGGCCTCTAGTTTCTTTTGCTGTATGCAGATAAAACAATTGTAAAAGCTGGTTGCTTAAATCTTTTCAAAATATTCCCAGGGTACTTAATATTAGTTAAGACTATAATATTCCTTTTCTTTAGAAATTTTTACAAATTAAACAATTATAGATGGGTTTTTGTTTCTCACCTTCTGAATTTTAAACTGCTCATCTATCTGTCTTCGTTTATCTTTTAATTTCTGTTTGTTCTGTCCAATTTGCTGAAGAGCCGTCTTCATCTGCTGCAGTGCTGCCTCGCGACCCGAGGAAAATGACACAGCCTCTGGAACTTCACCATCATCTTCTTCTTCCTCCTCCACTATTCCCACCTCTTCATCCTCCTCATCATCATCTTGAGGTACTCTTCTTTTGCTCAGTGTAATATCTTCTGTATAAATCAAATAAATTTGTTTTCTTTTATTCTTCAAAATACAAACAATGTTTAGTGATCTTTCTTTTTAAACAAATGAAAATACAAAACAAATTGAGACATCCTTTTTGAGCAAGTAAACATAGGTTGTAAAAAATATAATCAGGCCTCTTAATTGTCTATAATTGGGGCTGTTAAAAGGTGTCCATTCTATATTCAAATGGTGGTCTGTGAACACCTATGTATGATACTGTATCACATAAGCGAGCTCCATAGACAACGTGTAGAAAATTTGAGTTGAAATCTGCACATTGTTCAAAGAAATTTTTATGAGGCCTTGTGAAAAAATTCTAAATTCCCAATAATCCTTTGCAGTGCATAGCAACATGGATTATTGGTGGAAAAGGCATTTCTTATGAAAATTCTTAGCTGTAAATTGCATACATCTTTTTCATTTAAAAACAAAAAATGCTTTAAACACATTAAAATAAAGCAACACATATGTTTATGTAAAAAAAAAGCTGTACCTATTTGAACTTTCGCTGACATATTACCAGGTACATCATTTCCTCCCCCAAATTTATCGACAAACTTTTAAGAGAACTACCAATGACTTAAGTCGAAATGTATAATTTCTTTGCATTATTATTTTTAAGAATGTCATGCATTAAAATGATGAATATAAATCAGTCTGCTAATTTTACGAAAATGGTTTGCAACTAATTCTTTTAATCTCTTTTCTTGGCGAACTGTTCGGAGTATATTACTCTATGTCTAGCCTGGGCGTACTACCTTCAGAAATATGAATGAATAGATAGGCGGATCCAACTGTGCATGTTTCTAATGAATCTGATCATGAAATTGTGATCATGTTATTGGCTTCGCCCTCCACACGGCCATTAGATAGAATGTTCTATTGTTAAAATGACAGATGTCCTTCGGACCCGGTTTAACGATAGAATTCGTCCCATACACTCGCTTCGTAGCAAATAAAAAAAAAATATCGCGCTGTATCTCGCCTAAATTTTCATATGATTAGTCTCAAATAACTACAATGTTGCTCTTTTATAATCCAATTTTACCACATTAACTGCTTTTGCAAGGAAATCACTGTCACTTTTAACATCCCGTTTGAAAATTCACTGTTTACGGTCGCCATGTTAATGATAAAATCTGAGACATTCCGAGTGCAATTTCCAAAAAAAGGCAGGCAAATTCAAACGTGTATATTAACAAAATGCATTGGTATGACCCATTAAATGGATATTTTGTGGACTTAACTACATATGCATGTTCAAAAAGGTTTTTAATGTATAAAAATGTGGTTTTCCCCTGCAGATTTTTTAAAACAGACTTACAATCGACGCAAAGTAGATCTGCTTCGTGGCTGCTACATTGCAAGTATACGCGACTAATTCTTACTTTGACCAGGGCGTAGCCTGGTCACAGTAAGATTATTCTTTCTACACGGCTGTATCATAAACCATAATTGTTTACACATGTATACTGGAGCGTAAAATATCTCAGTTTTATTTATTTATATCACATTAATGCATCCAAATGGTAAACTACGCTTTAGTATGTTATTTATCTGAAACATATGTACCCTTGGTATTCATAATTCAATTAATATTACTGCTGCGCTCCATCTAACGGTCGCACCATAAAACATATTATCAATTTACTTCCCATGTCTTTAAGTTGATGCCATATAGATACTGCACATTTAACTTTTCAGTATTTATTAATATATAAAGTCCTCTTCAGGCTGTTGCACAGCTGATCAAGTAATTGTGTGTACGTAATACACTACAGGCAGGATCTGCTGCTTGTCAGAATCTGAATACTCACCGTTGTCTTCGATATTTGATTCGTCTGAATCACTTTCATCTTTTGGGAAAAGAACAGAGTCGTATTGTTCACCCAATTCTCGGGCTTTACGCCGTCGAAACATCGTGGTACTTGGAAAAATAGTAAAGGTTTACGGCACCTCTAGTTTCGGTTTACGGCATAGATTTTAAATTAAGTTGTACAAAATATTATTCCATCTGCGCAAGCCGAAGCGAAGAACAATAATTTTATTTAAATAATGTTCAGCTTTTTACCTTTCTTAAGAGCATACTGATGTATTGAACGTTCACAAAAACAAGTTCACACAATCTCAAAAATAAACGCCTTGAAAATTTAATGTTTTCCGTTTTATAGTAGTTTAAAACCAAATGTACATGAAACTCGAACACTGTATAGAAAGGATAATGCATTTTGATAGCGTAAAACTTTTGATTCCCAAAGCAAATAAATAATTCTTCTTACTTACATATAAAAACTGTTCATTCATTTAACACATAATTACATGAGTAACGCATACTTGTTAACCTTTCAAAGCCTCAATGTAGGAGAATCCTCCCCTTACCAACTTGACTAAAGGGGGGGGGGGGCGACATTTTCTCACGTGAAAAGTTATAAAATGAATGCAAATATATAAACAATTGTTAAATACCTTATTTTACAATTTTTATGTATTTGCAATCATTTAAAATATAATTATTTCTATGACTGCCAGTTTGCAATTACAACTTGTGTTGTTATATTTGAATATTTCGAAAGCCATTATTGTGTTTGCTTGGTACAATCCAAGCCAATTGTGTCACTTTTTATATTAGGTCTTATTGTTCAATATTGAAAAAGAGAATTATCTATGCAGATGACTTGGTACTTCTCCCATACACCAAGGCACAAATGCGGGAGAAAATTAACACAGTGACAGAAACTTCAGCACAAATTGGATTTAACATCAACATTGCCAAGACAAAGATCTTAAGAGCAAACACAACATCAAATGATGAAAGAGGAAAAGGAAATAGAGGAAGTAGATAACTTCACCTACCTTGGTAGTATAGTGGACCAGCAAGGAGGAAACAGACATAAAAGCCAGAATAGGAATGACCAGAATAGCATTCCTGCAACTTGGAAACATATGGAAAGCGATAGGAATCACAACACATACCAAAATTAGACTGTTTAACAGCAACGTAAAGGCAGTGCTCCTGTATCATTCAGAAACATGGAGGATGACTGTATCTACAATAAACAGGATCCAGACATTTACCAACTCATTTCTGAGACGTATCCTCCAGATTAGTCCGAAATATCTGACGTTTTCCTGGCTTTTTTAACGATTTTGATATTTCACATGCCAGGAAAACGTCAGAACCGGCGCCATTACGAAAAGTGGAAATTCGCCGCCTCCAACTGGAGGCGGCATTCTCGGCTCGATTTTGAATATTTACGAGTGGAATCAAATGTTTCACTCACAACTAATTAATAAAACGATGATTTTGCTGCTCACTAATATCGTTTTTATGGGTCCTCACATCCCATAAACAGGCTGTTGAACACATTCTATCGAACTGTTGAGATTTGTTTTGATTTCGTGCATTTTTGAAATCTCGCGAGAAAATAGGTCAACAACACTATTGTTTATCAGTGTGATTACCAAAATGTGCAGTAAAATTATATTTTAAGCTGTATTATTGAGTTTAAATATATATCTATTTAAAATCGAGCCTAGAATGCCGCTTCCAGTTGGAGACGGGGGATTTCCAGTTTTTGTAATGGCGCCGGTTCTGACGTTTTCCTGGCATGTGAAATATCAAAATCGTTAAAAAAGCCAGGAAAACGTCAGATATTTCGGACTACCTCCAGATCAGATGGCCTGACAAAATCAGTAACACCGATTTGTGGCAGAGAACAAGCCAAGCCCCTATTGAGGAAGAAATAATGAAGAGAAGGTGGAGGTGGGTAGGGCATACTCTACGCAAGTCACATGATAACATTACAAGGCAAGCCCTATCCTGGAACCCCTAAGGAAAACACAAGAGGGGCAGGCCAAGAAACACCTGGCGGAGAGATTTGAAGGCGGACATGAAAAGAATGGGTAAAAACTGGAAAGAGGTAGAAAAGATTGCACAGGATAGAGGGGCCTGGAGAAATCTTGTCAGCGGCCTATGCCCCAGAAGGGGTAGCAGGCAGAAGTAAGTTTAAAGCTTTCACTTATCTTTATATTAGGCATATGCATTACAAAATACGTAATTGATCTTAGTAAAAACCGGAGGTAATCGTAAAAAGTAAACTAGAAGAAAACATGTCATGCTTTGATCACGGTAGACGGGATTTTTATTTATTCCAGCTACATATAGCAGTTTTTGAAGCCAAAATTACAGATTAACCCTCGGTGGTTGTTAAAATAAGCATGTCAAGATTCACAAGTTGGAAGGGGAGGAGCGTTATCAGGAAGACAAATACGTTTATTGGGAGAATTTAGTCTCCCTCACGGGAGATAGGTTGGATGCGGGAGATTTTAGATTTTTAGACCATTATGCGAGATGCGGGAGGGTTAACAGGTATGGTAACGGGATGGGAGAGATAATGACGGACCAGACCGAAATTCGAGCCTGGGCCCCCTGGTTCTCATTGTCAGGTACGTCCTCTACCAACTGAGGTATCTGGCGCCGGTATTCGAACCGGTCTCACCGCCACATTTGACAAATAACAGAACACAACTCATATTATCTTATTTTATTTTGATCATGACTGACTTTCACCATGTCTTGTTTAGTTGTCCTTTTCTGTCCGGATCGACTAATTCGTGAACAAGCTGTCTTTGAATGACAGGTTTACGACAATGGATAATAAAAGTTTTTATTTCTTAAATTTCTTAAATAAAACTTATTATTGGTTAAATGAATAAGAAGCTTGTTGAGGAAAACAAATTACACTCAAATTTACTTATATTAATCAATATTTGGACATAAACATTCCATCACAGCTGTGGGTCATATTACGACATTGAACTCGAAATGTCGTGCAACCTGTCGAAAGCTGCATTTTTGCAAACTTTTCGCAAGCTGTCATGTGTTCATTCACAGCTTTTATTGTTGAGAGGTAAGTTAACATATTTTCATCAATGATAATGCTTATGGAACGAAACTGATACCAAATATTTGATGCACATTTCAAGACCTAACGTTAACGTAGATAGAGGAAATTCGAGTCGTTCACTCACTAATGTTGTAGACATGGTTGAAGACCTTAAATGTTTATGAGATATATTTCTTATGTTATTGCATCTATGTTTGTGTACACACAAATAATTAATAATTCAAATTCAAATTGCCATTTTCTTTAATGCTGTGAACATGGTCTGTCGTTTGCATATCTATCAGGCTATAGTCGTTTGACCAAGGCTTCCAGTAATTTTGAAGTTATCACATGTGACAGTGGTAAAATTTTACTCATTTAAAGAGCTTATCTTAAAGAATTGTTTCCAATATCTTATTTTGTTAAATAAGAAATTTGAAGATGCAAATGCTGATCATTGGAATGCTGAAAAATCATTTATTATTGAAAGCTCTGTTAAACTGTTTGAAATTTCTTTTTGCTGACTTTGATGTCTTTATTCTAGGTGTACATGTATCCCAATTCACACCACCAGTGGTTCCCACCGACATTGATCCTTTTCCTTTGTTTATGGAAGAGGGGGTTCAAACTATACTCAACGACATTACTGGGATAGATTTGAAGAAGACTGCTATGCTACAACCTAAAAAGTTGCCCCTTAAACCTGTGCTTAGAGCTGTTCCAGACAAGGAATTGAAAAGAGTAATTATCTAAATATTTACTAGAATAAATTCAGAAGAATTTTATACAAACGTTGATTGTAATACTTTGAACACAACTGGGTTCCTCAGATCCCAGCTTAAACTTAGGATTTGGTTTTATTTCTATCTAGTTGTTAATTTAGTTTGATGAATTAAGTTGTATTGACAGGTGACAGATATCAAGATGTGTTTTACTTTTTTCTTTCTGACAGTTTGATATTGTTTCATATGCTATTGTATCTTTTATCTCAATTAGAAGATCAAATCTGTCAAAGATATTAATGGTGTTTGAATTTATCACCACAGTTATATCTAAGATCAACTCTAGTACAATACTCTTTCATTTTATATACTTGATTTCAAAAAGATTTTTTCTATGATAATGTTATGGATTTCAAAAAGATTTTTTGACTATGATACTGTAATAGATTTCAAAAAGATTTTTTTACCATGATACTGTAATGATAGTTGTCAGGATTCATTTTGGTTTTTTTTAGTTACAAGCAGAGTCTTTCAAAAAGGAAAGATCTAAGATAGAACAGCGGCCACCATTCATGAAAGCAAGGAAAGAAATCAGTCGTGAGTTGGCCAGGAATCCTGAGATAGCCCCTGTCATGACACATAATCTACTGTTTATCGACACTTCAGCTTACACTCGCTCAGAAAGAGCCAATAAGGTCAGGAAAACCACTGCACTGCAGGCACTTAACGGGGCATGGACCCTTCCTCTCCAATTTCTTTTTCAAATTAAAAATGTCTTGGGCTGACACAAAATGGGGGTGACGCAAAACTTCTTAGGCCACACCAACCGACGAACAAGAAATTTTATTGGAGTGGCCTTATCTTCTGTTATAAAATAATAAACATAATCACATATAAAAAAAAGTGTGTCTGTCAGTTTTTTTTTTAGAAATTAAGGATGGTATTAATGCCTTAAGTGCCTGTGTTCAGCATACAAAATTTTCATACATGAACCCTTATATCTATAACAAGAAGTCACAAAAATTTGTATCAAAATGTGATCATTGTTGATTGACATTAGAATTGATATTGCTACCGGTATAGCTTGAGAAAGATTAATGGATCATACAAACTTTATGTCTACTTTAAAAAGTGGGCTTCATACATGTATATAGTGAATTTGGCACGGATGACATTCCACTTATTCATAGCAGTAAAAATAAAATGAATAAAAACATGAGCTTTGCTGCTTGATGTTATTTGAAAGGATTAGAACAGGCATTCTGGTTCATTATATTTGTGCTAATATTCACTATGCTACATTTGTTTCAATATACGTATTCTCAGAATTTGTTGGAAATTTAATTTTGTTTAAGACATAATTTTCAAAGTCAACCACTACACTACATTATTGTTTTTTGATGATGACTTAATTTGAAAATTGATATCCCAGGACAAGGTCGTGGTGGTCAGGGACACAGAAGGGACACTAAGGACAGCCACCCAGGAGGAGAGAGACCGAGCCATACAGATAGCCTTTCCTGTCAGGGGCAGGACCATATTCCCATCCAGCTTCTTCAAACCTGAAAACCTTCATGTACGGCTTAGTGTTAGATTGAATTGTCCAAGTCACATAACCAGAAAATCTTCGGGTACAGGTCCTCAGTGTTTGATTGAACTGTCCAGATCACATTGAAGGGGTTACAGGAGCCACTGTCATGTCTGTATTACATTCTGATTACCCCCCCCCCCCCCCCCCCCCCCATTAAAGAGAGGGTCAGACAGACACCACTTGGAGTTCATCTTAGTTTAACCTTGGCAATATGCAAAATCTGTATTACATTCTGATTACCCCCCCCCCCCCCCTCCTATTAAAGAGAGGGTCCGACAGACACAACACACCACTTGGAGTTCATCAGTTCATCTTTGTTTAACCTTGGCAATATGCATATTTATTTTTTGCTGCCAACAATCAGATGACTGCTTTTATATAGTGTATTTGGACTGAAGGATCTCACCACATGCAATTGATCAATGCAATTATCTATTCAGTTTAGTTTTCACCAATTCCAACATACTTTTTTCTGGTTTTCAAGGAACAATTCCTATTAAAAGCTACTGCTTAGATTATCTAAACATCTTGCTATGCAGGTGACATCAATTTTTTTTTAATTCACTAGAAAAGTCCAAATTAATTTCAACGTGTCTGTTGTTTTAACAGAATGCTCTCCAAAGATGTCGATACAGCTATGTCTTGGATAAAGTTTGTGTCCAGTATGATCCTGATCACCCAGAATTCCTCAGAGTAAGAACCAAACATTTAATGCAATTTTAATGTGTTGTGCACATCATAGCAAAAACGGTTACTGTGTACAGTGAATACTGTAGAAGTACATACATGTATATTCGATGGGTTAAAATTGTAATCTCTAAAATGTATTTCGTATCAACTCTGTATTTATGAAATACTTCGGTGAAAAATGCGTCATTGATTTAATTTTGTTGATGAATACATGTACTGCCAATGAAAAATAACGAAATTAAATCCTCAACGAATATATCTGCTTCTACAGTATATTTCTGAAAACAATATAGTTTGCTTTAGGCAAAAAATTCAATGATTTAAGTCCTATTACAAATATTTTAATAAATGTAAAAAATAATCCTGTTAACAAAATGCTTTCAATTGCCATATTCATTATTTATTTCAAAAGTTATAATTTTCAAAACTACTTTCAATACTAATAAAAATAGCTGCACTTTTTGTTAATTAGAGCTAGTCCATGTGTAAAGTTATGCTGTTTGCAATTTGTTTGTTTATTAATTACTTCCTTACATGTGAATTCAATAATTTTATGAACAACAGTAAGAGTTCACTTATAAAAATTGAAGCATGCTTATCAAAATACCTGATAGAATATCTTTGAGATTTATACTATATACCAAGTTTACTTTCAAATTGACACCTTCACATTCTAGTTAAAACTACAGTCAAACTAGATGGGTCTGTTTAAAAACTCTTGAGATATCCGAGTATTCAAGAAATTGAGGAAAAATACTTAAAAAATAAGTGGTTGGGACTTACAAATCGCTTCGAGATATCCATTGTATTCAAGATATCAGTGTTCGAGATATCGAAGTTCAACTGTAGTTTAATATTGACAAATTTTTAGTAAAATTTGTTACAGAAACTATCGAACCATAAGGACCTTATGTTTGATAAATGACGCCCTGCTTTGCTTGTAGATCACAAAAGAGATCTACGACTACATACTGGAGAGGGGAGAGTTTGACGCTCTCCGCGGTACGCGTCATTTTGGATCCTTAGCATTCTACTTATCCTTATGTCACAGAGAGTACGATCTGGTCTGGGACATGCTAGAAAGAAAACTGTAAGTACCCGGTACTCTCTTTTATTCTTTACAATGTCTTATTATGAATTATTCCAATTATGATGAAATTGAAAAAAAACTATAAGAGAGAACAATTTATGAGGGATGGACTAGAAGACAGAAGATCAACACTAGCTGCAGGTCTGTAGCTCCCAGTCTGAAAAAAATGCATGACCTGGGAGCTACTGTTCCTTTTGTGTTAAAAAGTTGCAATTTACAGCGCACAAAATTTTTTTTTATTTTTGACTGATCAATCTTATTTCAGAATGCATTCTTTTGTTCTTTGTGTTTAAGAGAAAGTCTGAGGCAAGTAAAGCAACAACACTAGTAGTAAATTGTCTGAAGAAACTAATCGTACTAGTTATTTCCACAACTTAAATGTGTGGAAATAGGGTTAATCAGTCCAAAACTAGTGCAAGTTTATGTGCTAAACTTTGGCCATGGCATATACATGTTAAAAAGTTGCAATTTACAGCGCACAAAATTTTTTTCTAGTTTTGACTGATCAATCTTATTTCAGAACGCATTCTTTTGTTCTTTGTGTTTAAGAGAAAGTCTGAGGCAAGTAAAGCAACAACACTAGTAGTAAATTGTCTGAAGAAATTAATCGTACTAGTTATTTCCACAACTTAAATGTGTGGAAATAGGGTTAATCAGTCCAAAACTAGTGCAAGTTTATGTGCACTGTAAATTGCAACTTTTAAACATGTATGGAACTGTAGCTCCCAGGTCAGGCCGGGAGCTACAGAGCTGCAGCTAGATGAACCAATACAATGTACCTGGATAAACATATACATGTACATGTTTTTATACAAGTATTAAATGTTCTTGTATGACTGAAAAAAGCAGAAATAAAACAAGATATGGGCTACCGGTATATACATAAGTGCATTGTCAGAAAGGGGGGGGGGGGGGGGGGGGAGGCAAGGGTCGGACAAATTCTGGTGAGGAAGTGGGATTTTAGAATGAAGATTGATTTTACTCTTTAAATTCATATTTTTTCATGATCATATGTGTTTTTAATTTGTTTTAGCATTGTTGATGTTATGGATTACATAAGACTTCACAGAAAAATACACAATCAAGAAGGGTCCAAAAAATCACTATCTAGACCCCCTGTCTATGATAAAAAGACGTTTGAGGTGGGTTACATTGAGAGCAAAGCTATCAAAAGCAGTATGATCGGTAACTTTCTGAATTTTATTTTTCTGCAAAAATATACTACAAATGTATAACGAATGTAACCTAAACCTTTATGATAATTCAGATTAAAAACTGTTACAATTTATCAGAGGAAAGATTTGTACAATGGAATGTGAATAGCAAAAGTACAGGTTGACAATAATGAAATTCTCTTCTATTTGCATGAGATTTAAATACCTTGTCCCACAACATAATGATTACCGGTAATAGATATTTATAAACCATTTTACCAATTTTAATTTAATAATGACAATAACAATTTCCAACTTGAAAATTGCAGCACATAATGCTTTAAAGTCCATATTTAAAACACAGAGTATGCTTTTATGATGTCACAATATGACAGAAAGTCAGTTATCCTCTCTCTCTCTCTCTCTCTCTCTGTAAGTTCTATACATAAGAACAGGAAGCTGCATTGTCTTGTTTAATATGTACATGCTCATGATGTGTTGATGATGTGCATGAACAAATCAGATGGGAGGGTAGGTTTTGGATACACCAGCCTGTTTGTTGAAAATGGAAGCCTTGAAAAGATAGATTTGAGCAAAATCGGTGTGTGCATCAGCTATTGCTGTGTTCATGACAGAATCTAGTTTTTATGCCCTTTGGCCATGGCATATACATGTAGATATAGAGTTTCTGATGTCTGTCTTCCACCATTCTAATATTTATATGATTCTGTTTTTGAAGAAATTAATGGGCTTATACCTGAAGAGGATAATTGGACATAGGAAAAAACAAGCTGAGAAGATCGTGGAGACATTGCTTGAAGCCGGTTTGTCAGAAATCATCAAGGAAAACCTGTCACAAAGAGATCTTATTGACAGCTATCTAAAATTGGAAACAAATGTTTATTAAATTGTTGTAACCATCTATTCTTGTTCGTGTTTTCTCGTCCCCTGAGAACTAGTATGCATTATACCCTGAGAGTGATTACATGTACATACCAGTATTCATAATCATAAACCACAATCAAATACTTGAAGGAATCTCCTCTCCATTTTGGATTAAGATAATCAAGGAGAAAGAGCGGCCCTTTTGCCTTTTAGAACTGTACACATATTTTGCTATAAATGACCGTCAGATTGAATCAACACTGTCAAGAGTGAATCAACACTTCAAAGGAATGTTACTTTCTCTCATTCCCCATGAACACCAATATATCATAGTCTTGACAAGTCCCAACAAATTATGAATAAAGTGAATTAAATCTACTGGTCTTTAGGATTTGCTTTTATCACATGATAAAGTTATAATGCGAGTTTCATCATGGGCGACGGCTGCGGACATAGTTTTCTATTCAAATAACCATTGAAAAATTGGTGTGGTCTGCTTAGTTTTAAATAAAATATGGGAAAATGCACTGTTTATGACGTCACAATTACCATTGTGAAAGTCCAATCAGGAAAGTTTTTATAGATTCTTAATTTATGGGTATTCTTGTGTAGATAAATGTTACATTTCAATTTTTTGTGATATTTTTAAAAATCACTTAAAATTCGGGCAAAATACGACTGAAACTGTACCTAGTTCTTTCATTCACCCAATAAAAGGAGAAATGAACCAGGACCTGAGGCAGGACGGTCAACAAATTAACCATCAGATTTACCCAGAGATATCGGAGATTTACCCAAAACTTTAAGATATGAATTGTTTTGCTATAAACTATTATTTAGGAAAGAAAAAATCTATATATTTTACCTTTTAAATTTGGGTAGTTTTCTATATTTTTACATAGAACTCTTCTTCTAAAGGAGATCAATACAGTCTTAAAATGGTCATGACCATCGAACCCTTATAAGCATGATAAGTTAGTATGGGTCATTTAAAGATTGAAATATATCTAAGAGCAAGGCCCACTTCCAAAAGGAGATACATGTATATAAAAAATACAGACACAAGTTAATGTATTTAAATTCATAGGAAATATTTTTTTCTGCTGAATATAAGGACCATTGTTGCTCAGATGAGCAGAAGTGGCCCTGTGCTTCTTCACGTTTTAGTAACAATGGTCTAAATGCAAAAACTCTCCTAAATATTTAGCATTTTAGAGTGCTTACAATGTTGGCAAGATATTGGCATTCCCTTTAATTAAGGCAATTGTTGAAAGTAGCCCACAGCACTTCTTTCCTTCAGCACTATTCTTTACGTGTACCATATAACACAGAAAAATCCCGTAGATTCAAACAATGCTTTCTGGCTCAATGACTTACATTATAATTTCACATTTCATACTTCATCTCAAAATATTGTATTGCTCCTCCCTCTCTCAAATTTCAGGCAAGTAAAATGGTGTGCATGGATGTAAATATATCCTAGTATTTATCTTGTATTTCTACAAATCCTAGCATTTGTCTTATTCTCGTGTCTCGACACAGCAGTTAATATCTGGTTCAAAATGCCGATAAGAATTTACAACAAACCTGACAAACCTCAGGTATGTTGCCTAGAATGACCTACACCTAATTTATACCTGAAAGCGGTTATCAACTAGACCACCTTTGAAAGAAAATCATGTTTACGTCTGGGGTCATTCACAGTGTTTACAATGAGATACTGCCCACATGGTTGGTACTTTTCCTTTCTCCAAAGAATTCAATTTTGTTGCATTAATTAACAAAACAAACACAAACTTTAATTCAATTTTTTAATGACAAACTTTAATAAAATTTCAAGTAAAGTTTAACAACCATTATACAGTTCAGGGACACAAAATTCAATGTTACTTCTGAATTTATCAGCAAGCCAATTTTTTTCTCTCAGTTTTTTTGGTTTTTAAGTTTTTAATAAAAAACATCTTTTATCAGTTTCAAACTGGTTTTCATCTAACATGGCAAGCCTCCACTTATGCCATTCTTCATTGTCAATTAAATACATATATCAGCTTCTTCGAAAATGAAATGACAGGTTTTTATGGTCAAAAACATGTAAGAAGTTTTTAATACTGTGCATGTACATATTAAAATTATTCAGAGGTTAGAAGTTGATTTTAACCTGAGCTAAAATGACTCCTTTTTTCACATGTGTCATGTTAGAGTAACTTGTTTCGTGTCAATTCCAAAAACTGAATGTGAAGCCCAGTTGGGAAAGTTGTCATGTCAAAGTTTGCACCACTGAGACATTTCACAAGTGTATTCCAATTTTTAGGCCATTTATACACGACTAGTTTCAGCACTACGCGGGTTTGGCACGATAGAACGTTGAACACGAGCTTGAGAGACAAGGAAATTTATCGCCAGTCCTTTCCTTTCGTTTGATTGGCTGGAATGGAATCCTGCTGACCAGAATCTTATCACAGATAATCAAATTTTTCATGAGATTTCCTAATGCGAGTCTGAGAAGAGATAGACGACTAATTCATACGTGGCCATCATAATAGCAGTGTTCGGGATCTGGCGGATCAATTGAGTTCCAATTCCTCGGTATAATCCTGCCCTCCCTTCCTCTTTATACACTACTAGTAATGTCTGAAAGAACGAGCGGTACTTGGTTCCCTCCTCCCTAAGCCGAGTACGAGCAACCTCTGAAATATCAGGATAAAAATTCATTAACAATGTTTAACAAAAGAATAACTTTCACCATCATAAACAATTTAAAACCAACAATATTTACCATGTGGGTAAGCTACACAAGTTGCAATGGTTTTGGAGGTTGCTCCAGCCACCATACAGCGCAAGAAATCTGTCCAGTTTGTGCTGTCCCCAGAGTAGCGTTCTTGTAGACGCGCTTTGATGGCCTCATAAATCACAAAGTGGATGACAGTTTCAGCCATGCCATAGTAGGAAGCAGTGATTCCCTTGTAGAATCCACGGACTCCATGTTGTTCATTGATTTGTCTTATGCACTCCCTTACTGTCAATCTGTTGTTTCTCCTTTTTGAAAAAAAATAATCCAAAGAACTATTATTTTAAAAGTTCCTCTCTACTATAAAGCATATCTGAAATATCAATGGATCTTTTACAAATAAATAGAAAATTGAGGAGATCTTACTTTTGATCTAGTTGTAAGCGCGTCTTCACAAACCAGATAGGGTTAGTCATGGTGCATGATGTGAAGCCTGAAATTATAAAAAAAAATTTGGACATCAAAATCTTCATCTTTAGAGAGCATTATAATCACATATCAAAAGACATTTTTAGGCATGAATGTTATTGTGAGTGATAAGGAAAGAAATACACAATAAAAAGCACATTGTATATTGGTAGTTAGATGATTTAGCATACAAAATAATATACATAAATTCAATGTTATAAACAAAAGTAGTGCAGATGTTGTGCATTTGCAGAGTTTACAAGTGTCTTATTTCTGTCGTCTGTGTCGTCACAAGTACATGTTGCTTCATTTTTTTTTTTTTTATTTCCAATAACAGAGGATTTCAGTCTTTTGTTTTGCAATGTGCAAAACTGATGCATGAATGCCGATACGTAACAGCCTTTGCGAGTCAGCTGATGGTTTGACACATTATTGGGGTTAAAAATTAAGTTATGGTGAGGTGCCAATTCTTCAGTTTGATTGCAAAATTGTGTGGCCAGCTGGACAGTCATGCATCAATGTTGCAGCATTTCTCCACAGTGGAAAAGAATCCAAAATAGAGCCAAATCCAAGTAACCTTTACTGTACCTTCAAAGTACTCTCTGTTTATAGTGCCCTCTGGTGAGGGAGAAGAAAAGGGGCAGTACTCAAGGGACAGTACTCAAGTGTACTGAAGAAGTTTTCTTTAATGAAAGCTGCAGCATCCATCTGAAAAAACTTTGTTTAGGATTTGCTGCTACGAAAAAAATTTGCATGTTTGACATTTAACACAACTCCTAGTTGAAAGCTGTCCAAGAAAACTTCACGTCTGTGTGCTTCATACAGTTAAATGCCATCTAGAAATGTATCTTTAGTGTTGTTGAACATGTTGATAATTTTGTTGAAGCAATGTGTGTGTATAAGATCCCTCAATAGTTTTTCAATACACCCACAGAAGGATACTGTGTGTGTGACAAAGAGTGAAGTAATTTTGAAATCAACTCGGCATAATATCTTCACAAGTTGAATCCCTGATGGGTTGATGATGTGGGTGACTACATGAAATATTATAATTCTTATTTAAAATGTTTAAGTGCAAGATTTTAACACACACATAATACTTAAAAGTATTAACAATGCTATATAACAGATTAATGAAAAAAGCAAATAAATACAAAATATGTCAAGTGTGCCTGAGCAGGCAGACACTGTCCCGTTTCCCGTGTTACAGCTATATGGAAAAAGAGTATGCAGTCAAACCTGCCAAAGCCACTCTCACAAGTTTGTATATATAATAATTTTCTCTGAGAATCAATATGATATTTACCTGCAGTGAGTGCCGAGAGGAAGTGAACTATGGGTGTGTCGGGGGTCAGTCGGCTGTTCAGATACATCTTCATGTTGGCATAGGAGAAAAAGTAGATGGCTCTGAAATAACAAGACAAATAATTATTACATCACCAAAGCACCAAGAAATCGTCTAGCTTGTTGTACATTTCTATGTTAACTCAATGTGCCTTATGTCATCAGAAATTAATGACCTTGGAAAATGGAAATGAAAGCAACCTGTATTCTTGTTGTACATCAATATCCATGTTGTATTTTGAAATAGGCCTTAATACAGAAAATTGTTGACCTTGTAAAAGAAAGCATGTTTATTTGTTGTGCATTTCTATGTAGTATGAAATTGTCTGGTTTCATCAGAAATCGATGCCCTTGGAACAGTATGCAAGAAGCATGAACATTGTTCACACGTGCTACAAGGACTCCTTGTTGAGTATGACTTTTGAGTGTTGTAAATAAATATAACAGCGGGACTCTCTATAATGCTTATAATTTAGACTTGAATCAATCTCTATTAGTTGTGCTATAACTGATCTATTTAGTTTTCATAAACACATTAAAAGCTGGGGGTAAAAAAATATTATAAATTTTCAATCATTATCTAAATTACTAAGTACATTTAATTAGACTGAACTAGATTCTTGATATATTCTGAGGAATGTCTGTGGGGGTGGGGGTGCTTTTCAGACCCACTACTTAACAGAAGCGTCTATGATCAGGTCACAGATAATTTTGAATAAAATAATTCCAGTACTGTTCCTCATTCAATAAAACTTGCCTAGTGCTGCAAATTCATGGAAATAGTTCTGAGCTAAAAATAACATAGAAATTTTCCACTATTTGCAAGCCAACTATGAAATGGCAGCTTGCCAAACCCGCATAATGCATAATGCTGTGTTTACTTCTTTCAGCATGAATGAGTTTCACCTTTTACCCCTTAAAACTTGTTCATGCATTGGAAACACATCATTATACAAAACCGAAAAACAAGGAGTTCACTGTCCAATAACAAGATAAACTTTCATGACCCTTGATTTAACCCCATTTTTTTTCTAGCAGAAACATCGTTTATATTCTAAAACCAGTGTAAATGAATTGCTCATAATTTACATTATTCTTTTTTTCATCCAATTTCCTTGATTAAATAATGTTAAATGATTAATGACATAAACAACAGAGTTCATTGTGGGGAATTTCTGTAAGGCCCTTTAATTGAAGGTGGTCAAGCATGGCCAACTTTCCGCTATATAACTGATGGGTAATCTTCCTTAGTAATGTTTTTCATGTGTACATAAATGAGGTCATGCATGCTCGTAAATCAATTGCTGAATAAAAGCAATAATCATTCACACCCAACACTCATGGGTTTATCGTGAAACAAATCTATCTGTTCATTTCCCCAATAAAACTAGAATTTATTCTAATCAAATTCTAATGGTAAGCGTACAACATAATATTAATTAATTAGATATGAAAAGATAAAGTTAGACAAAAAGGTTTTTAAAAAAGTTCATGGATTTCATTCAGTTGGCTACAAATAACTTTTATATATATACTGAACATATCATTCATAATCATATATCAAAATCTTGATATCAAGCAGTATGTTTTTCTAATGAAACATTACCTTTACTTATTTGCATAACATGCATGTAAAAATATTAATTAATGTATATACATTATTATACATCAGTTTTGTGTTAATTCTTGTAGATGTAACATTTTATATAGATTTAAGAAATAAACAGCAATTTAAAAAGTTCACCGGGATATGAAGTTGATTGGTCACGTGATCATCGCGGATATGTTAAGGCTTCCCGATTGATTTAACAGTGATGTGTAGAAAGTCACTTATCTGAACTTCATACGATATGATGTCATAATTAACTTCGACGTCACGATCTGCACTCCTGTCGATAGTTCTCGGGGAATGTATCGTAACATTAAAAGTGGATTATATCAAAACAGTAATAAAACCGCATGTTTCCTTTACATAGATGCTGCCGTTAATGCTAGACGTACAGAATTCATTAATATTAATAACCAGTATCAAATAATCGGCAGTTTTAAAGCTTTGTTTAAAGTAAAAGACTATTTATAAACTAGTAGTTTGGAGACTCCCCCTGCTACGTGTAAACATCTGAATGAAGAAATTTTAATGCGTGTAAAAATCAGCTTGGTGCAGGTGAAAGATCAATAAAATTTTAGAATATTTTACGTAATATTGGTAGAGAATATAAGTACCCATGTGAATTGTGCTTGGGAAACCTACGGATTTACCCCATCGTTGTCAATAAATGTAATAAAGATTTTAAGAAATACTCCTGGTCAAAGTATTTTTGCGATGATTCAAATATTGTTTTCCAGCCGTAATTTAGCTCCGGGGCACCTTAACATTGCTGCGAAATCCTGATTTGGTCACGTACCAACCAACTTCATATCCCGGTGAATTTTTAACATTGCTGTTTATTAGTTATATTTACGTTTGAAAAAGGAAAACCCCTCAGAATCATTAAAAAACTGTGTTTTTACGTTTGATATAATGCAACCATCAAGCGATAATCATTGTGACGTCATGAAAAAGTTCACACAGAATTGAACGTTTTCGTTATTCTATAGGTTCATATAAGGATGCATATTAAATTTGCAAATGTAATTATATGGACATAAATAGTGTTTGAAGATATTGTGCAAATAGAAATCAACCTACATATTATAACCATGGTAACAAATGGAGGTGTATGGGAAACACAACATAATAAGGTACTAATGTGAAAATTACATCGCTATAAATGTCCTCTGTTTTGATATGAACAAAGGCCAGTGATTTAAATAAGGTCAATATAGGCAAATTTGTTCAATGTTTTACTACTATAAAATTTGATCTTTCCTGTTTGGGATTATTACCACAAGGTAAAGAGACTTTAATGGCATTTTGCATCACTCAAACTTCTCAAAGGTCAAAAATGTAATGTGGAAATTAGGAAACAAATTGTGTGTATATTTACCTTGATGGAGCTACTCCAACTAAATTTGGTCCTAGGCCCCTAAATAGACCCTGCACACCTTCCGTTTCCAAGATATGTCTGAAAACACAATATCAACATCTGATGAGTGAGGACAAAACAAATTTCCTGCAATTTTAAGACGACTAATATATTTCTTTTGACAAAGTAATTTTAATCAAGACTTACGCCAAACAATATCGCAAGCTTCCTGTACGCGTCCTCAATACTGGGAATATAGCACCTTGACTCGTGTGGATGCCAGCAGCATGGGCAAGGACTGTATTGTGTGAGGGTCGAAATGCAGGGTGGGCAGATGCAAGGCTGTTCCCCAGCGATGACTGTAGCCTTGTCTTCACCACCTCTAGAGGGCATGTTGCTACTGCCCCTGCTGTTCCTCCCGCACTAAATATAATATAAAAATTTTTATACGCATTAAAAAACATATTAACCCTTAATGAATTAAATGTAATCTCATGTGTATGCGTGTCAGCAATTTTTTATTGTATTTTTGTTGCTATCTTCATGCGAAATCAAATACTTGAGTTTTAATTTAAAGTTTACAAATATTATAAATATTTTTCAGAAACTTGTGAAGTAGTATCAATACCAAAGTTGACCTAGATATCAGTCCAATACACATATGCATTCTCTAACAATAAACAAACTGGTTTGGACTTGGAATTCTAAATTTATCAACCATGACATTAACAGGATTAGACTAGGTCAGGGCACTATGTCTCTGGTTCTTTATGGTTACCTAACGTCTTATAAGATCAATCGACTTCCAGCTGGATCCAGTTCCAGCCACTGAGCCAGTTATAATTATGTATTATTAGCAATTTCAAAGGTGACACATTACAATATATAATAAAAATAAATTCAATAAATTTCTGGTATTTTTTTTCTTTTTAATTCAATGATTTCACACATATTAAAACACTGATAAGTGGTTTTATTATTATCAGTGATTATGAAGCAGCCTGACCTTCTTTAATTGCTCCCTTGTAGTTTGTTATCTAATAAAAGCATTCTGCACCTAAAACCACATATTTTATCGTTTTTTATTATGTTGTCTACGTAAGAAAAAAAAACGCTGATCACCTGCAAGTTTGTTTTCATTGAGGGATAAAGCCTACCTGACACACATCACAGACTTACCGGTGACCCAATAACACAGTCACGTATGGTCACGTGTGGAAATTTTTATAGGAATTCAAAAGTACATCCCGTTTCTTTATTGATTATAATAACAACACCACTATACGGGGTTATTTTAAGATGGAAACATTCCAGCATTGTTCGGAGATATATTTGTACTTTATCTGATGTAAACATTAGGGTTGTTGTCATCATTATCGATGTGCTCTAAGTTACAAATTTAGCTTATCATGATCCTTTATTTCATAATAAATTGTTTAAATATGATATTTAATGTATATATAATAATATAAATGAAATACACATGCGATGTTGAGTATTACCAGAGATGTCTCTGGTATTACATAAGAAACGGCTTATAAAACCCGGTTTCATGGAGACAGTGCAAGGGGATCTTCTGCGCCTTTTAGTAAAGTTTCTTTCATTTTCTTTAAACAGAGACATATATAACATATATATGTCTCTGCTTTAAACAAATGTTTTATGCATAATAAGCGAACAACAATTAAATCATTCTCATTACTCAAATGGATTCAACACTCACATAATCAAAATAGGTCTTGTGTACTCGTGCAAACCAGCTTTTTTCAATATCAAACACCAAATTTTGCAAAAAGAGACTTTAATAAAACTTTGAATCTTACCCTCCAGCCACAAGATGTACAAAAATTCCTTTATCGTTTGCCATTTTTCACAACTTTTGCAAAACACGTCTAACTTCGTATACTGTTCATTCGAAATAACTCTTAATCACAAAATTTTCGAGCACGAGATGGAAACATGATCGCCCTACTTTCCAACCAATAATATTCCTTTGACCTTTCGTTTCATTGGTGGATAAAAATACATAAGCACATGGCTCTCTGACCTTGGGAAATTTTCTGGTTTATTTATTTACAATATGCCGTTCTTGCGGATCTTACTGAGAACAGGGAGCGGGGAAAAATTGTTTAATTCTTCGACGAGAAACAAATCCCTATGTACGCTTGTTTAGATTATAAAAATATATACAGTAAGATTAAATGATCATGAAATTTTAACCTAATTTTAAAAAAAAAATCGGCATTTTAGACACCGCGCGTTTTATGCTCTACACTAAATGACACATCTGTTGATAAATTTAAAAAAAACAAACAAACAAACAAAACCTGCAGAAATAGATTCCCGCATAATTTTTGTGCAAATTAAGTTCAGCTTGTGAAAATATTCGATTTCTAGAACGTTAAATAATATAACCTGTTTGTTTTACTATCGATTGAGCTTTTGTCTTATCCTTGCATGCCTCGATCAGAATTTCTTTTAAACATGCTTAATTGTGAATGTATTAATTAATAGTATAAAAATATCCAGGTATTTTATTTATACTTTATTATAAGCCTGCTGGTGACATTCTTTTATTATAGTTATATACATGAATGCATGAGGTTAATCCGGCTGTTTCCAGATTATGCTAGAAAGAACATTTTTCTATCATTATAATAATCATATAAATGGCTATTAAAATACAAAGACAAATATTTCATTCATGATGGCACAATCACAATTACAATAATTGGCTAAGTATATATATAGTTTAAATATTATTATATCTCATATCAATGTCAACACAGTAAGATTGTTTATTAAGGTATAACGTTTATAAATGACATTATGATATTCATAGGGTATAAATTACATCATAATTTGATAAATATATATGTATATATTCTTACAATAGTTGATTTCTTTGTTCAAAGGTCTAACTCTATAATATGTGTTACAGTAATTTCATATTGCTTTATGTATAGGCCTATTAGTTATTACATGTACATGCACTCAAGGCTACAATGCATGTCCATCTGTAGAACGTTAATATTTGGCAACCGAGCATATCTCTCTCTCTCTCTCTCTCTCTCTCTCTCTCTCTCTCTCTCTCTGACAAAGTTCCATTCACTGTGTAAAGTTGTGGATAGCAATTTAATTAAGAGAAGACAAACAATTCTTTGCTTGAACGATTCGTTTCGTAAAAATTTTAGGTATACATGTCTATAGAAGACGTATATATGTGGACGTGACGCTTGACCGACTTTAACCGCAAGTCGATCAAGTGACCAGGCATCACGTGTCAAGAATTAAGCCGAGCAGGCAATAGGTTATTCACCAATGTATATATATATATATATATATATAGTGTAGGATCATATACAGTAGTACATATTATAAACAACAGCAACAACAACGAAAACCTAAAAAACCAAAGCAGCAACAACAAAGAAAACAAAAACAAACAAAAAAGATTCGTATTTGTTCTAAAAGAGTATGAAATTTTACGGTGAAATATTTTGATTTTAACAAGAAAACGCTTTCTTTGGTGATTCCTGCGGCTATAAAGGTAGCGAGCATTGCAGAAAAATACATAACCCGCGATAGCATTTTATTGTTTATATTTACATATTAAAATCGAAAAAAAAATATTGAATTAGTAAAAGTAAATTATTGTTAATGATCATCAGTACGTTAGATCAAAGAAACAGTCAGTTCTTCTTATACATGTCTGGGAGCTTAAGTCCGACATCATCATGGTTATATATTGTGCAGTTCGTGATTATTTGAGGTTGCTGCATGAAGGTTTAATAATTTCGACCGATGGTTAGAACTGGATCGTGTAGACTTCCAGCCCTGTTAGTTTCTATATATATATAGCGGTTAGCTTAAGAAATAGAGGAGAAAATACTTTGTGGATGTAAATAGTTATATAATACTTGTAAATCCTTCATTCATTTAGAACGATTAGTTAATTAGAATTTGCATTGCTTGATTGTCATAAACGTACAATATGTGTTCGGAGCAAGAAAGGTCGGTATAACGGTTTTTAATTTGTTGTGAAATAATTTTTAATTTTATCTAAGGAATAAGGCATCATTCTGTGAGTGTTATGAGATGATAATTTCGGTCGGGGCGTGAACAAATCCAATAAAGCCCAAAGGGCTTTATGATAGATTTGACCACGCCCCGACCGAAATTATAACCTCATAATATTCAAAGAATGATTCCTTATTACTTATATTTATATAATTTTCAGCAATTGTACGCTTAAATATTAGAATATTAAATATATGCAAACCCCGCATGCGCCCTAACAATGCGTCATTTGAATTTAGTGGACTGTATAGTACAAAATCGATTCGTATAGTGTTATCAAAGATAAATACACTGAAAAATGTAAATATATTGAAATAAAAAAAAAGTAAATGACAATATTAATCCCTTCCAAACTGACGGGGAACAACTTTTCAGTCTCCCCTTTCAATCTACCCTCACCCCCCTTTCCCGATCTGGCACTAATAGAGCCTCCCCAATGTTAGATACACGTACTATCGGGTCGGACTTTCTTGTACGAGTTATTGTAGGAGATGATCTGAATGAATGTCAAGGACAATAGTTTCCCGATGCCCCCCGAGCATTTCTTCACAAATGTAATGAAATCTGTTAAATAAATGGCTCAAAGTTCAGACCTACTCTATCTATGGGCTCCTGTATTATGTAAACGTATGGTTTTTTTTAACAGGACTTTTTCTAAAATTAAGCTTGTCTGGCCTCAAATTTGGCTTGGTCTCATTTTTGCCCAACTTTTGACACCCCCCCCCCCCCCCAAAAAAAAAAATTTTACTAAGCTTTTGTTAAAAAATCAGCTTTATTGAAAACTTGGCCTCAAGTTCTTACATTTTATCGATCTTTATTTTATCTTTTTGAAACGTGAACTATATGGCTTTTACTTTAGTAGTGATCATAGTTCAATCGAAAACAAAATATGAATAGAAGTTTGATTTATTTATATTCATTCATATCATATAATCCAGTGATATTTCAAGTCAATTTCATAAACGAAATACTATGGCCCAGCCGTTGAATGGCAAAGACTTGTTGCTACCAAACTGAACGCATTTTAAATTCAATCTGTTGTCGAGATCTGACAAAACCAACATGGGCATCGGTATTTTTAAACAAAAAACTTTCATTCATAGCAGAGACTCTTTGGTTTGGTGTGAATGTTAAACATCATTTAAACTTTGTTAGTCCTCCACACTCCTGGCATAATTTTTTTAATGGAAGTACGTCACAAAAATGTTGATTAAATTGAATTGGTAAATTGATTATATCGACACAGTTTTTGTCTAATTAGAGAGTAGGGAATGTGGCATCCTCACAACATCAGGGGTCCTGAGTGGACGAGTGGACTCACATCGGTCATGGAGAAAATGATAAAAACATGAAAAGTTTACGACAACCACGACAGAAAACTAACAATTGTTTTTATCAGGAAACCTCATTGGTTCAGGTGAGCTATAACAAAAATAGATATGGGCTATCCCATATCCAAGATATTCGACTTTTAAATTACTTCGAATTTCCACTGTGCTCAGCCGATCTCTAAGTTAAAATAACTGAACTTGTTAAGAAACTGGCGTATATAGTTCTTCATGTCCGTAGCAAATACTGCCACCTCTCTTGCGTCACCAGCACACAGTACACACATCTGTGCTTAAACAGTCTACACGAGTGCGATCAGAAATATGGTGCGGGTGTACTATTCCGTCATTAAAAGAAAAGAAAAAAGAAAAACACACACTCATGCACAATAAGTAATTAAAAGAGGTCGTGTTATACCTAACAAACAATAATCATGAAAGTAACATAATTATTATAATAATTTAAGCAATATTCATTAGTGGAAAAATTGTCAATCGAAGAATGACCTACATGATCGTGAAAAAGACTGAGGAGGCAGCTGAGAGGCAGAGGATACATCGATATTCTAAACATTTGTTGTAATGTTGTATCTGCTGATCATAAATTGAACTATATTTTTAAGCGCAATTGTGTAAAGAGTATCTGACTTTAGTAATATATCTTGAATAGATAGTAAGCACTGATCGAATATATTAAAAATACGCAAGTCATTGCCGACAAGACCACAACCTTCAGAGGTGTCCTTAAACCATGTCATATAGAACCAGACCACGTTTGCCATCAGTTAGCGATTCATGTAAGATGCTGGCATGCCACGCAAGTAAAGAATTCCATCACCACCAATTCTCGATCGTTCATGGTTCAATGTTAAACTGCTTAGAAATATAATTACCCACACTTCATTATAGCTCTACCATGTCCAACATATTCCAGTTGCTGTTGAGGACATCGAGCAATTAATTTCTCGTTTTTAGTTAATTCTCCGAACCATGAAGTCGCATAGGGCCGGTGTTCCGTGGTGCTGAACGGATGAGAAAAATTGCCCCCTCCCCCCTGGATGGGACGCCAGTCCAGCGCAGGTTTACCACCCCCCCCCCCCACCCTCCAGCGTAAGCCGGTGCCCAATTGCAGCTGGATGGACTGAGACAATGTTGATAAGTAAAAGTAACTAAGAACCCTCCTGACAAATGAAACAAGGTAAATATCACCTCAAGCATCATCAACATTTGAGGACTTCAGGAGGCTGGGTAGTCAACAAATCAACCATCAGATATACTATATAGTACCTTAAAATTGTAGACATGATCTTTCTAGGCATAAACTATCATTTTGTATAGAAAAACTCCTTGTATTTTAGCTTTAAAATTTGAATATTTTCCTGTATCTTTATCCAAAGCTCTTCTTATAAAGGAAAGTAATATAGTCTTAACCACCATCCAGCCATCTTAAAGAGTGCATGATGAATTGTTTTTTAAAGTATTGCCAGCAGCAGAAACACAATTGGTACGGCGAAAGAATGGATTCTCGACAGTTGTTGAAGCCGCCGAGGACTACATACCGCCAAAAGCACCAAGGGAAGTTGGAACGTCTCGGGGATATACTAGTACTTGGCTTGGCAAAGGATTTAGACTATATAGGAAGTGGTCATAATTATCACGTACATCACAAGAAGGATGAGGTTACTGGAAAAGGACAATTTGCCAAAAAATTGTCCCAAAATTTCATTAGTCTAGAATAATCAGTCACGGGTGTGATGGATTGATGAATATTCCCGGATTGGTCTATGACCCTGAATGATATCCTTGTATACTAATACTAGTACATGTAGTATTATTATAAATTTATGCTTATTGTCCTTTCTGAAATAGTCATGTTGTATATTTAATTTGTTAAAATAAATTATATCCGAAATGATTGTATATTATTGACTTCACCAAGGATACGAGTGCGTCAAAGACCTTGATAAAAGATGACTTAGTAGATCCTTCATGTATTTTAGAAGAACGGAGGATATTCGAGGCTAAGAACTGGACACTCCGTATTACAAAAGGACATGTGCCGGTTGGTCTAGTTCCCTTTGACTTGGAAATTATGTAATTAGCAGAAAAGAGAAAATGGATGATTCAAAAGTGAATTCAAGAAAAATCTATCAATGAGCCTGTGAATGTCAACAAATCATTGTAGAATGTCAACATAGATGACATACGTGGAAAATTTTACTAGAAATTAAGTAAATGTGAACGATGAAAAGACAATATTTAGCATTAATGTAATTATAGTGAAATTCATAGTTTTGTTACAAAATAGATGTTTTTACATTTCTTGTATGTCGTAAGAAAATTCAATTCCCCACACATTGTAGCTCAAATCTTGAGATTCTACAGTTTTTATTTATAGATACAGAATGGTGTTAAGATGAGTCAATGTCCATTGTCTAACTTACTCATAATTTCATTTGATTTCTGTTTGAATTTTAATGACATTGTAAAAGAAATTCAGTCAGTCTTCATTTATCTTCTAAATCATACAAACGATGTTCTTAATCGTACAGACGATTTTTCCCCTTGAATTAAAATATTATGTATGGATTTTTGTAGCAAGGACAATTTTTTTCGCTGAATTGAAATATAAATGTACATGCGTCGTCGTAAATATATAGAAGACAAATACAAAAATCTTTGAACAAAAAACCTAGGATTTCATCAGAATTATTAATAGAATATGAATTATATGAATTATTCACGAGAGAGAGAGAGAGAGAGAGAGAGAGAGAGAGAGAGAGAGAGAGAGAGAGGTGTCAAAAGAAAAATATAATCTTTTTCATTGTAGATGGATAATTGTAGATATAGAATATTTGGAGACGGAGAAAAATTCAAATTGTTAGGCTATGGTTAGTGAGTGTTTGCGAGACTGAGTTTCTAAAAATCATATTAATGTTAAATTATTAATAGGCATAACAAAATCATCTATTTGCTACTATTTAAATTTATATTTTAAGTGAAAGTCAAATTGATAATTTGTTAAAACAATTATTTTTATTTATGTTATCAATTTTGATTTATGAATAACTAAAATATATAAAATAAAGCATCAATAAAAGGATACGAAATTAATTAAGTAAAGACCAGAAACATGCCGGGAACTTCATCGTTACCTAATATTCTTTGATAGTTAGTCCTACTTTCATTTTAAAAGTGAAAAAAGTATGGAGAGAGAAAAATGCCAAAATGTGTTCCAGCAAATTAGAAGACGTGAATATGGCATAAAGCAAGGCCCAAGATCAAAATTTGAAATCCTTAAGACGCTCTTAATAAATGTAAGTACTGTTATTTTTTCTATAGTTTGGTTGGAAATATTTTTATACAGACGTTGTAGGTTCTACCGTTGTTATGTAGCTGTTACAGTTACCGTTAAACAGTGTACATGTATCTACCGGTATATACCATATTACGGTACATATATACCTTTATATGGTTGAGGAAAATTATTTAATCTTAAAAATTACTATTTAGAAGACATAGATATAATTATCATAACAGTCACAGAGAGTCCCATTTGGAATTTGGGCTGTATATGGTACTCCCAATGTCCCAACCTGAGCATTACATATCATAAGCATGATATGAACTAATTAATTTTATAAATCAGAAATCTACTTGTAGTAATCTACCAATATGTATATTTAGCAATCAGTGGTCCTCATAGGACATTGTGACAGTTTTGTAAGTTCTGAATTTTATGACTTTTGTTTTCTTAAAATTTTTTCTTTGATTTTGTTTTCAGGAAAACTATGTTTATAAAGATGTATGGAGGATGTATTCCAGCAAGCACATCAAAACAGAAGGGTAATGTAATTTTTTCACAACATGTTGTCTTAAGGCTAGCTGGGTGGTCAACAAATTACCCAACACATCTACCTTAAATTTTGAGATACAGGTATGAGTTTTAAGCTGTAATTCAGTCAGATGAAAAGTTTTAAAATTTGAATGTTTGTACAGAGCTCTTGTTCTCAAGGAGATTAAAATAGCCTTTAATTAAAGTGGCCATGACCAATGAACTCTCTTAATTAAAAAAAAAGGGAACAATTTAAATTTTGTCTGTAAACTGGGCTTATAAGAATATCTATATTACATAGTTTGTTTTATGAATACTATTTCATGATTTAAATTAGGAGACAGTTGATGTTTACATGTATTTTAATACTTTAAATTTATTTTCAGGGGAAGAATATTCTTGGAAAATTACAAGGAGTGTTATGGAGGGTACGTAAGAGAATTTGAAGGATTGGGGTGTTAGGATTGGAGGAAATCATATGTCTCATAACTGTTGTTTGTCTATTTTGAAATGATAATGCTTTACGCTAATGTCACTGACTTAACAGGTATGTCATTGTTAATATTCAATATATTGGGGTGTCAGTGGCCCACAGGTTAGAGTGCTGGCATGGTATGGCAGAGGACCTGGGTTCGAGTCCCAGTTGAGACTTGTCTTTTCATGACCTAATTCTGCAAAATCTATATTTTTTCACTTTTTGTCAAAGAACATTATGTATAAATTTATGCGTGTGTTCATAATATGGATCTTATACCCAGTAACTACTTGTCAATATTAATAGGTATGGAAAGGGGAATAAACCAGTCCACCTTTACACTCTACAGACCCCCCAGGACCAGAAGATTGAGACAGCCCTAGAAGCTGCCATTCAACCAGTGTGTAATACATGTACTACTAATAATTATGACGTACACACTAAGCTGTAAATATTATTACAATGCTTGTGACAGCAACAGTGTATTTTTATAATATGATGATATAATATGAAATTACCGGTACTTGTAGATACAACAATGCCAGTAAATTTGTTAATAAGACAGTATCAATCATATTTTTTTTTTAATTCGAATATTTAAGATATACAGGTACATGAAATTGGTATGATGATTTTGGATTACTGTAGTTTTCTAATTAAATGTGAGGAATTAATTTCTGCATAAAATTGCAAGAAGGATCCCTTTTAAAATCTTTATTTTATTTTTCGGACATTTAAGTTAAGCAAAAATTTGGTACTTGCAATTTTTGGTCTTGCAATGTGAAAAAATTAAAACAGCAGAATTTCAGATTTAATAACTTGCATGAAATAAAGATTCTACAGTTGTTGTTAATAGTGTATTTAACCTATAATGGGAAAGCCCACCTTCCAAACCCCAAACCCCCACCCCCCATCCCAACCCAACCCACCCTACACACTCTTGTCTTTGTACAGTAAATAAGAATATAAGCTTCATGTGTCAAATTTTATTTTACAGGAGACATTATCTCTACCACATCATGGAGAACGGCCATCATTCCTCTGCATTGTGGGTAAATCCTGGTTAATGCGATACGACCTGTTAACAGGGCGTTTACTGGAGGAAGTCTATCTGTCCCCAAAGTCCTATTGTAGTTTCAAGTAAGTCTGTCATAATTATCTTTCAATTTTTTTATTTAACTCTTCAAATTGTTGTAGGAATTAATCCTTAATCTCTAGAAGATTTTGATTTAATATGTATTCCTTAAAAAGTTGAATTATCTAACTTAATTCCAGAATCATTTCATCAGATTCTCCTTTCAGAGATTTGAGTTGGAATGAACCGGGTAAATCCATAGTTGTAAAGTCCACACACAATGTAGCGGGGGGAATCCGACCGGTTAGTACAAGCCACCATCTATACTAGCTAATGTTTTTTTTTTTGTCAGTGCTTGCTACCTTCATACCATAAATCAGTAAAATAGAATTTTGTGTTTTTCCAATGGATACTGAAACAAACCAGTGTATTTTCACAGTGTCAGGTGAATGTGTTTTTGAATTGTCATCTTTTGTTTGTAGGCAGAGTCAGGACAATCAAATATTGTGGGTGTCTCGGCTTTGTTTGAAGTGTTCCCCCTCAAATTCATTGGAATGTTTGAAATTACAAGAAGTGTAAGAACGGGTACTCTGTAATCATATACCGGTGCTCTCTCTCTCTCTCTCTCTCTCTCTCTCTCTCTCTCTCTCTCTCTGTAACTCTAAACTCTTAATTAAATGCAAGGAATTTTTTTATTCTCATAGTTTTTAACTAAATGAAATTACAACAAAACTTCTGTGCTTTTCAAATTCTTGCAATATGATACAAAATAGCAAAATTGCTAAATATAAGTACTGTTTACAGTACTTGACTGAAGCTCTCACTGTCTGCATACTGTAGGGATGCTAGCTACAGTGCCTCACTCTTGATTTGTACCGCAGGTGTTTGGGAAGGACACAGTGGATGCTATGGCCTCCAGTGGGTTTCTGACTACCATGCACCGGTCAGGAATGGTGAAGCTTCACAGCTTAGAGTACATCATTCAGAGTGTAGGTACCAACTGATTTCTTCCAACCTTTTTTATATATCGCACTACGTCACTGTTTGATAACGTCAGTTTTTAACCGGGTTTTTCAAAGGAAAAATCCGGTTGTTGAAATGGTGTAAATGGCGGGCGGACGGGCGGGTGCCAAAAGGGTACCCTTATTGTATGGATAACTCCTCCTACAGTTTTCAAGATAGGAAGTTATTCTTTTGCAAATCAATTGTACATATATCAGAGTTGTGCATATTGCTAGGATTTTGATTTCTGATAATTTATGAAAAAAATACCAGCTGTTGAACTTAATCATTTTTTGGCAAAAATATTGCATATAGAGTACCCCATTTATCTGGATAGGTAGTGTTCATCAATTCAGGGTTGACAAATGGATTATGGGTACTTTTCACACAGAGGAAAACCTGGTTTGCTGTCATATGACAGTTTTTCTCTTGTTAATTATCTGATTTTTGCCCGATGTTTTAAATGTTTGATGTTTTCAGTATAAGCAGTTTGAGGCTGACCTTTACACTTTGACCCCTGACCTTGATTATGTCTGTGGGAAGCAGCCTTATGGTTTACCACTAAACATTGTCATCAAAGGTAGACATTGTACAACAGATTATTTTTCAAATTTGATCAATTACCGTAAATACAACTCAACAACCCAACTGAACATTCTTTACACAGGCCATTCTACCTTACATGAATTTCATGTGGAATTTTTTATGTGAAACTTGTATGATGCATGAATTTCAAGTGAAAAAGTTCTCACGAAATGCAAATTCCATGTTAAATGCACATGATGTAGAGCAAAATTTAATTTCTTGAGAAATTAATGTGAAGTGTATTTCACATGTAATTTATGTAATTGCTTTTTCACATAAAATTTGTGTAAGGTACATTTAGCTATGTACATGTAGAAAAAGAAAGAGATGAAAGCTTAATACACTACATGTATAATGTCTTTTGCAGAAGAGCCACCTGTGCTGTTTCAGATCAGGTGTTATCAGAACAGTCTTGAGGTGGGGGGCTGTCCCTGGCACTTCATCTACACTCCCCCAAACAAGAGGGGGTCTTTCCAAGTCAAGTCTCTATCCTCAGAACAGCTGGTGAGTTAGATAACCAAGGTATCATTGTAGACTCACAATTCATGTGCACTCCTTTCTGATTGATTTCTGAATTCCATAATTATTGAATTTACATGTAACTACATTTTGTTATGTGTAATGAAGTGTAGTTATAGACATTTTATACAAAGTATCAGGTAATTTTATTACTACAGCTGTAAAAAAATTTCTTGACATCAAGTATCTCTGTACTGTTTTCAAATTTTCATGAATGTTGTAACTTCTTTTAGGAACATATAGAGGTATATAGAATGTAAATGGTGATCTATTTTAGGTGAAGAATGGAACCCTTGATTCAAAAACGATTGGGCTAGATGAAGACAGAGCACTGTTTTGTGCTGATGAATCGGGCAGAATTTTACACATTGACAGTGCCTCAGTGAGGTTAGTATGTGAGAAAGTGAGGCAAGAATGTACGGTAGCTCTTTAGTCAAGGGAAACATTGAGGTGAACACTGAGGTAAACGGTGAATGGAACATGTGAAAGAGATGAAGCAGTGAGGCAATAATATGACTTTGTGAGGCAAGCACGCATTATTAATGCCATTATGATGAAATGTAAACCAAAGACTCAGAAGCAGTCATATTAAAAACCAAGTTTACAAACTCTAATATTTTTTTCACTAATTTTTGAACACAGGTGAATGAAAAATTCAATTTCATGATAGGGCTACTTTACTCATTTTCAGTATGTACCAACTAGATAAGGCAGACTCTTCCTATTCAGAGTTGAAGAAATGTTTTACAATCGACCTCAGCCAGGAAGGTCCGGTACCTCCCACAGGCACGGTCACTACAACAGCCTCAGGGCGACACGTCCGGAGGATAAGCCTGGGTTCTATGCTTCAGATGGACGCTGAACTCCCAAACTTGGTAAATGTTTAATACATGAATTTTTGCAGGCTCTCATCCCCATAATTATGTACAATTGGTACTAGTTTTTTAGGATGCTTTCCCTAATTTGGTATATGTACATGATTGATAAATAGAATTGATATGGTCTTTTGCTCTTAAAATTAAGTACTGTTAGATATTTTAGGGTACCTTTTGATATCGTAATTAATGAGAGGTGGATTAGCCAAGATCTCTATGCATTTATATCTGTCTTGATTTAATATACAAGTCACTTCATCCCTGTGAATGGGATGCTCCATTTAGATCTAGGAGTCAAAATGTTGTAGCAACAGGCATTTTCCACTTTGATGGCTGTTATTTGGTAGAAATTGATGTCATTGACTTGACAGTGTGTTGATGTTATATCAATTTTCATGCTATACTTTACACATATTGCAGTATATTCACAATGTGGATTATGAAAATGAACTGAATCTCCTTTGGACCAGCGTTGACTATTCTGTGTCAGAAGACAAAGTGGAGAGCTACCTACGTTTTCATGACATCATTTCCGGAAATACTTTGAAGAAAATTGAACTAAAACAACCGTTTGAAGAGTCAATGGTAAGAAAAATTTCTGGTCTGAACAAAATCATGCTGTAGAGATTCAAATATACCCCCCCCCTCCAAACTTTGTTTGCAGGGGTTATTAAAAAGATACTGCTTTTAGTTACCAAAATGCAGTTTTAATCTTTCAGAACTGTTTGTTTTTGTTTTACAAACATCGAAATTGTTTGCCTGATGTTTTGAACTAATCAAGAATTCACTTTTTTTCAGCATGAAGAGAATAATCTGTATGTAGACTTAGATACAATAGTACAGACAGTTCGGTCATTTAACAGTGAGTTCGCTTGTGTTGTGTACAGACTGCAATCATTAGAAGGGGAACAGTGCCAAGAAACAGACTCTGTAGCTCACACCAGGTCCCCAGTGGATCGACAATCAACACGAAGATCTCGACGTTCAGGTAGGAGTCGACAAAACCTTGATGGGGAAATAGATGAGGAAAGGACATTGTCAAATACTCAAAATGTTAGTGAAAGGACTTCTGGTAATCGAAGACGAAGCTCTAGAGAAGATTCAGATGAGGAATGGTCAGTTGAGAACAGTTCCTCGGAAACACAGAGGTCTAGGCGCCAGACAAGGCGAGGCGTTAGTGAAAGACCTTCCTCCAATCGCAGACAAAGGGGTAGGCGACGAACAAGAGAAAGATAAGAATGTTCTTTGTGTAAAAGGTCTTGTTTGAAAAGAATAACAGACATGACAGACCCTGTATGCAATAAATTCTTTTGTTTCTAAGGAGACATTAAAAGTGATTCCGTATTGAAACATCAGATATCGATGGGTAACTAGAGATATTATAATGTCATTGCACTAGTTCTTTGTAACTGCCACAAGGAAGATGCCAGTATGTTCAAACAGACTGAAACTGCAGCATTGCAGATTTGCTGGATTATGTTCAGAAGAAACAGTAGCCTACAATATCTGTTTGAAGACAAGAGATGCCCTAGAAATATGTCAATGAAATTTTTACCTCATAAAAAGTCAAAACGCGTGATATTTTTAACAAAATTTATTTTTAACAACCAATTTTAATTGTTTAACAACAGTTTTTTGTGTAATTCCATATGATCGTTGCTCAACATTTACACTGTACATGCTAAAATCAAACCTTTTATACTATCAGTAATATCATGAAATGTATCAATGGTAATGGAATAAATATACACTTCTTATTGATATCTTCATGATTTTTGACATTTAAGGGGCTGGCTCAGAAAAATTAATTGTCTGGCCAATAAAATACTCATCATAAGGATCTCACAAGTCTTGTTGAACATGCACAATAGCAAGTCTGTAAAATGATTCCGTGTTGTCTGTAGTCTATAACAAAGCCTCTTCATTCCTAATGTATTCTCCTATGTCAGCCTGATGAAAGGCCACCAAGGTCATAGGGTCGGCATGGCGACAGTCTTGTGTGGATTTGGCTGCCACTCCAAAACCCTGCAAATATACAGGTATAGATCACCACATGCATTGATTACCACCGTAATAAGAAATTTAGGTTTTATGAAACATTATGTGCACAACAAAATTCTTGAAAGTATTTATACATCCATACCAAAGGGAGATCATTCATGCTGTAGACAACTACTCCTTCATACTGTGAGGTATTTTCAGTGATTCGTCCCAGGCCAGACTTCATGACATGGTGGCCATATACAAACTGCTGCTCTGCACTGGGCTTCAGCCAGATTTTGTGCTACAAGATGAGATAACAACACAATTGGTATATTACTACCATAATTAGAAATGGAAGACATAAATGTTTAGACTACAGTTCAATACCACAGCTCATTGTAAACAGAATTTTCTGATATACATTTACATCCATTAAGTATATGATTCCCTCTTTTTCTTACAAAAATTTATTGTACCGGGGTAATTCATAGCTCTGTAGAAACTGACAGGACTGAAATCTACAAGCCCTGTTTATTGATTGGTCGAAACATTCAGCAACCTAAGAAAAATCACGGACTGCACGAAATAATCATGATGTCAGACTCAAATTCCCATGGAATACGATTTGGCTGTTTCTTTTAGCTAAGTTTAAATGTACTGATGTAAACTAAGGTTCTTCGACCCTCAGCCTCAAAAACATTTTTCATCATAAAAATGTTATTCATCCTTCAAACTTTATAGATGAAATGAAATAAAAAAAAATTTATTAATCGTAGAAAGTCATTGCAATTTGCCCATGATGGATTTAATGGAATAAATATACAAGTTGAGATCAAATTTTAATAAAAAATAGTTGTACTGGTCTGGTGCATCGGTGATTCAAACCCCATTAACTATATGTACAGGTAGTAACTTTAGATCTCCGTGGACCCACTAAGCCAAGCATTTTGTTGAATCACTATTGACAATATTAACACTAGAGGACTAATTAAATTTGTTTATGTAAAAGGCAGATTTATGGTACAAATAAATAAAATCCGGACAATTTAGAGTTATCGGACATGGCTGAGGATTGGAGATCATTCACAATTATAAATTAGTTCATTTTACTTATTTTTTACAATCAATTTATTGATTTACAAATAAAACAATAAAATGCTTTCTTTGATGATGTATGCAGGTTATAAAGATAGCGATCATTGCAGAAAAAATTTACATAACCCATGTGGGTTATGTAATTTATGTAAATTACCCCGGTATAATCAATATTTGTATGAGATGCTTTTTTTCATCTTCGCTAGCCAAGGGTTTACGATCCACTCTGCTCCTCTACAACCCTTGGCAGATATAGCCGACAAAATCAAAACTCGTGCAATGGAATCTGTTTGGCTGCGAAGACAGGCGATCACAGAGAATCTACTAATTGGCGGTGTAGTTCGTTGTGTTTTTAAACAAAATATAAAATCAATCATTATTACAATTTTTACACGATTAATAAATAACATACGATATATAATTACAAATATATGGGTTTTCTTAATAATTCATATTTTTTTCTTTTTTTCACACGATCATTTCTTCTAATACCTCTTAGATGAAAAATTCATATTTTATCTGCTCCAATTTAACTCAATCGCTAGACGGTTTTTTTCCTGCAATGTTGCTACCTTCATAACCCGAATGAATCACCAAAGAAAGCATTTTATTGTATATATAACACCACATTTAAAGGGTAGGGTGAGTAAATAGAAACAAAACTAGTTTTTGGTACAAAAAAAATCAAGATTTTAACAAAACCCTGTTATAACACTTGACTGACCTTTGCATAAGGGGCCATAAAATCTAAAGCTGTAATCTGCAGATGGAATTTTCCAGTTTTTGTCATTTTTCCAAAGCAGGTTCCCATACTGAGAAGGTTTTTCCTGGATATATTGCCAGCTTTCTTCATCAGGTCCTCTCTGAGGTAATATATTTTAAGAAATTCATGATATCATACTTTTATCTAACTGTATTTTAAATAAAAAGTTGTCCATAATGTACACATAAAACCAATTAAATGATTATAGCGAGCAAAAAGTTAGGGTACAGGTGTACCTACCTGACATAAAATATTCGATCCCGATGCAACCTAAAGCAATAAGATCCATCCGGTCTGTCTAAAAGCAACTTTATATTTTCACCAATGCTGAAATTAAATTATAGAATATAAGAATGTGTGCTTTCTTATGAGGTCTACCAGACTGGCTTTTATCAAGTGTTCTATAATTACTTACTATTTTGACAGTTTATCAAAAAACGATTTCGTCTCTTCGTCTGTTAATGGCCTCATATTTGCGTACGATAATAATTAATCACAAAAATTCACATCTCAAAACAATTTTTGCTTGAAACACGTGTTTACGTAGTTATAGATTTACTGAATCGTGATCCCGATATAAAATATTTTTACAGTCGAGATCAAAGTACAACTACGGTGTATTCCGAATGGTTGCTATGGGCGCGCTAACAAGATAATGTACGATTGCTGCTTTTCGGTAATGTTATGTCACAATGCATCGTTCAGCAATCTTGTCAATATGTAAGGCAAATTGATTGAAATGATGCAGCATGACAACCCATGCGCAAATGAGAGAGGGGTTTGGCACGGCTACTTTCGACGAAAGTCAATACTACACAGATTCGAGGAAATTCGGTGGAGTAATAAGCAATCGCATGTCCGTCTACATCGATAAAACGCCACACACTGCTGTAATTAGATTAACACACAACAGTCTAATTGGCGAAAAACTTGATGTTGATAAACTTAAAAGCAGAGAAAATTCGGCTAATAGAAGTGATACAGGCAACAACATTATAAATAAGATAGACTCCCATCTTAGACTTCTTACAGATGATTCGAACGTGCGTCCAACATCGAGTGGTATAAGTGATAAGATAGATCTTGGAGCAACGCAGGATTCCAGTCCTCAAAATAACGGGGAGAGAGGTGCAGATGATTTACATCTGCAACAAATTGAATGTAATAATGTCAGCTCAAAGTGTTCAAGCAGAAAAGGTAGGTCGATAAATTGTCAAGACACTTCAAGCTTGTTATACTCTATACCCAAGATATTTATGCAGCACACCTTTTTTATGACATTCATTCGATTTTGATCAATAAAACCCCAAGATTTCTCATTTGAAATGCCCCATCTGGCTTGCAGGTTTTGATAACAATTACACAGCCAAAATGAAATCAAAGTTCATGGGAATTTTTTATCGCAAAAATCATGAAAATAGTCCTCCGGTGGAATTCCAGATGGAAAAGGTGTCATTTTCGCATCATAAATCCCTGTAAGAAATCAGTTTTCGATCCTTTGCACGACATGAAGAAAAAAATATAATGAGATGATATGTGTCAATCCAAAAATTTTGGATTGTTCCCATTCATTGATTTTAGTTGTACAGTAATTGCATGTATTTTTGTTAAAAATTGCAAAAAAGTGATGGAGAAGGAAACTTGGGATATACCATAGTGACTTTCATTATTCAACAATTTATGGACCCATACTGATATGCAACTCCACTTAATGAATCTCTCTATCCCAATTTTTTTCTCCCTTTCCAGTATCAAGAAAACATCAGATTAAACAAAAATGGAGAGGGCTCACGACACCATTAATGAAGCAAACTTTTATGCTTTAGTTTAGTAAAATAAATAAAACAGGATGCCAGCTTCTGCAGTCTGTGTGACAAAGTCGGTGAATTCTTGTTGGCTAAACTGAAGGGTTAATTTAAGTGGCAAAATATAGCTCTCAAATTTTCTTTAATAGTTAGTTTCTATACTAATTTTCAGAAGTGAAAAAATTTCCCAAAACGCTGCAAAAAGTTTCAAAAAAGAGGAAAGCAGGTGATATTTAAAAGATTAATTGCGTTAAGTGTGTTTAATTTTCACATTCATTTGTATTAATGCATGCTGTTTTGGGGTTATCAATTTTTAGTAATGTTCTTGCAGGTTTATGCCTTACCTGGTTTTTGATTTCGTCATGTCATTAATTTAACTTGTTTCATAAAATGATTTAGTAATTGTTTCATTTATATTAATACAAGAATTTGTATTTGATACTTTCTAATTTCCACATTTTTTGCACATGTATATAATTAGGAATAAACTAATCTTAGTACATATACTGTCTGATAACATTCGTGTATTTAGCATAATTTTTAGGATAAGTAATGTATTAAATGCCCAATATGTTTGCTTTGTTTATATATTCATATGAGATTAGTGTACACATTGCAAATATATTAAACATTTAATAGCATACACAAAAATGAATAGATATAGGGAAATGGTTTTTGTTATAAAAATATAATTTCTAGCTGTAGACTTTTTAAAATCATACCAATTTTGCTTCTTTTTATTTAGAAGCAATATATATATATATATATATACCCATTACCCATATATTGTACAGTTATATACATAATCTTGCATTGCATAACAGTACTGTAGATTCCTTATTTTACGCGAGTACTTAATTCCGCGATTTCCCCATTTTGTATCAGATCGCAAGAATATCACGAACACAGAATTTTATACTTATTTCTTATAGTTCTCAACTCTCAGAAAATAAAAGCGAGATTATAAAATCCACGAGGGGTGCTTCTCGTGATTTTACGCGGATATTAATTCCTTGCATTTAATTAGGAATCTACAGTATACTTTCTCATCTCTGTATTCTTCTATATTAATCAATTTTCTAGGCTCATCATTAGAATGATCTTATTCTATCTTTGGGTTTCTGCCCAAGTGCTTCAAAGCCAATATTCCATTTCCAAAAAGACCTAGCTATTCAACTTTTGATGTAGTAATTTTTGGTCAAATATAAAACACATGTACATAATTGAGATTCTGAATTTAGAAAATCAGAATCAATAGCAAAGTATAAATTAAGAATACATCCAACAGATCTGAGAAAAAATAGTTATAAAGAAATTACAATTGAGCTATCTGGTACTATTAGATAAATTGGTACCATTTTTCCCAAAGATTTAGAATACAGTCAAACTTCGTTATCTTGAATGAGATGGAACTGTTTAAAAACTTCGAGATATCTGAGTATTGGAGATATTGAGGGTTAAATACTTAAAAAATAAGTGGTCGGGACTTGCATATCACTTTGACTTATCAATTGTATTCGAGATATCTGTGTTTGAGATATCGAAGTTCAACTGTAGATGCTTAAGAAGTTTTAAGCAGTAATTAAAATCTAACCAAGGTGACTTGGATACCAATATAAATGTTATTATCTTTTCAAGGTTAAAAGTGTTACATATTAGATGCACTTATTGTTTTTTAAATACTGTTATATATATTTAAGTATGAATTTCAGGAAAGAGAAAAAAGAGGGGAAAGTCTGGACGAGCTTCAAGAAATAAATCCAAACATGGTAAAGATGGCAGGGTCTCCAAGCAATGCACTCCCATGGCAACCAAGGTTAAGCCGAGCGTGATACAGAATGATGTACAGGAAATCACCGGCGGAGTGGCAGGGATGGGGGTCCTGGAAAGCATGTGTAAACCAATGGTTCTTCACAAGACTCCAGAGCGAAAACATTCTGAAAAACGTGAGACAAAATCCGTCAGTATCGTGAATCGCCAGACTACCCAAGTCAGCACGAAACAGATAATACTTCCACAGATGACGAACAATTTCATGGTTAAAACTGAGGTCAAAGAGAGAACCTCAGGCCAAGACCCACTGCAATCTTCCAAGTCTTTTGTGTACCCTCCTAGTCGAGTCAACCATACTGATCTTGCCAGGATCACCAAGATCTACTTGTCGGAGAAACAGTCAGGAGTAGTGAGGGATTGTGGGATGGAAGTTCCTTGTGCACCTCCTGCCACTCCTTTGCCTGGTGAGGTTTTTTTTCACCCCCTTCCTTTCCAAAATAACCTTATACACACAAACTCTATAGATTTCAGACTCTATAGGTACTTATTGTGTTTGCATATATATATTGTGTATCTTTTTTTTCTCAAGTATGGTGTAGCAGCAATTAGTTTTCATGCCAATATTGGTTAGTTAACTCCAACGAAAGAATTACCAGTATAATATCTCACTAATTATTAGGAATATAGAATAAATTGAAATGCAGGTACGGTAACATTTATCAGCTGTACAAAATACAAAATGAGGAAGAAATTTACATAGAAGATAGACGTTTTTGAATTGATTCCAAAAAAAAAAAAATAACAGTATACAAATATTTTGGGTGCAGTAAAACCAAAATTCATAGATGTCAAAGAGGGGCCACTATCAGAGAAGAGGTCAGAAAATTTGTGAAACTAATATAAATCAAAGAAATTTGCTTAAACTATACAGAACTACATGTATCAAATTTTGTCATTCCATAACCCCAGAGAAAGGCCAGAAAAAAATATAAAAATTTAATGCCGAAAAATCTTAATAGATGCCTTAGATGAATTAATACAGAATCAAACTATTATGAGGGATTTACTTATATATTTGTACAATAATCATTAGTGTGAGAGAGGGGCTACAATATAATAAAGTTAGTTTATTACTTATAGATCAAACTTGGATGTTCTTCCCCAGGTGAACCATGTGACTCATGGGCCTCTTGTTTGTTTTTTTAAAGAGTTTTTGCACTTGCTCATTGAGATTGTCAAAATGAAATTTAAAGTCCTATAAAATCTCAGATTGAAGATTAAATCTGCAAGGTGAAAAATATTTAAGTAAGACTTTAAAGCCTTACTCTAAGCAATCATCGTAGGGAATACTTGTTTGAGATGGAATTTGGATTTATTTGAGACCCCACTGTTGCCAAAAAATAAAAACAGAGTGAATGACTGGAGATCCTGTCAAACTTGTGTTCATATTTCCGTACTGTGTAGCCTGTTCACTGGTTTGCTTGTTCATTCACATTGAAACTTGTTCACACTGGATTTTTTCATGCTGTTTATTTGTTGGAGGATTGCATGGAAACTGCATGTATTTGATAATGAGGGTGCAGTAATAATGCGTTATAATAAATGGTTAAAATGTGTGGCCTGATCAGCAGTAAACCCCACACTGATGTCGTAATGGTGGCTGCATCTAGTCCCGCCGGTATTGTGATTCTTTGGTTTTATACTTCCTGTGTAGAGTTATCTGTGTTCAATAATATTATGTAACTCTGATTAAAAAAAATAAAATCTAGTTTGAAAAGATTACCCTGAAAATTAGATTGTATAGTTTTGAGATTAATTTTAGTGACCAGCATTTAATGATTCTAGCATCCCTAGCCTTGTGGTCATCTGAAAGGCAACATGTATATTTTAAGTAAGGTTCAAATAATTGTAAAATTTGTGCTTTATAGAATCTTAGAGCAACCAATAAGTTAAAAGGATTTGTTATAAATTAGAAAATACTATACAGATTTAACATTACGTTCTCTTCTGAATTCAATTTGTTACCCGTAATTTCAAATTTTTTTCAATACGCTTGAGTATATGATTTATTAAAATTTCAAAGTTAAAATTTGAAGTGAGAAAATTTTTTGCAACACTATATTATGGAAATCAATAAGTATGGGTATTCTCTTGCAGCAAGACTTACCATAGCTTAGATAATGATAAATTGTTCCTTTCCTTTGCTTTAAAGGGTCATATTTTCAATCAATATACTCAAGAAAATATGGCCAACAAATGGTTTAACATTATGACATAAAATTTAAATGCTTGACAATTTTAAGTTGTAATTACCTACCAACAACAAAATTATAGCCAAATACAAGTACGTTAACAACTTAAGTAGAAAGCATGACAGAAAAAAATATTATGATAAATCTTCTTTTGCTTTGATTTAATTTAATGTATAACCAACTATTTCACTTTCTGTTCAAACAGATCAAAGATATCCTGCTTTCAAATTAAATTATTTAATCTTTTTTAAATAAATTTCTTTTTTTAAGACTAAAAAATTTATTTTAAGGAATGAATTCAATAGCTACACAGTTAATTATACAAATATAAAGTGGATTGAGGCAGTTTACACTTTATAAACCGCGAAGCCGTTTATAAAAAGCGTAAACTGCAATGAATAACAGAAATTTGTAGATTTTGAAAATACAATTAAATGTTTTTATTCTATTTTTCAAGATCCTTCTAAAAAGGTGGAATATATACCATGTATGAACGATATAAGGGTGAGCAATTCTTTCTTTCTATTTCATATGAATATATAACTGAAGTAAAATTTATTTGGAGAGAGAGAGAGAGAGAGGGGGGAGAGAGAGAGAGTCAATGAGGGAGGGAGAGAAAGAGAGATATTGCATGTATGCATACAATTATTTTGAGATAATATTTTCTAGTCGCAGAGAGCAGTAAAGGTGAAACTGCAGGTCTTGGAGAAGGAAGCTCAGAGAAAGTCAGCCAGACGCCGAGAAGATCATGCCAAACACGAAAAACAACAACAGAAAGAGAGGGAAAAGGACCTCAGGGTCAAACAAAGGATAGAGGTCAGTGGGGATCAGAGGCTTCTTTAACGAAGCATTAATTCTGTTATATATGTAAATGCTATATTTATATAAAACATTAACATAAAGGTTGATCTTTTTATGAATGAAATTTACAAGTTATCATATCAGATGTTTACAATTATAGATGTTAATATAAAATTAATCTTTATTTCAGATATATGCCCTGAACAAAATAATGACAGATCTAGAAAACAAGAGATTCATGGAATTTTGTGAGAAGAAAGGAATAAGTATAACATAGCAGTACTATATGTATAGATTTGTTATTCTGAGTACGTCCTTATAGTGCTGATGCATTCCTAGAATGGTTGTCTCCCTCAAACCAGTCCATCTCTGTGTCCAACAAGAACACCCTGTGCTAGTCTCCCGAGCGTTTTATGTCATGGTCTTTGTCAAGGAGTCTACAGCTGATGCTCTTCCAAGGAAAGGTATATCAGTGCAAAATGGAAGGAAACCATGTAGAATCTTACTAGCCAAGTCAATTGGAATGTGTTAATCAACTGGCATGAGCATCACATCAGGTAACAAGTTATCACACTGCAAGCAGGGCCATGAGTGGAATCCTTTATTACCAACTTCTTCAGGCAAAGTTCATGTTATGTGTATGAGTATTAAGATATTTTTTGTATCTTGACAAAGTATTGCTTTGTGAATCTCAACATGTTGTAAATTGATATCTAGAAATGCTCAAGCTCTCCATACATGTATCACTTTTTACCAGTATTAGCTTACCTGAGCTGTTTTTCTGATTAAAATTTGTCCAGCATCTGTCATTGTCATTGTTGACATAAGGTTTAACTTTTTCTGGAACCGTTAGACCAATTTCAATCACTCTTGGTACAAAACACCTGTGGCTTTCAAGTTTGTTTAAATGAAGGACCTTGCCTTCATCAAGGGGAGATAATTTTAAACTATGTTTAAAGATTTGGTGTCTTAAAAAATATTCCCTTTCTAAATATTTTAACTGCACTGGAAATAATACTTTTTTTATATTAGCTCCTTCATGTGAATTACTGTATACCAACTTTTATTCATGAGCGAGAAATTTTCACAAGGTTTGTGAATTGATGTACACATATTTTCAAGTTTTTTTTTCAAACTGACTCATGCACCAATAATATCACCACACAAAGGGGCAAAGATCTACATTGAAATATTTCTAGATAAACATCTTTTGAATTATAGTGCTACATTATCCAATCATATTACAATTAATACAAGCTTTGAAATTAACTGTGATATTTGACTCAATGGTTGGGACATATATAAGGAATGTAATGTTCATTATTAGATAAAAACCAGTAGTGACAATGTCCAAAGAAGGATATTACAAAGTTTTAAAATGGTTAAAACAAAATTAACTCAGGAACTGTGCCCAGGTGAGTGATGCAACCCATGGGCCACTTATTATTTAATAATCATATGTTTTGATATGGTAAAAGTTTATAAACTTTTTCACAAATGATGCCAAGATTTTAAAAATTAAGATAAGATAGACTGTTGGTAATGCATAGATGGCAAAGTATTATATATGGTGCTTGTGTGATTCTAGAACGGTCTAAGATTATTGTGCTTTGTTTTCTGTGTATTAATCGTTAGTCCACAGTGATATGTATTGATGTGTAATTGGTTATTCAGAGTGGTACAGTAAATACATGTAGCTGGCCTGCGATTGGCTGTCATTATAGTATGAACACACTATTATGCCGTTGTCTTTCACCTGTAAATGTCTATATATATATATTCAATTTGCAGTTCATGCATGAATTTTTGATGAAGTCTATTTTTATTAATGAAATCTTTGAATTTCATGCATTTGACAGTTATTTTTAGATAGCGAGATTTAATATGTCATATTCTTCTTAATATGATTAAAAACTCCCACTCTAAGTAGTAGTGTCGACCTTAGTGTGAACATATCTTGTAATTTTGAATGTCGCCTTTGCTGTCTACATCATCCCTTTTTTTTTACTTTGATATCATTAATTGTATCCTGTATCAGGTTTTTAAAAAATTTTCTTTTGAACCATGCATGGTTAATTTTTGATAAAATTTCATGCTAGTGTTTATTTTTTATCATGTTATTACAAATCCATGAACATTCAACCAAATTACTACAAATGAAGTTCTATTTTTCTTTTTTTTGTGTGTGATCTTTAAAAATCCTTGCTGTACTTTAAGCTTGAAGGAGTATTCAATCAACTCATTAAAGAAACTTTACAAGTGTCATTTATTATATCTGAATTGAATATTGGTCTGTTTAATTTTGCCCAATCATGCACTTGTAATAATATGCTTTTGTGTTTATATTTAATAATCTTTGATTAAACATCAACAACATACAAGATAGTCTGTGATGAAATCTGTGATATAATAGATGATTATTTTTAGAAGACATATCTATACATTTTTAAGACTGAATTTATTTCATAGAAAGTGTGATATTTTTAAAAAGATTAAATTTTATCAATATGTTTGTAAACATGAAAATCATGTATTCTATTTTGGCCTTTATTGTTTATTTCATTCACTTAAATAAATTTTCTGTCAAATTGTGAAATTTTTTTTTACAGAGATTGACTTTGTATGATAATTATGTGAAGAAAGTAAAATTAAACATTTAAAAATTTTTTTCAGTTAGTTCACATTAAGGTCTAGTAAATGAAAGATGCCTACAGGTTTATGAAATTCAGGATATAAATTCTTTTAATGATGCTTCAAAGCAATAGCTTTGTTTGATAGGGTGTACCAGGGCTTAAAGTTTTTGTAAAAACATGCAGTGAAAAACCATGTTTTTAACAGTCAATTTCTAAGTAATATGAAGGAAACCGGTAACAAATTTCGGAGTTTTGTCTGTTTCTGACCAATGAAATATACCTAGAATGCTTAGTCTCTCCAAAAACGGCACTATAAAAGCTCTTAATGTCCTCTTTAAAATGATATGAAATTCAATATAAGTATCGGGATTACTTTTTCGGTGATTTGATAAAAAAAGAGAAGAAACTGTTTCATTTTCTACATAATTCCTTTAAAGCCATAAAGTATGGGAAAATTTTTCACCAAATCAATTATGACATCATAATGGTTCTAGCACCAAAAAGACACTCTGGAATCATTTACTAGATCTTAACCTTAATACTGTACGTCAGCTCGAACTGAAACAACTACCGGGTCATTTTGCTAAACATCAATTCTTTGCAAATACTGTTACTAAAGTTTGGTGGCTACCATATTCATTGAATTTCTTCATGCATAATTCATAGTTTTTATCTCAATCCGTAAAGTTTTCATTAAATCTGGAGGTTTTTCTCCCTTTTTACCATAGCAATGGTATTTAACTTCCATATAATTATATGCATGTTGTGAGGAATTTAATAGGAGCATGAAATTTTCAGTATCCCATTTATAGCAGTAACTTTCTCCATCTCTAGTCTCTCTTACCATGGCAACAGAAACCCTTTGCAACCAATTTATGATGCCTAATTCATCTTTTTACATCAATGTGCATCAATATACTTGTTATACAATTAATTAAAGATTGTCACTATAATGCATGCTGGGATCCTATGTGCTGGTAAAATTTCAATGCGTACACCAGGTCACGTGATCCTTCCATCAACAGTGTTAGCTTGATCAGGTAACCTCTAAATATAGAATGGGTAAAATTTGTGTTTTAACTACTGTATTACATGTATTTCGTATGTAAAAAGTTTACTTTTTAAGCAAGTAAAAGAATGTGGGCATTACATCTATCTGTGTCTGAAGCCTGTGTGTAGCTTCTCAGTGGTCTGAGCACACCCAATAGTCACCATGGTCACGGGGAGGAAAACGTGTAGAGACTACCGGTATATCGGTGCAGATTTGTGAAATAAATTCATTAAATGGATACAACAAATAGATACAAAGTTAATCTGCTGGTCCCTAAGACTTTGCTATAACCTGTCTTACTGTCAAGTTTTTATTATAAGCTGTTGTAAAGTATGAACATTGACAGAGAACTTGTAGTTTATAGGTTATAAGTTATTCACTTATATCGTATACTTATAGAAAATAAACTCTTTTCCACCCTGTGTGATATAAACAGAAAATTCGCCTACCCATGTGATATAAATCTAGGGGTGTGATATAAGATTTATATCACACCCCTCTTCTTCAGTCTTCGGATGTTATATCACACCCCTTTCCGTTAATCATCGGCTATTATGACATAGAGTTCGGTATGTGTCGTTCAGCTCCAATCTCCGAGAATGACGTCAAATAGTTATGTCGACAAACAGCAAAAATTTCAGAGAAGTTTATTAGAGATAGAATATATAAACACGGAGCGAATTGCTAACAATAATCATTCATCACATGATGTTTTTATTGCTTCTTTAATATTTTCTTGAAGTATATGATATAACAAGAGAAAAGCTTTAATGTGACAGCTAACCGGGTTTTCTTTTGTGTAAACGGTATCCATGATCCATTTGTCAACCCTGAATTGATGAACACTACCTATCCAGAGAAATGGGGTACCCTAAATGCAATTTTTTGCCAAAAAATGACTAAGTTCAACGGCTGGTATTTTTTTCATGAATAAACAGGAGGAGTTATCCGTACAATAGTGGTACCCTGTATGCAATATTTTGCTAAAAAATGATTAAGTTCAACAGCTAGTATTTTTTAAATAAATAATCAGAAATCAAAATCCTAGCAATATGCACACCTCTGATATATGTACAATTGATCAGCAAAAGAACAACTTCTTATCTTAAAAATGGAGGAGAAGTTATCCATACAATAGGGGTACCCTATATGCAATATTTTGCCAGAAAATGACTACCGGTAAGTTCAACAGCTGGTATTTTTTTTAATAAATTATCAGAAATCAAAATCCTAGCAATATGCACACCTCTGATATATGTTCAATTGATCTGCAAAAGAATAACTTCCTATCTTGAAAACTGTAGGAGGAGTTATCCGTACAATAAGGGTACCCTTTTGGCAGCCGCCCGCCCGCCCGCGCACCATTTTCACCATTTCAATAACCGTATTTTTCCTTTGGAAAACCCGGTTAAAAGTCATAACATTGCAATTTTTATATCGCATCCCTGTCGCTGTATTTCAGCCCTCGAGCCTGACGGCTCTTTGGCTGATATACAGCGACTTCAGGCTAATATAGGATGTGATATAAAAATTGCCATGTAATAATCTATATATATCAAACTCTGCCAGTCTAGATTTTAAAAGACAATTATTTTTTGAAATATTGGTGTTGATAAATTATCTTGCAAAAAATAAAATAAATCTTTTGCAGGTTGCTAATATGATTGTCTGCCAAAATGTTCTTACTGAAATGCCAACAGCCACCTCAAATATACAACCAAGTTGTATTCTTTGTTCATTCACTTCTGGCATTGTTTGCAATACCAGAAAATTTTGTCGTAGCATTTTGCTCAATTGATATCCTTATTAAGCATGCGAGCATTACAGGTATGAATTTTAATTTTGTATTTGAAACACAATACTTGAAAAAATTATAACCTTACACCATGAAAATGAACGTCTGTGCAAAGTCATGCATACCAGTACTTGAATTATACTCGGCTTTGTTAAACTCTCCATGTATACATGAATTGATTGGCAATACACTGATACATTTCTAAGATGTACTAAATTATCTAAACCTACTAAAATAGGTTTATTGGAGAAAATACAAATCAAAAATCCAAAAACAAGAAGTGTCTCATTTATTCTACTTGTACAACAAAGTTTGAAATGAAGCATTCAACATATCACACAACAGGGACAGAGCAGGGAACGATGATACAAAAATCATCCTGTCCCAAATCTTTGAGCCATTCACAAAGAATACCCCCTAACAACTACACCCCACCCCTACCCCTTTTCAAATTTTCCCTTCATCATCCCAAAGCAGATAGAAAGGAGATATTGATATAAAGTTCTTCATCTTATGTATAAATTGTTGTATTGGTATCATGACACAGAAATTACAGAGTTTAATAAACACAGTATCCTACAATGCTCTCCATTAAGATATCCTGAAATAAATTCAGTTGCTGACTTTGAAGCACAAGCATGATAGACCTAAAAGAAAAAAAACACATAAGCTCCTACCACCCTCTCACTGTCATACAAAAAGATGTCTAACTCACCACAAACACAATCATCTCAGCCTAGACAAAAAGCAATAAATTCATATACACAGCTTGCTGCAGAACTGTAGCTCCACAGAAAATTCGTGTTGACAGATCCTAGAGCTTCCATGGTCTGTCAACCCGAATTTCCTGTGGAGCTACAGTTCTGCAGCTAATACACAGCACAATGTTAACTATAATATAAATGAACTTAATTTTAGACATTCCAAAATTGAATGTTTTTACACACTTTGGTTTTTTAAAAAGTCACTTTGAAACTAAATAGTTATTCCAAAATGAAAGGTTTTGAAAATTAGATGCCTAATGCTACTGTATTCTATGGTATATTCCATTCACCCCCTGTCCCTGTTGTGCTAAAAACCAAAGAGATTCCACAAAACAAAAAAAGGTCAACAATCATAAAAATAAAACATCAATAGATAATTTTTTTTACTAACAAATGCTGAAATAAACATGGTTTCACACACATATACAGGTTCATTATATGTTATATGGAGGTTTTGATCAATTTCTTATTATGCATGCGTAAAATATGAATACTGTATATGAATTAAAAATTCTACATTTATAAAGTAAAATAGAAATAAATCTTTACATCTTGTTGCTTGGTCAGAAAAAAAAATAAAATCCTTTAAGTTCTACATGGTATACTGCAGGCTCAAATTTTTTTAAAGGTTTGTTTGGCCAAAAATTTTAAAAATATAATGTAATAGGTAGGCACCCAGTACCAAGTATCTTCAAATTATTTCTGTTGCAAACTTTGAAAAGGGAAACAACTCAATTTTCATATCTTCTAAACCTCAAATTGCAAAACTGCCCCTTTCAAAATGGCAATTTGTCCCTTTAGAATATTGCAATGAAATTTAAAAAGCTGCAAACCTTTACCAGTGGTGTCCAAAAAAACTATAAACAATATTTTTTGGCCTTACACATGTCATCAGTTTTTGTTCTCACTTACTCAAGTTATTCCCCTCATCATTGATACACCTCTTCCAATGTGAACCAAGTATTATGTGTCATTTTTCTCTAATTGTAAAGTTGAGAATAAATCAGAAAACAAGTACAGGTAGTTGTTAAACTTTCAGAAGTACATTTTGTATCCATCAGCGATAAATACATGTATACAAAAGCAAAGATTGTCCCTTAATGTCATGGATATTTTTGGCACATGCATAATACTTGGTTTACAGTATTTAAAACAGAATCACTTATCTGAGGAGTTAAAACCACATCATCCTCCCATTCAATTATTTAAAATTTTGCTGTACTTTATTACTTAATTTAATGATTTTTTAACAGGTACTAATCAAAATTGAAATGCACATAATTTACCATATGTTGTGGGACAATAATTGTCAGAAATCATCTTCTCCAGTTGACAAAGTAGAAAAGAATCATTGTCATGTACTAGGTGTATATCAGATAGTCTACAGATGTCTCTTTTACCAAAGACAGATATTGTACCTTAACAAATTTCATATGTAACACTTACAAATGTAAAATCTGACACCTCTGAAAAATCATATACACAACATCTTGTGTATTGGTATGTGAACCAAAAAACAGGTCTGTTAGTCTTTGTTCTAAGTTATGTATAGAGATTAGTATATCAGTAGAAAACATGGTATGAGATTTGCATAGCAGTTGTATTCAATACACTAAATTTTCACCAGCGAACAAATTGACCAGTGGTAACATGTTCACACCTCGCGTGTTCACATCTCGCTAGACTAGACAGATTATGAGAACACAGAGAATAAGAACCAAGACAATAATCACAACAGTCCAATGTTCAGCACAGAGAGACGCAGTCAGACAGGTGTTTAACACACATGTTGAATGTACAATAATGGACATCTACACTCAAAATGTAACACATCACTCTATTACACATGCACTGCATATAGGACCAATACTGTATGAGCTAGTATACAGAACTATATCTGCCTCTGTCATAATTTTGCCCATTTTCAATCAAAAACAAATTTGTCCTTTTTGAGTTCACATAAATACAATTTTCAAATACTTAATGTGATCAACATTATAGAATTTTTCTATAGTTTTTAATTTGCCGAACTAAGATGTGTGCAGTTGAGGCACAGAACAGAGCAAAGATAGCCCCATTACATAGGCTGCAGTTCAAGTCATAATGATCTACCAGTATGCTTCACAAGAAGCCAGTTTATACTTGTAGTATAAATGGTTTTTTAAAAAAAACACAATCACATGTATACATTAATTGTAAGGCTTGAAGCACTTCACCGCAATAGTACTATATGTTTTACAGGTACAATGGACTCCTTCACAAGGGTATATAAATCATGTTAGGTAATCAAAAATAAGAAACTCACAAGTACATCTATACATGCCTGTAAAAACTATATGTATATGTATAAAAAGGAATCTTTAAGTTACATGATGATTGCTACAAGCAGTTGAAATACTTTTTAAAAGATTCTGAACAACAATCCATACTACTTGGTAGTAAAAAATAAATATATACATTTTGGTAAATTTAAATGCTTAAGCTTTCACTTTGATACAAAAAATAAAAGATATGGTTTATTCCACAGGGCTGATATATAATGACACAAAGCAATAATAAATCTTTCTGAAAGATTACAACTAATAAGTATTAAGTCTTTGGGGTAGGGTGAGGGGGAAGGAGGTGTGAGGGAGGGGGTGGGGCAGTGAGGAGTTGAATAGTACACCGTGACTGGTCGATGGTTCTGCTGCTTCCTTTCGCGGTGTGCTCGAGTCGCTATTGCCCGAGGACAACGGAGATTGCCGAGGGGTGGATCTCTGTTCTTGAGAGGAGGAAGTGAGACGGGAGCTGCTGGAGGTTTGTGGGGGTGGAGAAGTGAGGGGCGAGGACCTCAGTTCCTGGGGGGTTGGTCTGGTGGAGGGCAGTAGATGATTGAATTGTCCCGCAGAATTCTGCACGTTCTGTTGAAGATGAGAGATGAACGAAGGTGACATCAGGGAGTGGGGGATGTTGGAGGACATCAGAGATAGCGGGGGGAGAGAATGTGGGGGTAGCAATGGGTTCTGCATGTGATGAGGCGATGGTAGAAGTGTGGTGGACGAGATATTGTTCGATTGTTCAGCAGACATGGCCGAGGACATTTGATCTGACTCTAGTGGCCTTGACAAACTATCCTTGTGAAGGTCAAGAAAACGACTGAAATTAGACGTCCGTGGGTCACTGACAAAGGAGAGCGGAACGGAGCTCCCCCTGGTGGTGGCGGAGAAGTCCTTGTCCTTGGTTCGGTCCACTGAGTTGGTCATGGAATTGTTGGTGCTGGACTGTCGGGGTTTTCTGGGCTTGTATGGAAGAGTGAACTGACCATCCATGTGTCGGACATTGACATGCATCTACAAGAAAGACAAATGTCCACTAAAATGTACTACATGTAATTGATACATGATATGTGTTTTTTGGCTGGCCATTTATAAAAAAAAAGTTGAAAGTATCTATCAACATATTTACAGTATATTATTTATATACTCATATTATGTATGTTTGTTTGCGGGGAAGAGAGAGGAAGAGATGTGATAAACAGAGAAAGAGAAACAATACTTCCTATGGTATGTATCACAAGACAACTACTCATATTTTCTTTATGTAGTAGATGGTTTTCAAATAGACACAAGAACTCAAATTTAGTATCAATACCGTTATATTACATTGAATTGTTTTCATCTATTTGAGTTACCCAAGTACTCCTGTAAATCTAACCTTGATGGTATTGTTTTTGAGAGAGAGAGAGAGAGAGAGAGAGAGAGAGAAAGAGAAAGAGAGAGAGAAAGAGAGAGAGAGAGAGAAAGAGAGAGAGAGAAACACACTATCACAGTCCTAACCTTGATGGTGTGGTTCTTGAGGCTGCTCTCGTTGGTGTAGGCGCGGCTACAGATGGAGCACTGGTACTGTTTGTTGGCTGCCTTCTTGACGTGGTCCTCGTGGTTCCGCATATGGTGGTGGAGATTGGCCATCTGAGCAAATGCCCGGTCACAACCATCAAAACAACAGCGGTAAGGCTTCTCCCCTACAATGTGTCAAACAGTAAGTACAGGGGCAGGCATCAAAGGTGATGTACATTAAGCAATCCTTCGGTAACCATTTGACCAAATTAAAAATAGTCTGTCAATACCTGATCTAAACCTAAATATTTATCTTCAATTCTATGTATTTCTTGATTATACATGCTTTTTGATCTATTTACTTTTTTGTTTAGTTAACAATTATGGTAAATATGCCAAACTGTTTTATAATATCAGTGATTTTGGGGGGGTTGACAACATAAAGAGCATGTAAACCCCCCCCCCCCCCCCCCCCACCCCCCCATGCCTCCAAAATTTCAGAATCTGAAGTGATGTGAATATTATAAGCAAAATTGATATGATGTATTTGATCAAGATTCATCAGTGGTTCCAATAAATATAACGATGCAAAGCTATAGTAAAAACATTAGTATTAAACATTTTGCAACTCTTCATCATTCAAATCATATATACTTGAGTTTTCTGACGTACATCACATAGAGATTTATCTGCTCATCCAGGGGTTTTATCACATTTTCCAAGTAAAAAATTCAAAAGGTTTTGGAAGTGTATACACATATATACATGTATTCATAAATTGTTCATTTTTATGGGTTCTATTTATTTGACAAAATAAACAATTTTTCAACTAGCCCCAGGTGCATAAAACGAGCCAAAGTTACTTAGTATAAAACACACATAAAATAGCATGAGAGATGACAGCTGAAATACACAAAACATATCAAAATTTTATTCTTCATTACACATTCAACAAACCCAAAGATAATCAAGAATAAGATTTGTTAAAAGCTATGGAAACTTGAGTCCTTGTCTGAGGGTTGTGAAGGGTCATGAAGTCTAATATATGTACCGGTATATGATTCTCAGTAAAATCAAACAATCACTACATTGACTTGACTCAAAAGAAGTTGGTGTAACTGTATAAGCATTGGGGCTAGAACTAACTTCACAAGCTACAGTAAAATCTAACCATTTACATGAATGCTACATGTAAATATCCAGGATATAAAAACACATCTACAATTTGGCACGGCCATTTTTTCCTCAATCAAAGAATGAAATCCTTTTAGGTTATGTTTAATACCAGAAAAATTCTACAGCATTTATGTTGCTGCAAGTTTTGTTTACAATTTTTTCAGTTACCTGTGTGAATTCTAAGGTGTTGCTGTAGGTGACAGAGTTGCTTGAAGCCCTTATCACAGAATGAGCAGATGTGCTTGCGTATCCCAGTGTGCACCAGACTGTGCTGGGCGAGCTGCTGCTTGCTCTTGAAGCCCTTGCTACAGTTTGGACAGAGGTGGGTGCGATCCGGGTGAACCGTGGAGTTGACCTCCACAAAGTGCTGGTCATTGGAGGTCAGCTGGGGGTCGTCAGGGGTCATGTCTGAGTTGTCTGTTGGGTGAGACAGGCTCAAGTCTGAAATACATGTAATGTCATCAAGTTTAAAAAAAAAGAAGCTTAAACTAACAATTATCTCCTCTTAAATGATACATTGATGGTAAATGTTTGAAGTGACTTGTTTGTCTTTGGGTACTCTCTGGTTTAAAATGAAACTATTTTGACTATTTAAGGTAAATTGACCCTCTAATTGGACTGATAACTATCACCATGATATAAATGGAGGACATTTATACTTTTTGTGATTTTTCATTTGTTTTATACAACACATTGAACTAGTGTCTATGTTCATGAAGCTTGAAGATTGACTATATGACCATCACTTCAATTAACAAGACAGTGGACTTTGGGTAGTTGTGTCAAATGTCAATGTGACTCAGGACTTTGGCCATTCAGTCAAGGCTCAATGAAATCACCAATTTATGTCTATGTAATCAGTGTATATATTTTGCTTGGGCCAAGCCTCATTTTCAACTTGTTTTGATGCAAGAAGTAGATAGTTACTGGTAAATTTAACCGAAAGTGCATGGTTTTATTAATAAAATGATTCCATAAAATCACTTAAATATAGATGTTCCACATATCTCATATATTACAGCTTGATTTCCATCATTTCATTCAGATTTTTAGAAATTCCTTAAAAACACATTACATGTATTTGATCTTTTCTCTACTGATGATAAAACCCTGTGTTTTGCCAATATTGAGAACTTGTGCAATACAATATAGTATGTGATTTACTGTTTTAAAATTTAGTTTCAATGAAACAGACTTAGAAACAATATATATTACTTATAGCTTTATCACTTAAATGAAGAAATGTTGTAGAACTGATTAGACAATATTGATGACCATGATATTATTTATATACAATGTTGCTGATGCTCATCAGTTTGAAATGACTCAAACAATAAGCACTAGTTGTTTATTTTGATAAAACAAATTACTTAACAGAACTATCAATTGTAATTTATTTAATTTTAATTAGGATGCTAAATAGTCACAATCGTGATAGTGGCAGAATAAAGCCTTGGTAATTAATGTAAACAAAAAAAAAGATGTTGTGCCCATACACAATCGTCAAAATTTGCTTCTTGATTAAGAAACATGATTTACAGCCTGTATATCTTATATTATACTCCTTTTCTTCGACTGATTAGGTCTTTACACCACAATATGTTAAACTCCTCAACTTGTGTATCGATCCTTTCAACACAGATGATAACAAGGTAACCAAAATTATAAACTTACGATAACGATTACAATACAATGTCGGATACTGCAAAATAATTCATTATCTCTCTTTTTTAATTAAAAAAAAAATAAGCCTACTGGAATCTGCAGACATAATATAAATAAAGAGCTTACCGGTAGACTATGTGCATTGTTATGTTTCATTTCCCAATTTTAATTCATTTTATTGAATATTTTTTTTGAACAAAATTAAACTTTAAGATAAAATTCAATATCTGCATTTGCATTCCTAAAACAATGTTTGCGGAAATTCAATACCAAAAAATCCATGTTTTTCCCTCCATGAAACATTATTGAAATTCAATTCTTCACTGAAGTTTTCACATTAGGCATGCATCTCTATGGTAACCATCTTAATTTTATGAATTACTTGTACCTAATAAAAGATTGAATTCTTTACATGCAGCATTGGTACTCATGGAATTCAAGCAACCAATGAAGGGTCTATTAAGACATGCCTCGAGACAATGCATGGTGGTTTCACAGCCAATATTGGTACACAGATTTCTAATTCTTGTCACTTGGTTGACTGAACCAAGGAATATCAAATAAATGGCAGGCATGAAAAAAATTTATAATTAAGTTAATTCAAAGAAAAAAATGAAAAATCAATTTGTAACTTAGAAATCTTCTACAACAAAGGGTTTTCCATTACTTAAAATGTAGATTTATACATTTTTCCAGTCAATCCTCTTTATATCTAAAAGTAATTACTTGTAGATATATGATATGCATATACATGTATAAAGGTGTTATGTATTTAATGTGTAAGAAATTTTGCAAAAAAGGGCATTGTCATACCGGTAATTGTAATACCTGGTAATTTGTAAATGGAACATATTTCTCACACTAACATAAAGCAATATGTGATAAGAAAATACTTGAAAAGAGAATAAAATATGGATCATTCTTATAATATAATATCGCTTGAAAAAAACCCTGTAAATCTTGCCGTCCCCAAAACTGACACCATCATTCATAGTCAAACATATTAGTTTAACATTTACCAAGCACAAATTCAATCATGATTTAATTAAAATCTTAGACCAGGTGCTACAGACACATAACAAGGAGTTACTATGCACAATTCTGCGACATCCTAGATCCCACTTGTCTATGATATATAGGAAGATAAGTAAGTATATAGCTAATCAACAATACTTACAGTAAAAAGACTTATGTGTGTACATCTGAAATAATTCACCCCCCCCCCACCCCCACCCAAGCTTTGTCACTTACCCTGTGGGGTCCTGATATACTGTGATGATGGGTGGTGGGTGTCCACCGGCAGAGACATTCCACCAGTCATGGAGGCCATGCTGTAGGTAGGTCGGCCTGGGGGGTGTGACTGAGGGGGTGGGGTCTGTCCATACGACAGGAGAGCAGACACAGCACTAGCGGCCTCTGACATGTTGTCCCTGTTGGTAGACATTAACCAGTAAGTTAGCAACAGTTTAAAATTCTCAAACCATGGGTCCATCATATGCAGGACAAAGGCGTTATCCAAGGGAAAAAATAGACTTCAGTTCACTCGGCGGTAACTGTTTTCTTAAGATTCCTCTCCTCTTCTCCCTTTCACTTGTATTTTTTTAAGAATACCAGGTGAATAAGGAGTTTTCTTAAATGTATGTTCTATAATAGTTCATAGGCCTGGTCTCACAAAGGGCATCAGTCCGATCGGACTAAAACTGGTATTTCCCTCTCATATACAATCTGCTATCATTTCTATATGATATCCTCACTTTTTTTTCCTCTCTCGATAATTCCTGTTTTTTACACATTAATTTCTCGGGAGAACAAGCCAGTTTTTTTTTTTAAAGTATTACATAACTCTGACACATCAATCATTGACTATTCTTGGCAAAGAAAATGAAATGGATTCACAACGTCCCTTTATTTTTTTTAATAGTGCTTGGTTTTTTTTTTCTCTGTCTATAAGCCCTGATGCAATAAGCTTGTGTATTGATCATGGATATAAATTTCCATTCACTATTATATAACACCATAAAACTTGCATTTTAATTGATCACCCGCTTCAATTAATCCTGTTTTTACTTCATCGATCAGAGAATCTGACACAATTGCTTCCTAGTTCTTTTTAATCAAAACTGGTGACATTTTCTGTGATAAACTCCAATGACAAGCATTGTGAAATATATTAAGAATTTTTTTTCAAACATCAAGATCCTCTCCATTTGGAAGAAATGAAAATCTTGCCATCTGCTGTTAATGAAACAACTCGAATCTGCTTCCCAATCATACACATTCCATCAAATTCATCTTGTGCACAAGTCTATTTTTATCAAAATCTACAGCATTCAAATTTTGAGTTGAATTTTCTGATATCATCGCAGGATAAAAAGTTACATAATACAAAATTTGAAGCACATTCTTCCATTATTTCTTTTGACAGCCTGTCGACTAACACACAAACTTGAACAAATCAATTTTTTCCTAGATCATGTGCAGTTTTCTGAATGCATGTTTCAACTTCGATTAAGAGCAGAGCACTGCAGATCAGCATGCTAACTAAGACACACAAATATTCAGACACCATCTCCACAGTATACCAAAAAATCCTCCATATTATGTAATCAAATGTTTGAATAATTTCCACATTTTAACGTGACAGCTCATTGTCATGTGCTTTAAGAAGAGAAACAAAAACGATGAATCTCCGAGACTAAACAAAACCCTGAACTCCGTAGCACCACTAAAATGCTTTTATCTTCCCTCACTCCCGGTCTTGAAAATAGACATTCTATATGCTTGAGTGATGCTTTTTTTATGAAAATGTACATTTCAATTTAAAATTGTCCCAAGCGACAGCTATTTAGATTAAATGTTTTCACTCTGGGCTGCTACACGGCCAATATTTCTACACATGTCACTCAATTTACCTGTTCTCACCTGTATGGAGACATACAGGTATCGAGAGCATTTACAGTATATAAAATATCCCTACAGGGGTTTTTTCATCTCAATTGGATTGGACAGTTTTGTATTACATTTTTAAAGTTTAAATTCATTTCCCTATGACCTTTAAAGAATCATTTGTTATAACGGTATTTTGATGGTGTAAATTTTAAGTCATCTAAAATTAGTTCCAATCAGATACTTCTCTATTTAATAAAACCAAGTTTTCTTTAAATAGAACCACTGATTTGTTTGTAACAAGAGTCCAATGGGCCTTAACAGTCACACCTGAGTATTATCTAGCCCTGTGATGGATCTAATGATGCATTTGAATATACTGTCCTATGCATTTCATTTGTTTTCATTCCTTTAAGTTTCTCTGGGTACAAATAAATCAAATGGTTATGTTGGCAGGCGTATACAGTATACAGGATATATTACAATTCCTGAAACTTTGTCGGGGGTATACAGGAAAAGAAGTGCCATTGGAGGTTGGGGGGGGGGGGGGAGGGGGGGGGGGAATGATATACTTGAAGTTTGCCAAAAAAATTTGTTCTACCTCCAATCAAGTTTTCTTAACACCAAAACAAAGGTAAAGAACTATAATGCATTTTCCCTACATGATCCATTGGGTGGGTCGGATGGGTGAGTGTGCAGTGTGGTAGATGATCTGCCTCATTCTTGTAGAATATTGGCCCATACACAAATCAAATTTTCATAGAGAGAAACAGTAGGGGTACATTTGAAAAGTACAAATGCTTTTCAACTAAATTATCAAAACCCCTCCAGCCACATCAGGGCCCTATCATAACATCAGAACCCCTGACCAAAGTATCATGGATTTCAGAAGCGTGGAGCAAGGAAATAACTGTGGGGCACTTGTTACAGACTACTCTATATGCACTGTAACATGATCTGGGAGAATGTTTGGGTTTATGGACTAGGATCTCAACCATTTTTAAGATATATTGAACGATTAAATAAAACTTGAATCAGGTATAAGGACGGAGATGACTTTAGGGATAATAAACAAACTAACCACTAGACATATGCAACAAGAATATTTGTGGTTTGAACAAATGGGTTGAGATCTTAACTGATGTACAGAAAATTGTCTATGACCCAAGGGTTACTTTTAAAACCCACAACTCAATACATCCTGATATGAGCAAGAAGAAAATGAATAGCTTTCAGGGTGGGATGGGGTGGGAGTGGGGTTTAAGCAATTTCAGAATTCAAGACCATTAACATTTGTATGGGAACCCCTCCCTTTCAATAGGTGGGATTAGACACCTATATTAATACATGTATAGCAATTATAAATCAGGAGCTTTTAAAAATTGTTTGTTATTACTATATATTCAGATTGTCTGCGATACTCTGTCCCAAGATATCCTCGATTCACATTTTGCTTAATTATTAGAAAAGATGTCAACATTTCCCATTATAAATCTCTGTAAGATTCTGTTTTCATTCCTGTAAACTTTTACGAGTGAAAAATGATAATGTGTGAATGAAATTATCTTAGATATTTTCCCTTTGTTCGATTTCAATTGCACTTATTTCACAGGGATGTGTATTTTTATTAAAAATCATCCAAATATGCTGCATAAATATCTTGGGACAGACTATAGATGCTACTGTTAATGAAGATTTTTGAAGAACAAATGTGTTTAACCTTATGATCAATAACTCCATGTACTAACACCAAAATATTTATATCTGACTCTGGGGTTATGAAAGTTACAATTATGGTAGTTAAATCTGTCAGCTCAGTCTCAAGGAGCAGAGAAGAATATCCTTAAATAATGTATTTTCACTATATGGCCAGTAACCCCCGCCTTAGCACACCCTCACCATGAAATTTTGGTAAAGGTCTTCTTGCTTGCCATTACTATAAAAAAATTAGTACTATTTGATACTCAGGAGACAAGATGACGATTTTTAAAGAACATTTTTTACTTAGTGACTAATGAATACCTGACCATGTACAAAATCCCCTGTCCCTGGGATGATGAAACTTAAACCTAAGGCAGAAGTCCCCTGTCAATCATTAATCACTACATGTATATATTTAGTTTTCTTGCCAGATGCCTAAGGGTAGAGAAGAAATTTTCAAAAATTACATCATTTTTTATGCAAAATCAAAAATCAAAGACCCATCATGAAATTCCTCCAACTTGACAGATACCGGTATTTATCTCATACGTGTGGTGTATACTACCCGTGTGATAAACCTTTGCTTTATCAAACGGGTGATGCTTTATCAAATACTTCCGGTCCGAACTATTTTTGACACAGCCCCTCGCTTCAATGCTTCAGTGACCTATTTTCGAAGACTTTCTAGTATTTTCCACATAGCTATATTTACTACCAAAAATTGATTTAAAATGGATTTTGTCGAAGATTTAAATTACAAATATAAAGGTAAACACATAACTGTGAAGTTTATAAAACTGCAAATCACGTTAGCTATCAAGGAGTTCATTCTGACGACGCAATGAAAACAACGCTTTGGTTGTGTTTCTATACAAGAACTTACCGAAATAATGTCTCCCAAGACTTTTATTTCACCAGCAGTAAGCATCCTTATTCAATATTTTTAACTTCGAATCATTAGGCTAGTGTTCGTTTTATAAAACATCAACAACTGTTCCTTGTTCGAGTTAATTCAAACTAACGAGCATTCGCAACTTTGTGTATGTCAACAAACTTGATTATTCAAGTCTTCTGATCAGTATTTCCATTTAATTAAGTGATTAAGCTCTAAGAAAAGTTATTTAGAGATACAAAATTATTTCAAGGTTTATTTCAGTGAAACTTTACATTAAAACAGTTATATTTATCTCCGAAATGACGCACTAGATTGTATTGCGCAAGGTCACAACAACCGCATAACACAACGTTGCATCATCGTTTAATCTTTTTAAAAAAATCAATTCGGGTCCTATTAGGGGCTGTCTCAAAAGCTTAATAATGTAAATCAAATTGTATGAGATAAATAGAACATCTATAATTGTGTGATTTTATATTTGCTTTATCCAACTCGTTGAAATGGTTATATTCGCTCGGCAAGCCTCGCGAATATATACACCATTTCAACTCGTTGGATAAAGCAAATATAAAATCACACAATATAGATATCCTCTATATACCAAATTTGGTCAAGACTGGCTCAGTAATATTCAAGAAGTTGAAAATGTCAAAATGTTCATGGAAGACGGATGCTGACAAACACAAATCACAATAAATTCATCCAAATGACTCAAGTAGTATGCTCTATTCTAGGGAAATTTGGGAAACTTTCAAATATCGCTTTTTTCAAATGCAATATTATAATTAGTTATATTTAATATTGAAGTTCTTACCAAGAGTGGTCTGGGAATGGTTTTAAATCTCACAGCAAGTCATTCTAGAAAACAAAAAATAAAAAACTTAAAACATGTAATTTAGTGACGTTTACAAGATATCATATGTATTACTGTAAATGTATTACATTTGACTGTATATTCTATTTAGCATTTTTGGCAGAATTCCGCTTTCATGGTGGAATTTAGACTTCACAAAATATAGTAAGTTGCCAAATGTCAAACATATACGGTATGTAGATAAACAGGTAAATTGAGAAATGGACTAAATAACCTGTTGAAACTAAAGGTACTGTGAGCATGTACACAATATCCCCCCCCCCCCCCCCCCCCCCCCCCCACTAAGAAAATATAATAACTCAAGTATTTCTCTATTGGAACATAATGGATGCATCATTTTTCTTAGTGACTTTGAACTTGCACAAATGACCAAAGCTCAAGGTCAGGACATATTTTCAGGTCACAGGCAATCTTTGTGTTAAATTTTAGCTTCTAATTATTTTTCATTACAAAATATGGCATAGACAGGATTTATGCATTTTTTTTGGTCAATGACCTTGAACTTGCACAAATGACCTTGGGTCAAAATCATGACACACCCTCAGGTCATAAGCAATCTTTGTGTGAAGTAGGAACTTCCAATGTTTCTCCATAAGAAAGATATAGACCGCACATGAAATATGAACTTTTCCTTCCAATGACCTTGAACCTGCCCAAATGACATTGGGTCAAAATTATGACACACCCTAAGGTCATAAGCAATCTTTTTGTGAAGTAGGAACTTTCAATGTTCCTCCATAAGAAAAATATGGACCCTACATGAATGCACAGACAGATGGACAGACAACAAGGTGATTCCTATATATCTGTACCCCCCCCCCCCTCCTCCAAAAAAAACCAAAAACTTTGTTTGCAGGGGTAATAAAAATCACTTTCAGCCAAATATCAGCCATATATTTATATAATATGTATACAGTGTTCTATGCTTTCTGAACCATGTCCTTAGCTTAAGACATGACAAACAACACCGAGTTCTGTTTCAATCTCAGGCTGTATGAACTTAATTATAAATTTAATATTTAGATATAACCTAAAAATTCAAAGCATACAAAGGAAAAACATCCAAACACATTGTTTTTAAAAAATTTAACATGGGTATTCAAAAATAAGTCAAAGAAAGACAACTCAAAACTATCACAATCCATGGGTCAGTGAGTTTTTCAGTCTGTCTCACAACACTATTTTTCCGAAGGTTCACGTCAAAACATGGCTGAAGCAAAATAATTCCCGAATTCCCCTTCGTTTTTAGGGGTTTTCCACCATCGACAGGGACTGTATTTTTTTTTTATGAGATGAAAAACAACGTGTAAAATGCCTGATTTTCCCACTTTTGTAAAAATAAGAGGTCACTTGAATTTTTGATGCTAGTTGTTTTGGCAGGGGGGTGAAAAGGCTCGGACTTGATTTTCAAGCACATGTGTAACTTTGATGTATACAAACTCTCGTGCCTTTGTGGATGGTTGTGTGTTTTTTGCTACTAAATTGTTTAGGAACTATTGTTTTAAAAGTTGTAAAGAGAGATTTTCCCAAAAGTTTGTTTTAAACTCGCTACCAGTGTCTAAAGTTGCGTAATTCTGGTAAGAATATAGAGTAAAAATTAATAGTGTTGTGCAACCTCAATATAAATTTTGTCTGTTCTTTTAAATTGAACTCATATAAAATAAATATCAAAATTCTTTTTATATAGGAAATTGAAATAAAACTGCAAAATTTAAGAAAAATTGTTAATCTTATACAATGTATTTGAACTAAATTCAATTAAAACAGAATTAAATGACCCCTTTCAAAATCATAACAAAGCTTAAAATTAACAAAATTAATACTGGAGTCTATTATAGTATTTTCCTTGTTATAAAATTATTAAATAAAATGCAACTGTATTTAAACATCTGTTGGAAAACTAACATTATTTCATCTAAGATATTTTATATTCTTGTATGAACGCTACTGGTACAATCTCAGTTGTATTCACTGCAACAGGTAAACAGCAAAAACATAGTGGTTATGTACTATAAATTAATGTTTTACAGTATTCTGCGTAAACATTAAAGTAAAATTTTCTAAACTTGCAGATAGACTATTGCCACACCAATCACATGATATGTTTTGTCTAATGAGCAGGCATCATACTATCGCTCAGAGCCAAGAAAAAGGTGTATATTTGCTTGTTTTCCAATGCTAATGTGACTTGAAATTAATTGTCATGTCTCATTCAAATAAACGATGAAGGCAGTAAGAGTTCATCTAAGTCTACAATTGATGTAAATTTTTATTTTGATATGCAATACACATATCTGCACTCAAATTCATATTTTAACTACCTGTAGATGTGTTGTAACGCCACAAATACTCATGCAGGTGACCAAAATTTCAAATGCAAAGTTTAGTATCACATTTGTTTGATTGCAGTCTAAGTTATAAATCCCTGAAAATCACTCATTTTCTTTTAAGTTCAAGATCAAGGCAAATATCTTCAGACTGGAACCAAATTCAAACTTGACCTGTAATTTCTAATGAATTAACCTAATATGAAATATCTACTTTACATATGCATCACTTCAAAAGTCAGAGAGCGAAAACTGAGATTTTCTCAATTTTTTCAAGTTAAAGAGACACAACTCTGTCAAAAATCATCAGATTAGAACCAAATTCAACTCAACCTGTATATTCCTGTGACACATCCATATCTTAAATTTGAGATGAATGTGTGCAACGGTTGTTGAGATAATTAATGATCAAAAAGTGAATTTCCCATTTTTTTCGAGGTTCAAGAGGCATAACTCTGTCAAAAATCATCAGACCGGAACCAAATTCGAACTCAACCTGTATATTTATAAGACACATCCATACACATGTATCAAATTTGAGTTGAATGTGTACAACAGTTGTTGAGATAATGATTGGAAAGTGAACAATGAAAGAATGACAGTTCAAGGACAGAATGGCGGAACGGGCAACACTATATGCCCCGGCCATTTCATGGCGGGGCATAAAAATCCCATGATTTTTCCTTTGAACCCCTTTACCTCCCCCTCCCCCACCCCACCCTAGCTTGTCAGGTTTCAATGCACAGCTAAAAATAAAAATGGATTTATTAATTTACATTGCAAACGAATTAAAGTACTACAAATGTTAAAGTTAAAAATTTGTGTGAGGTGTATCGAGTTCTTCCGAATGGATAAAAGATGTAAACATTTCCTATCATAAAAATCTCTGTAAGAAATTTGTTTTCGTTCCTTTAAGTTTCTCTGGGTACAGATGACGAGTCGATGAAGCAATCTTGAATTTTCCCTTTCATCAATTTTAATTATACTTAATTGACAGTCAGTTTATTTTCATTAAAAATGATCAAAAAGTGACAGAGAGCATAACTTGGGCCAGCAAAATTGAATCAGTTATCTAAAGCAAATAGTCTTGGAGTGAGAAGAACCTTGGTGTCCTCAACAAACACAAGTGTTTGTGTGCCATATACTGCAATTTTTTGTATGTAAGGCACTGTACCTCTTCTCAATGTTAACTCAGATTTTCCCAGAGATCTACAGATCAGCATCCTGGACAGGCATAGCCTTCATACACTTCTCTTTGCAAATTCAAGTACCAATTAATGTACATTTTCATCAAAACATAATTCAAAGTAAAGACAGTCCCTCTTGTGACAATTACATGTTTTCTAGAACCAAAACGTGAGGTTTTGTTAAGAGAAGTAGTTGAAGAATATGCCTATTCACCTCTCTAAACAGAATAATGCCAAATATAGTTATTTACCTTTTAACAATAATTTCAATTACAATTATGCAGATAAATTCTAGAAATCAAAAAAAATTTATAATAACAAGGTATGTTTCAATTGGGGATAAACTCATATAAGTCTTAAACACTCTGTTTGATTCTAAATGTCTATACAAATACTTCAAAAAAATGATATTTCCGTCGCTTAAGTATCTATCTTTGAGACTTTCAGACTGTCCATGGTTCCAGTACAGAGAAAGTAAAAGAATAAATAAAACCCAGTGATTAAATAACAACTGTTTTAGCCGAATCACTACAGATTTTTATCAATAAATAAAGATCTCATATGTTACCTGAATAATCTGCAGATCACATGTCACTTATATTTTAACGATGTGACAGACTTCTCTTTTCTTGATAATAATGGTAAAAGCCGCTTACATCCCTAAACATATTTAATCGATATCTTTTCATTGTTTTAGTAACTTCTTTATCTTATAGTGTGACATAATTATGTGATGTCTAACTTTTCTTAAAAATATACATATGCGTGCTTGACAATGCCATATTTAATAAATTTTCATAATGTCGCTTATGATATAGGTAATAATTAGGCATCGGGTTGTTTCGACACAAAGGAACGTTTCGCTCCGAGACAATTCGCTCTGGACGGATTCATATATAAAACTGGAAACAATAGGAATAAATCACTAAATGGTTCAAATACCTAATTGTTAATTGGTGCATATTCCCAGAACTTTTTTTTGGGGGGGGGGGGGGGAGGGGGGGGGGGGCAAAGTAACTTTATTATGCTTTATTATATGAATTTTATAAATAAGTCAGAATTTTTTGCACATTGTATGACTGAGGGTATAGCATTAGCTCCTTTTGTTTGTTTGATGAGCTAAAAAAAATTATGAAGAACTCATTTTTTAAACTTTGTTCAAGCAATATAATTCATAAGCAGAGAGAATTATGCTTTTCATTCTTCCAAGTACTTTTAATACTTTGATCAAATCTTTTATCAGCTTCTGACTGATAAAAAGGAGCAGGTTTCTGACTTCAATTGCCTCATCAAGTGCAGGTTTATAAGGACTGCCATCTTCTGCTTGGCATTTTTTTCATTTTTTTTTTTCAACTTTATGTTATAAATAATCATCATAATTAGTCTTAAGCAAAGAGTCTTCTCGTTATTAGACACACTTCTTATATTAAGAAATTCATGAACTTTTTACCAGTCAAACAGATCATATAACGAAATGATTGTATCAGTTTAATCAACTTTGACCTCCTTGCTTTTGCTTGAAGGTGAGGTCAAGGTCATTACCTTTTTTTCTCAACTTAGAAAATATAAAAATAAATGTAGTTATCTGCAGTTTTGTAGACAAGAAGTTTGTGTTTTTCCATGAAATGAAAGAATATCAGAATGTCTATCATCTTATATTACTAAATTGAAATAAATATTTAAACTAAAATTGATATTGCTTAGCCCGCATTTCCTCTAATTTTCTTAAATTTTAAAGATATTTTGATTATTTTTCTATGCTTCCAATTTTAAATTTATTTTTTTATTTTTACATATTATTAAGACTTTACGTAAAGATTTAAATTGACAGAAAAGCTAATATATTTACCATTTAATAAGAGAGAAAATTCAATTTTAGTGATTTTTTCACACAAATCTTTTTTTAGAATGAGCGCTTATAAAAGCTTATAAAAATGTGTAATTTGATTGGCAAATAATGTTTTAAAAACATATTCTAAACCCTTATAATTAGTTCAAATTAGTTTTAAAAAAATCCATCATTAATGTTATTGTTTTAAAAATGCTAAATAAACTCATGAATCTACTGCAATTCTGAATTGCAAAATCATGTGATATTTTCCTACGCCAATGTTCCACCAAAAATATAGTCCATGTAAGATTCTAAACTTTGATTACTTTTCCTATGCCAAGTTGTAAAATTGTAAAAAAGATAGAAATATATCGTATTTCAATTTCCTTTCATCTTGATTTAATGAACAATTAATCAAATTTGCTCTTGACAAGTCAAAAACCAGAAAAGACTCCTTCCTTAAACAGTGAAGTTGTTTCATGAGGTTAAATAATTATTAATTTAATTATTATAAAATATAGCATAGCATATATAAATTAAAATTTTATTTCACAAAATTATAAACACAAATCAAAATTTATAATACCGGTAATTGTTATATACACAAATAACAAAAATTGTCAACTAAAATCATCTCTTTATGTGCAACAGCATTTTTAAAATGCATGAATGTAAGTACAATTAAATTAACAAGTCTTCTTTAAACTAACATTTGCAATTATTAATTGATTGACATTGTCCAGATAATCAATATTCAATGATTCTGATAATTTCATCATCAGAGTTTAATGCTTTCTGTCTCAACGATGATAGGATCTCTGGTCTCAAAATGTCTAGACATTCCTGTAATGGTGAATGTTATGTATAAAACAACAAAGAGCAATCCAAGGATGAAGAGGAGGGTGTATCTCAGACCCAGCTCCTGGTGAATCTCCTTAAAGAATGTGATGATCACAGATAGAGTCTCTTGTCTCTCTTTTGTGGATGATTTTTCTAGTCTCCGGAAGTGATGAATAACGTCTGTGGCAACTCCTCTTTTCTCTGCCATCTGCCTTGGTCTCAATCCTGCTTTATTTCTAAAACAATGAAAAATGAACATTGAAAATGTTGAAACTCTACTTGTAGATGGAGAATGTATCGTACTGAAAAAATATGGAATATTTATTTTGCAAAAGGCAGTTTGATTCTGGTGCAGGAATTGGGTTTAATAGAAGAAATGGGTTATACATTTCTCAAAATAATTTTATACCTGATAATCTGTTCTTTATAATTTCATATTGTAAATTAATTGAAGCCTGTTGAAGTGTTTTCGTCTCCATCTCTTTTTGCTTTATATTTCAATATTTACATAATTAATTTTGCAAATATGCTTCCTTTATATATGAACCTATAGAATAGCGAAAATGTTCAATTTCGTGTGAACTTTTTTATGATGTCACAATGATAACCGTACATGCTTATTGTTTGACGGTTGCATTATTGTAAACATAAAAATGGTTTATGAATACTATGATATCGTGCAAAATCGACTGAACCCTTTTGGGACGCTCAACAGTCTTATTTAAACCATCCTCCCATCTCCTTACAGTTGTCCTGATGAGTGAAAGGTTTAATCAGACTGGGGTGTTCACAAGAAAAATAAAATTATACATGATAGTCAGATTTAAACTTGATTCAAGTTAAAATTAGATTATTTACACAAATTGGGGTGCACACAATTTGTTAAAAACTTACATTTGAACATCACTTTCACATAAATTTGAATCATTTTCACGAGCGCCCTAAAATGGATTTACCCAATTTTGCTCTCAAATCAGCCATAATGTATAATACGTGCCACAAAGTTAGAATGTGATTATCACTTTAAATTTTGGATTATTTTGAAACCTGATTTTGCAATTAAAATGTATGTTGGAAAGTCTCACTTTTGCATACATGTTGCATCATTTGCAATTATTTTCACTAGCGCCTTAAAAGAATAATCTAATTTAAACGCGATAAGATTCAAACTTTGGAGCACTCATGAAATTATGCCAATGTTGATTTTGGTGCAAAATCAGACAAACTAATTTTGAGGCATTCGTGAAAATAATTTTCTACTTTGAAGCGCTCGTGAAATGTATTCTGGCACCCGTGAAACGTAAGTGGGGCGCTCCAAAAAAAAATTGGGGGTGCTCATGCATGAGGCGCTTTGGCTTTTGAGCAATAGGACAGTAACCCTACTCAGGCCAATATCCACGATCCAAGTAGCCCCAACTACTACACCTGAATCAGAGTATAGCATCTATATGTAGCATTGATATTGATATTTTTTAAACATGTCAATACTTAGCTGCAGGTCTGTAGCTCCCAGTCTGAAAAAATTCAGATGAACAACCTGGAAGCTACAGTGCCTCCCATTGTAAAAAACTGCAATTTATGGCCCAGAAAAAAATGCGCTAGTTTTGGATTGATTAATCTCATTTCCGAACACATTCTGTACAAGTATTTGATTCCAAAACATTCCTCAGACATCTAACTACAGATACCGTTGCTTCTGATATTCTTAAAAACCCCATCACCAGCCCCTTAAAGTGAAGCGGTGCATGTTTGTTTATATGTGAAAATAAGGTTATAAGTCCAAAACTAGAGCAATTTTTTTGGTGCCGTAAATAGCAGATTTTTTCTATGGGAGGCACTGTAGCTCCCAGGTCATACATCCTAATTTTTTCAGAACGGGAGCTACAGACCTGAAGCTAGTCATACTAAATGATAAGGTTTCGTGGATTTTGTCCATCTGAAATGACTAAATAAAGCTATGTAGCTAAATTCAGTGATTGTACTGGACCTGGTATATGGTCAGTGCTAAAAATAATTATTTACCTTGCATTTACATCAGCCCCATAAGAAACAAGCAAATCTATAATCTCACAGTAACCGCTCAAATGTAAAGGCGTGTTGCCATTTTTGTCAAATACTGTGGCATCAGCACCGTTTTCCAATAGTAATTTGGTTATTTCCGAATTTCCTCTACACGCAGCATGGAATAATACAGTTCTACCCATCTGGTCCTTTTCATTCAAATCAACTCCACCCTTTTCAACAAGAAGGTGTAATTCATATGCGTTCTGGTTCTGTACAGCTTCCACAATAGTGTTTGCCGCTTCCATAGCACCAAAATCACATTCTGACATCTCAACACTCTGTCTGTTAGTTATACTTCAGTCGTTCTATTTGATATTCGAAAATATATAAGCATATCATAGTAGGCGAACTGATATCACGATAAGAACAAAGTTATTTGCAATAGTCTGCCTATTATGACTGAAAAAATTACAATGCTGTTTTACGGCTGCAAAAATGTAAACAAGGCTATAATAAACATAATGCGAATCAATTTTAACAATGAAATCGAAATGCTTATATCAAGTTAAAAAAGAAGTAACAAACATTTTAATTTATGTTGCCAAACTAATATCAAGGTAACTTGTCTGAACAAAAATAATATAGTAGCTGTTTTGAAATGTTTTATAGAAGAATAATTTTTTGTCGCTATGCAAAGACCTTTACTTTTTTGCATTGATGTAGGGGTCTCACATAATAACAACATTCACAGGATGAGGAATAAAGATGGGAAAAGTTAAACAATAATGAATTTGAAAAACATTTTCCAGGATTTCAACCCCAGGTAAAATAACGAGTCTGTAGAGGTCATCATCATTTTATTCAAATAAAAAAAAATAAGTGTTTTGTAAATAGGAAAGACCAATTTACACATTTGCTTACAATTTCTATAATGATATGGTCTCTGTTCTTATAGTCAGTTTACAGAGCACAAAGTAAAACGTGTTACTGTTTGAATGAGTTAAAGAGGACATATGCATTCGATAAGACTATTGCTTTTTCTTCTATTTGATTAATGGTGGAAATAGTGTCACATGTTCATTTTTATAAAGTGTATGATTTCTTTTTAAACAATAAAATGGAGTCTTTGTAAAATGGGTAGGCAAACCCGGGCCGGGGCAAAATGAAAGCCGGGGCAGATTGATATTTTTCAATTTTCTTTGTTAATAATAAGCCAATCTAATTGAATTTTTTAGGATATATTACGGACCGGTATATTTGTGGTGCTGTAAATATTGCTGCACAACAATGCGTATTTTGGAATTTATTGACGAATGTTGATTTCCAAATTGGTAAAATGGGTAGGCAAACCCGGGTCGACATTTTACGGGTTTGTGGACTTATTTAAGAAGAAACTTAATAATTCATGTTAAATTCCGTTAAAACGTATGAAGTAATAATTAGATATGGACATCTATTAAATGAAAAATAATCGTTCTGCGATTAATAACAGGTTTTAAGAAAAACCGGGTCATTAAAACCGGATCCGATTGCCCAGCACAAACTCAAAATTTCCGAAATGCAATTATGAGGATGTTAGCTTTCACAAATATTGTGAGATTGTCCAGCTCTAACCGCAAGGAAGTATCCTCAATGGAGCCTTTATTAATAACTTTGAAAAAAAGGTGATTGGTATTTTACTCAGGCTCAGTCTTTTCTTTTGTTGTGGTCGTCTTGGAAAGGGAGTGAACTTCTTGTCGTAGATGCATTTGACCAAGAGGCTTTTCATGTTGTTTATGTCATAATTCATAAAAGCATCAACACATTATATTATTATATTGTTATCAGAAGATATCACTTTGAACTTTAAAACAATTGTTCATTACGACAACTTTCTTCTCAGCTTCCCCTCTTTTGGCTAATTATCATAATTAGACATAACAGCCAACTAACATTGCTTATGTGTGATTACAAAAATAATAGTAAAGCTTGGCAAAGTATATGTACATAGTCTATATTCATCAAATTAATATGTGAATTATTTCAATGAAAAGTAACATCAATAAAACAGAAAATAAATATCCATGTGGGATAACATAAACACGCAACTATTACGGAATTATCAAGTTTGTCCCGGTGATCGGGTCCGGTTTTAATGACCCGGTTTTTCTTAAAATCTGTTACTTTTCGCAGAATTATTAATTTCCATTTGAGAAATGTTTATTATTAGAAAGTATTTCATATGTTTAAACGAAATTAAACATGAATTATTAAATTTCTTCTGAAATAAGCCCACAAACCCGTAAAATGTCGACCCGGGTTTGCCTAACCATTTTACCAACTTGGAAATCAACAATCGTCAATTAATTCCAAAATACACATTGTTGTGCAGCAATATTTACAGCGAATATATATATATACCGGTCTGTAACATATTCTGAAAATTTCAATTAGTTTGGCAGTGTATTAACAAAGAAAATTGAAAAATATCGATCTGCCCCGGCTTTTATTTTGCCCTGGCCCGGGTTTGCCTACCCATTTTACCAAGACTCAATAAAATGCTTTCTTTCGTGATTCATGCAGGATATGATGGCAGCAACATTGCAGAAAATATACATAAACTGAGTTAGTGGGTTATTTTTTTCTGCAATGATTGCTACCTTCATAACCTTCATGAATCATCAAAGAAAGTATTTTACTGTTTATATTTTCATTTTTCTTTTAAAAAATAAATTGATCATAAAAAGTAACTAAATGTATTGTTGATGTACATCAGTACACTAAATAAAAGAAATAGCCAAATCGTCTTCTATGGGAATTCGAGTCTGACATCATAATGATTATTTTGAGCTGTCCATGATTTTTCTTAGTTGCTAAAGGTATCGACCGATCGATAAACTGGTTAAAATTGGATCGTGTAGATTTCAGTCCTGTCAGTTTCTATAGAGCTTTGAATTACAATCAATTTCCATAAGAAATAGAGGGAATCATACTTAGTGGATATAAATATAAAGATTTTAGAAATATTAATAGATTCTCAGAAATTTATTAATGGTAAACTGGCTAAGAACTAATTCTTGTCAAGTACCTGATTCTGGCCGACACTTGATTTTCTGTTTTAAATGTGACATTTCATTGAATTACCATTTTTTTTAGCTCACCTGAGCTGAAAGCTCAAGTGAGCTATTCTGATCACATTTTGTCTGTCGTCCATTTGTCCATCTGTCTGTCTGTAAACTTTTCACTTTTTCAACATCTTCTCCAGAACCAATGGGCCAATTTCAACAAAACTTGGCACAAAGCATCCTTAGGGAAAGGGGATTCAAAGTTGTGAAAATTAAGGACCACGCCCTTTTACAAGGGGAGATAATTAGGAATTATTGAAAATTTTTCAAAAATCTTCTTCTCAAGAACCATTTGGCCAGAAAAGCTGAAACTTATGTAGAAGCATCCTCAGGTAGTGTAGATTCAAAGTTGTGAAAATCATGATCCCCAGGGGTAGGGTGGGGCCACAATGGGGGGTCAAATTTTTACATAGGAATATATAGAGTAAATCTTTAAAAATCTTCTTCTCAGAAACCAATCAGCCGGGAAAGCTGAAACTTATGTGGAAGCATCCTCAGGTAGTGTAGATTCCAAGTTTTGAAAATCATGATCCATGGGGGTAGGGTGGAGCCACAATGGGGGTCAAAATTTTACCTAGGAATATATAGAGTAAATCTTTAAAAATCTTCTTCTCAAAAACCAATCATCCAGGAAAGCTGAAACTTGTGTGGAAGCATCCTCAGTTAGGTAGATTCAATTCATGATCCCCAGGGGTATCCCATATATAAACAGTTGTTTAGGATCTTTTTGAGAACTACAATGCTCAACATATGGTATGATTATAAAATCATCCTGTTAGAAAAAGGTCTTGATTATAAACATAAGAATATCCAGGGGAAAATTTTTTTTATTTACATAGGATCTACATGTATTATACTACATTGTCGAGATATTCGTGATATGACTCCATTAAGCTGATTTTATCATGCCTATTGTTGCTCAGGTGAGCGATGTGGCCCTTGGACCTCTTGTTTATGGGATGGGAGAACTTATGACAGACTAGACCAGGATTTGAACCTAGGCCCCCTGAATCTCAAGTCAGATGCTCTACCAACTGAGCTATCTGGTGCCAGAGATCAAATCAGTCTGACTGTAAGTGTCACATTAGTGATCTTTGCCCTCAAAGATCAACATCCCAGGTTCATTCATTCGATAAGGGTTTATTAAGATCTGATACTCTCCTGTCTAACCCTTGGCAGATTTAGTAAGAGTTTGATGTCATCAGCTATCTGTATTTAATTGTTAACATCAAACAAGTGTAAGAAGAGTGAATTTGTGAACAGATGCTCTGACTAGATAATCAAGTGGCCTGGGTTTGAATCCTAGTCAAGTCTGTCATTATTTCTCCCATCTCATTAAATTGGTACAGTGACAAACCCCTATAGAACTAAGTGAGCTATTTGGCACTAACGATTGAACTGCTTTGACTTTTGCATGTTGACAGGAGAACCATATTTCATTTACTGTATATCAAGACATCTGAAGAAATGATTATGTGCACTTTGCACTTAAAAACATTTGCATGCTTTCAAGTTCAATCCAGAGACTGCATTAACAAAGAATAATTTTACATGGTTACATAGATATATTGAATATTCATAGTATGCACTGTTCAGTCATTGATTTCTGTGCTTTGTTTTCAGTAAGTTCTTGGTCTTCACATGCCTGCTGCTATTTTCCCTGCTGTTTGCGCTGAGGCTGGACAACACTATAGAATGGAGCTACTGGGTCATATTTCTTCCAATCTGGATCTGGAAAATATTTGTCATAGTGGGAGCTTCCTTAGGAAGCTACATTTGGTGGAAACATCCACAGTATAGGTAGGTACAGAGAAACTTTATACTGTTAAAACATCTCTGGCTGAGAGTCAGATACATTCCATGTATCAAGGTTTTTTCTGCAAATATATCTATATAAGAATTCCATGAACTTAGATATTCAATATTAGTCAACTTGTATACGTAAAGATGATCAAAGATGGAAAGGACATTATTGGTACATGTATTTAGATTAATAGTAAATTATCTTTGATATAAAGCAATGAAAATAAACAGAGGTAAGTATATTGGCTTGCAATGACCTCACTGGATCCCTGTGTCAATAACTTGGGATAAATAAACTGGTAAGTTGATAGTTTCCATCTTAACATTTACTGAATCTTCACTTTTAATGATAAGACTCAGTAAAATACACATTTAGCGAAGTGCTAAAAACCAACATTTCGTTTTAAACATATGTTTTTTTTAAATATGATAGATTTATAATGCATTTTAAGCCTAGGGAGAATGGGAGACACTTAGCTTGAAGTATGGCTTCATTAAAAGCCTTTTCACTGTATCTTGTTGTACTGTAATCCTATGCCAATTACAAAGTCTGTGTTTTGTTGTAAAATGGAACACAACAGCCATGTCCAGTTCAAGGCAATAGTGATCTGTAAAACTGATTACAATGTCTGTGTTTTGTTTTAGAATGGAACACAACAGCCATGTCCAGTTCAAGGCGATAGTGATCTGTACAACTGATTACAATGTCTGTGTTTTGTTTTAGAATGGAACACAACAGCCATGTCCAGTTCAAGGCGATGGTGATATGCACAGGGATGCACCTGCTGCTGCTGATGTTTGAGTTCCTGGCTTGTAACAACCTGGAGGCCGAGACCCACTCCTGGATCCTGGTCTTCATTCCCCTCATGTTCCTGTCCCTGGTCTCCATTGGCATCTGTATCTGGGCCGTCAAAAATGACAGGTCTTTTGAGGTAAGACAGAACGTCTTAAAAGTAAAACACACTGATTCATAGTGCAAGGGCTGAACACTTTTGATTTGTTACAAACATATTTTGTTACATCCATTGAATTTAAATTGTGTTTTAACTGTGTTTTACTGTATATTTACTCTGTTGCAAAATATTCACATTAAGTAATGATGCAGTGTTTTGGAAATGTACATGAATATCTGAAGTGTTGTATAAGACCAAGCACCAGAAGCCAAAAGAACATATCACAATGTCATTGTGTGTTTACATAGAAAATTAAGAAACATACTTGTATATTTTTTAATATATTGTCTTTTTTATTTGTAGATGGAGTTCTTTTGCTCAGTTAACATTCTACAGTTTATATTTATTGCTCTGCGCCTTGATAAATACATAGATTGGAGTTGGGTGGTAGGTACACAATACTACTATAGTTCAAATCAGTTACTCTGAAACTAATACATGTAAATACTTTTCAGGCATTTCTTATGCAAACACCTTTAGTGGCCAGTATGTACATTCCTCTGTCTGTCTGTCCAATATAATATGTTCAGAATATAAGTATCACTTATCATTGGCCAATTTTTGTCAAATTTCACCCACTGAGTGGTTTCTGGAAAGAGATGTGCAGTGATGTAACATTTTCCAGATCTAAAGACAAGGTGGAAAAATATCTGTGAAGTCCTTGTCTAGAACATAAGTTCTCTCCCTTTGCCCAATCTGACTCATAGTTCACACAAAAAATGTAGATAAAGGGTGTGCAGTGACATTCAACTTATAGTTTTTGTTTGACTAAACTGACGGCTGTTGAATCTCTTTTATCAGATTGTGTTTATTCCAATGTGGATCGTGATGTGTACGGCTATGATTGGAGTTCTCTATGTCATCATCTTCGCCATTATCACCGTGAAATCTCCTGATATCATTCCTCAGCATCGGCGAGGAAATATTTCAATAGCCATTGGGAATTCCTTCATTGTTGTTCCTTTACTAATATTTGAGGTACTTTTTTTTAAATACATCAGTTATACATGAAATCCTAGGCGTTTCATGTAGTTAACAAATCAAGGCAAAGTACATGCTGTCTGATGGTAGTTTGTGCTTTTATTTTTTTGTGTTGTTTTTTGGAAAAAAATGAGTGATTTGAAAGATCTTTTACACAGCAACTGAAATCAATGAAAGATAGGTTACTGAAGATGAGATAAAATTACAAATATTAACCTTTTTTGACAGGTGCTGTTAGCCAATCGTCTGGATGGGGATAATCATTTTAAATACACTGCCATAACTGTCCCTCTGTTTGTGTCCCTCATAACGATGATATGTCTCTCATTTGGATCAAAGGGAGGCAACCAGTGTAAGTATTATCTCCTTGCATAACTTATTGTGGAGAATATAGAGCATTTTTTCATGTGTAAATGTGGGTCAGTTAGTATGTTATTGTTCACAAGCTTGTTGGCAAGTTTTTAAAAAAATCATAAAAATTTAAAACATTTCATAAACTAAATTTTGGATATGTCTGAAAAAGAGAAGTGTTACTGTTGTTTTTAGGGTGGTTCGGAATGCGCAAGGACTTCTGCCAGTTTCTCCTTGGAGTGTGTCCCTTCCTTCAGGAGTATGGTAATATATCATACTCCCTCCACAAAAACCGCCAAAACCAAGAGGAGTCCAACACACAAACCACGACAGACACCGCCAAAAAATACAAGCTTCCCGATGTCTCCAAAGTGGTGGTGCCGGTCATTTCCATAGAAACACCAGACTGAGCATGAACTCCTGCCTGATTTCTCTGCATTGGGCAGTCTGATACCTAACTGATGTTGAAAATGTTCATATGCATTCCATTTTCTGTTCATCGAGAGCTCGCTTATTCGTTTCATCAACAGATATAAAGACTAATGTGGACAGAGGCTGATTTACAAAACAACAAACTGTCATATGCTGTCTTTTATTTTGAATTGTGATGTGATGCTTCATGTGATCGTTATACATGTATTACATGTTTTTATTTTAGCTTTATCTCCCTCTGTACCTTCCATCATGAGTGATACGTACATCTACAACCTCTGACTGGTATTAACCACCACACTTTGTTTAGTTAGTACCCAGCTCTCAGAAATTAGTCGTTCATTGTGGATGTACAAGGGTTTGAACATTTAACTGATCAACTTTCTCTGTTTTCAAGAGAATGTCCATGCATAACGAGTGAGACATTTTAACACACTAACACATGTTTATTAATATTAAGAAATATTTATGTTTTCTATGATAATGAAGATATTTCATTTCTTAAAGAGTTATCTTAATTTGGATTATTAAATGTAAGAAATATGTCATTTAAATAATAATTTTGAAAGAATAAAATATTTTGTTGACCAGTGAGAGGTAGTTGATTTTCGCCCTGTTTGTGTCATGTCCAATGTCTGACAGTCGACTACTTTTGTATGTCTATGTCTAACAGTTGAGAACTAATTTGTTAGACAGAGAATCCTAGTGTATTACAGTATATTCCTATAAAGCCTTCATTTTACAAAATAATTTAACTTTGTTATATACAAGTAAAGAGAAGTTAATTTGTGACCAAAAACAATTTTTGTATTTTTACATTTGTGCAATTGAATTATAGGCAATAATGCTTTCTGATGTGATATTTTCTATTTCATCGTATTTTTGCATTCATTCGAAGGGTAAACCTGTTTATTACATAACTCATATGTGTCAATATATCCTGCCGTTTAGCTCATCTGAGCCAAATTAAAATTTGCTCGATATCTGTATTTCATTTTGTCTGTGTTGGAGTTGTCTTCCATGGCATTAACTTCTCAAATTTTCATCAAATTGAGGAGATAATATAAAATAACAATAATAAAAAAGGGTTTTTTTTAAAAGAAATCCCCCCCCCCCCCCCCCAATAAACCAGCAAAATCAAAATTTTAACATAACTTTTCTTAACATGTATGGTAGAATTAATTTGTTCAAACCATGACTGTTGGAATCAGAAAGAGGCCAAGGGGGTTAAAACCCCAAATTGTAATACACTACATGTATGTTAATAGAGTTTTTAGACTGCTTACTCTGAAGCAAATGGAGCCTATAACTTTTGAAAGTAATGTGACAGTCAGCTAATATGTTTGATTTAGAGAGGTGCCTCAACTAGGTGTACATCTTTAATTTAGTAAAATATAGTAAATAATAAAAATAAAGGCAAATTAGTATAATATATTTTTGTCCTTGCTTTCACTGACAGTGAATCCTTATTCCCTGTGCAACTTGTTGTGGAGGAAATATAGCATTGCTAGCTCTGTTTGTGGGAACATTTGTGTGATTATGTGCATAGGTTAGTGTACAAGGTAGTCTAAATGAAGAAAATCTTAGCACTTAATCATAAATCTTTGCATAAATATTGTAAGTAAAACCCTATTAATTTTTCAAAGTTATCCTTGAATTAACTCCAAGGGGACAAAAAGTGGATTTTTTTTTTTGGGGGGGGGGGGGGGATACATTGAAATACAATGAACATGCAGGATATAATTCATGAAATTGATAAGAAATCGAGGTAGATATGATATTATCAGTTAAAATTGATGCAAACTAGGTTGATACATTTTTAATTTAAGATCATATAGTAACAAGTGGGGTCAGAAATAGGTCACTATAGAACATGGGCCACCTCGATAGGTCATTTCGACTTGGCTGTGTAGGTGAGCCATAAGGCCCGTGACCATGGGTCTCGTGGTTATTTTCCGTCTTTCTTCTTGTATATACACAGTTCTCTGTTGTATACTATTATTGGACAGGCAACATGCTGAATTGTCAAGTTACAATCTATTGGGCTATGCTAATCAGATTGAGTTAAGTGAAAAATTAACAATTCTAATGAGATGTTTTTTTTTCTGTCAGCTGTTTATCTATCTGTTTATATATATTCAAAATAGCAAACTTTATTTATCTATTTTATCATATACACATGTATTATGCTTAGAGGTGAAAATTTTCATATTGTTGAAAGAAGCAAAAGATGCGCACTGATATTGAAAATTAAAATGCTGAAACCAAACGAAAATATGAATAAAGCAAGTGATACTATCTTTTTTTATTTGTTTTCTTATCATAGCATATGTTTCAATTTTCTTAAAACTGGGTGTATCCACGGAAACAGGGCCTAGTTGCTTATCTTTTTGGACATTGCCCCCGGTTCTTGGTTGTATCCATTGTAACATCGCCATGTTTGTTTAAGATGACACTGAAACCAAATACATTTATCGAATATTAAAACGATAAGTTATTTGTTCTGAAATACCGTTATATTTTAGAATTTTATTTTGTAGTTCCAATAACGAATGTGCCTGCATTAAGGTGCACATATCTGAGGGGTATAGGCGGCGGATGCGATGTACTAGTATCTGGGCTCTTTGTACAATATTCCAGCTTGACGAATGCTTTTTGTGTTGGGGGGGGGGGGGCGTAAGATTGAACCTTTGATGAAAATATTATGTTCATTATTGTTTCATCAGAAGAGACAGTATAAAAGTTCGCTAAATTATTTTTCACGATTCAGGTAGAACCGCCGGCTTTATGTATAATTTTTAATTGACCAATATTACCGATGAATCTTACAAATTGACTTAGTATTATTTTTTTTAGGATCGTCTCACTTTAAAGAGGCATGGTCACGATTTTGGTCAAAAATTATTTTTCGATTTTTAATGATTACAATGCTTCAGTAAGGCATTTTTAATATGCAATCAAAATTTGAGTGTCATTCGTTGAGTTATAAGCGAGATACAGAGCTAACTCTTTGTCTTGTAAACAAATCTTTTGTTTACATTTTGAATGTTGAAATGAAAATTCCAGTTTTATACCTAAAATTAATGTGTTAAAAGTTAGGAACTGTTTATTTATGCTTAGAATGAATAAGGAGATAGATAAATCAGCTTGAAATTTGTTTTTATTTGGTATATTGAACCCATGTATACAAAAACAGGGCACGATCCTTGTTTACATGACAAAGAATTGTGAGCCCTGTATCTTACTTATAACTCTCCGACTGACTCTCAAATTTCATTTGATCATTAGAAATGCATTCCTAAAGCATTGTAAATAATAAAAACAGAAAAATAGAATTTGACCAAAATCGTGACCATGTCCCTTTAAGAAAATATCACAAATATTTTCCCGGTTACATTTTAAAACTTGGCAACCTGTATTATACCACATGTAAAGGACCATTTCGCCGATCATCACCGATGATTCAGCAGCAGAAGCAATAAGGCCACATTTAAAATCACTATATCCCCGTCCTCACAAATGCCGGGCACAGGCGCCTGACTTAATCTAATTATAATTATTCTCTGTATTGGTTTGAACATATTTTATTGTATATATAATAATATAGAAAGGGTTCGAACACAAGTTCTTACAACTTACTAGGTTCTCACCCTATTTTCATAGTACATGGACTAATCTTATCATAAAAAGAAATATTTTTGATGGGATTACAATTCAGTATCGCGCATGCTAGGAACTGTCATTTACGTAACAAAGGAATTGTGAGTTTGGTATCTCGTTTTAACTCGATATTTTGTGAATTAAACATATTGTATTGTTTGTCTGTTGTTGTTTTCTTAACTTTTGACAAAATTCACAAAGAATTATTATATCAAAAATTGTATAGTATAAAATACATAACATATACACGGCTTCTTGTACATAAAACTGATTTGGAAAAGAACTACAGTTTCCGCTCTTTTTTTCTCTCGTTTGGTTTGGACGTTTAAGAAATCTTAAAGATAGAGAAATCAACTTTAAAAACATTGGTTGCTTAGATTAGTATCCTTTCTGATATAATTTATTTTAACAAATGAAATTAAAATATGACTATTTGTTAAAATGAATTATATCAGGAAGGACATTAGGAATAATTATGATAATTATATAATTAACGTTAAGTGTTTGTAGCGGGGACCTGTAAAATAAAATGGTTCTAGTCTTAACTTCACCATTATAGCAATCTACTAATGCGTTCAATATGACATTGCCGTTGCAACGACCTTGTTATACCAATGTCTTGCTATCAGTGTCTTCTTTACAATACCTTTGTTTGACTGAGATATGAAATGATGGCATTTGCAATCTGCTGTTAATCTAACAACAACAAAAAACAACAACAAAAAACAAAAAACAAAAAAGGAAGAAAAGGGACAAAATTTTTGGCATGATAACCAGCTGCCCCTTTTTAAAATTTTGATAATCGTTGCTCATAACTGTATTTCTTGGGTCTGAATCTGAAGGAAATATGCATTTTTTCCTCGACCGTTCAAAATACACTCAATAAAGAGATGAACTTTTTAATCAACTTAATGACATTAATGTACCTTTTCATATTTACCAATATTCTTTATGGTAGTTCTGATTTTTCACACAACTTAAATTGTAACGATTTTCCTATGTTCACAGTTATACTAGAGCTTCTACGCGTTTTTTGACTCTCTAAAAATACACTACTTAAACATACATGTATTAGATATTTTATATTTACTTATTTATGAGTACTCTTTTTAATTACTGTTCTTTTCAAATGGGCTAGATCATGAAAACTCCATTCCTATGTTTGTATGTCTGTGATTATGAATGAAGGTGGTGGGTTTGTAAATGTAGATGTGAATGCATATGTTAACCAACAAATTGTCTTACAATTTATTTATGGTAAGTTAATATAATTATTTAATATTCAATTATCCCTTGTCTTACAATAAATATCAATAATACCGCTATGTAAACTAGTAACATCATAAAATATTTTATAACACCTTGACTATTTTAAAGAGGGTTTACATAGGCTTTGCCTATGAATTTGAATTTTCAATAAAATATGTTTATTTAAATTAAGATATTGTATCTTTTGGGCAAATAACTTTGAGCATAAAGTTCCACCAAGAATTATGAAGTTTCTGGAGCCAGATTCACAAAGCTGTCATAAGATATGTATAGCAAGATATATTCTAGGACTTCCATACATCTAGGATCATCATGCATTTCGACTTATGACAATCATAAGATTTAAGATAATCTTTCGGAAACTTATATTTTCTTTTACAAAATTTGAAATGAGAACTTGACAAAAAGAATCTACCAAGATCATTACTATATTTATTACAAATTTTAAATGATGTCATTGTTTTAAAAACATGTATGAATATAAAATATATTTAAATTTGTAATATACGATTAGTTGACCATCTATCACTTATTACATTAACCTTAGCATATGTGTAACTTATCAAAGAATAGATGATTTATATGAATGGTCATACGGACTTTATGGAGGATTTATATGAATGGCCATGCGGACTTTATGTGATACAAAATAGAAGGCTCCTTATTAAAAAATAGATCCTCCATGCTTACCAAAGGACCAGGCTGAAGCTAGCAGCCACTAACAGTAGCCACTAAGCCAGTAGAAGCTAGCAGCCAATAAGGAAAATAAGAATAATTCCTTTTTTACGTATATTTATATAAAATTCAGCAGTTTACGATTAAATATTATAATATCAATTATGCAAACCCGCTTGCGCCCCCAACAATACGTCTTTTGAATTTATTGGGCTGTATAGTACAAAATCGATTCGTAGTGTTATCACGGAGAGAGACAATGGAAAATGTAAATATTTTTAAATATTCAACATTATGGCAACTTCATTCACTTTTATTGCTAAAGAGCATATAATTGTTTAACTTATACAAACAACAGGTACAAGATAACCGGTGTCCATTTTTATCAATGTTTTCTTGCTTGTCCTTTTTTTTCAATTATAAAGTGGATTCGAAAATAATTGTAAATAGAAGTGGTGTTTGTATATTAAGGTGAATATAGTATCCTAAAGATATAGCATCATAAGCGATAACTATTACTGGTAAGCATAAGAGACAGCGCAAGAGATCACTTCTCTAAAATGCGGATTTGCGGGATCCCTAGGCGAGGTGGCCGACTCCGTAAGCAATGATTAAATAAAATTTTAAAGCTTAAAAATCATATCTAAAAAATCAAGGTAGATAATGTTATCTGCCCAGGCTTTTTAAGAAAACTCATTGAAAATGTCCTCAAAACTAGAAAGTAAAATCGGTCACCTTATTTTACAGATTCGTTAATAGAAAACCTGCTAATCTTTTAGAAGAAATCTGAATAATTTAAGTGTATTTTAGCCTTTTACTGTATAAGAAATTGACGTTTGACATACAAAACTCTGCAAATACAGACCAGTGGCGGATATAAGGGGGGGGGGGGGGGAGGAAGGGGAGGCGCCCCCCCCCCCCCACCTAAAATTGTCAAAATAAAGTTAAATCATACTCCTTCTGGCAAAGAAAATGGACAAAGTGCGAGTTTTTGCGAGTTTTAATTATCAACTTTTTGGAAACTCATGGGATTTCTCTACATTAAACTAATTTCAACGGAGTAGTATGAAGACAACCCGTTGATTCAGTGGTGTAACGTACAGTAGAAAGCCCATTTTAGTTACGCTCTCCTTGGGTTCAAATGTGACCAGTCACCCACTTATAAGTAATTGGTTGTACTAGCTTGTGATTTTAACTACTCTTTCGTGTTATTATGATACAAGCTGGCATCGTTATCTTTTTTTAAACTTCATTTACATCGTCCCATTAAACTAGATTTTTTAAAATGATTAATTTACACCATTCGTAAGGAAAAAAAGGAAATGGTTCTTATATTTCTTCAAGGCATAAGGTTTTGATGGGATTTCTGAAAGTCTTAAATCTACAAACCTTTAGAATTATAAATAATTATTTTACTTTTAAGTTTTAGCACGAAAAGAAATATCACAAAAGTCTAAATATGAAGACTACAATAAATTTTATCCAACAAAATTTCTAGAATCCAGCAGCTTCCGGGGGCTTCGCCCCCTGGGCCCCCATAAAAATAAAAGGAAATGTTTCTTTATACATCTGCAATGCACAGGTTTTTGATGGGATTCCTGCAGGTCTTAAATCTGCAAACCTTTAAAAATTGTAAACAATTGTTTAACTTTTAAGTATACTCACGAGAAGAAATATCACAAAAGTCTAAATTTGAAGACTTCATTTTACCCCTACAAAATCTCTAAAATCCAGGAGCTTCGCCCCCTGGACCCCCACCAGGGCTTTGCCCTGGACCCACTGGGGGCCTCCAGGCGGCTCCTAGACCCCTTGCCTAAAACTGGTACCCCCTCTAACTTCAAATCCTGGATCCGCCACTGCAGACATTTTGCATTTTGATATCTAAATAATAAAATCATATCTTAAATCATTATGGGTATATGTATATATAAAATACAAAATATTTTCTGCGATTTCTTTTAAAACAAATTATTAGTAACAAAAATACGTCAACTGTTCTAAAACAAATATATTTGTATAATGATGGAAGAGTCAAGAAAATGTTGATCTAATAATTTTTTTTTGTCTGATGTATTCTGTGGTTTCAATGTTGGCTAAGCGTATCAATCGATCACAAAAACTTTCAACAAAAAGTTACCCTTTAAAAAATACCCCAAATACATAAATTACGACAAAGGTAAGTAAATTGAACCTATTAGTTCTATTGCATGCACAATTATTAAAGATACCTTACCTTACCCTATCACTCCTACACAAAATATATTTTTGCGATTGTGATTATTGCGGAAAACATTTTTTTTTAAATTCCGCTTCAATGGGTTACGTATTATTTTTGCAATGGTCGCCATATACATGTAGATAATCTCTTCGAAACTACTGAACTCATTTTAACAAAACGTAAAACATCCTTTGGTGAAGGACTTTTCGGACATAAACATTCAAGCTTCCCTGGGGAGTAAAGATAACATTTGAAAAAACTGAAAATATAATTATATCTACATGTGTCAGGAAAATCGTCCAAAGAAACACCCGAGCAGATCTGACAGAAAAGTGTGCAAGAATAATCAAATTGTTCCAAGTGTCCACCCTCAATCGCCCAAGTCAGTTGTCATGTTGTAAATTTTGCCGGGTGGCAGTAAATACAAAAATTTACAAAATGACAAATGTTTTGCATTTTTTTATTGAATATCTAAACTTAAGTCTAGTTGTGTTATTTGAAATCTGTTATTACGAAGGTGAATGTCCAACAAATTACCCCTATAAGCTGTAACTATACGCAGAGATTTTAGGTTTAAAATAGAATTTACAGAGCTCCTTGTCTCAGAGCTAAATGTAGTCTAAAATCTAGCTCTCTTGAGACAGTAGACGCGGGCAACAACTCTGATAATATGCCTTACCAGTTTTGATTAAAAAAAGCTCACGCAAGTCATTCAAGACAGGGTAACTATACAGAGGTTAATGAGCTGGAAGAACAACAAGTTATCCAACAGATCTACCTTGGAATTTCAGATATGATATTTTAAGCCAAAACTATTTTTTTTTTTTACAAAAATTCCAAATATTTCAGCTTTAAAATTTAAAATTTGAGAATATTTTTTTTTTCATTTTTATATAGAGCTCTTCTTCTGAAGAAGATTAATATAGTCTAAAAATGGCCACGACCCCCCCCCCCCCCCGTTTTTCCAGGAATCTAAACTATGGATGTGAATGAAATGCGTTCAAATCTTGATTGAGTATTGGGAACTTATTCAATTTTTGTTTCCTATCTGCGATCGATCACATGTACCTTTACCTGAACAATGCACGAAACACAAAATAAAAAAAAACATTGAAAGTAACCAGCTGTTAACATAATAACAATATTTCAAGTGCATCTAATTAGCATTAGAAATTCTTTTTAAACAAAAAGATGTCATATGCTGCGTTTATCGCCCTGAATTCATGCCGCCTATACAAATTAGCAACACAAAGTTAAACCTACATGGAAGCTAGGAACTGTCTCAGTCACATTTGATAAACCTTTCGCCCACTCAATAACGATCAAAACAAAATTTTCTCATAAAGAAATTTTAATTTAAATATCTTTAAATTTAATCAAAACATTTAAGTCGTAAATATGAGAAAGTAGGATCCGTGAAGAAATAAGAGCGCTTAAAATCCCATATAATCCGCCGAAACCTTTGCAACTCTGCAATGTCGGTAGGGAGATTTTGGGAGAGAGGGTTGGTAGGGAGATTTTGGGAGAGAGGGTTGGTAGGGAGATTTTGCGTGCCCAAAGTACTAGTGTACTATCATACGTATAATCACAGTTTCCACACTTACAAATTCAATGAATGTCAATTAATTCTGTATGATTCCAAAAGTTAAGATGTCAAGAATTAAACGATTTTGTTAACACAGACGTTTAGAATCTGTCGATTGAATTTACAAAATTAGCAAATGTAACGTTCACAGGTTGATTTTTATATGCATAAATAAAAAAAAGCAGTGATCCTCAATTTCAATTCCCAATTTGAGGGGTCACTTACTGTCCCGATTTGTATAAATTACATGAAATTATACACAAAAATGAGTTGTTTTTGAATTATGATAATACATCTGTTATGGTTATGATATTTCTCTTACAATCTATAAGGAGTATTGATTTGATAGATCGAGTGTCTCTTGAAATATATTTTCAAAATTGAAAAAAATTCCATAGGACATCCTACTATTTATCTTTAAATCCCAATGTTACATACATACATACAATTAATTAGATTATTTTTAACATTACCTGTACACTTATTAAACTATTATTTCAAAATTTAAAAAATTCTGTAGGACCGTACCATCTACTACATGTATATTATATAATAACATAATGAATGACAACTGTAAATTTACAGTCAAAAATGCACATTTGTTGTTTAAATAACTATTGGCTTGTAAGCTAAAAGCTGTCCCGATACATATTTTCTTTACACAAAAAGCATCTTCCCAAGTCAAGGATTTCTGATCCACTCCGCTCTACATAAACATTTATGTGGAGCAGAGCGGATCAGAAATCCTTGACTTGGGAAGATGCACAAAAAGCGGTTATTTAGATTTCTGGTTTTTTTTTGTTTAAACTAAATTGTTTTGTTCATTAAAATATGTCCAAGTGTACATGTATAATTTTCCCTGTCGAAATGCTTAATGAGTTATCCCTGTACAAGTCTCTTAAATTGTATCTGTATGTATTAATGTGAAAAATACGAATGATTTAAGTAGGATAGGATATGATTATTCTAATTCAAGATGTTCCTAAGTTACCATCGAGCTACATCTTAAGATGTGTCCTAAGTTGATCTTTGGATGTTCCTAACTTTTTTCCTAAGTTATATCTTAGGAACACACTTAGGTTAGGTCATATCTTAGGAAAGGTTCGTGAACTTGCCTGCTGGGAATTATATTGAGGTAAACGGAAATAATTAACGTAAAGTGCCGTTGATTAGCAGCATTTTCTTTAGAATTCTTCGAAGTGACACTTGTCTAGTTCAACACTTATACATAGGTATCAAGTACAAGTTAAAAGAAATAATTCATATCTTTATTACATAACGTCAGTAATTAAACCATGGTATTCATTGGACATTTGAAAAATTGTCAGGTTCACTAGAACTGACACTTTTTATTGAGTGCTATTTTAAGTCTTTGTTGCGCAATTTGCCATATAATTTTGATGTCATGTTATTTTTTTTAAACATATGTGACATAACTTTCAATGATTAACTTTTGATTTACAAACTTTCAGAATTAAATGTGCCTGTTTTGCATTAATATTAGTCAACTCTAATTTCCCTATATGTCATTCCAAGGTAACAAAAGAACAATAATTAATACTCTCTACGAAGTACCCCTGTATTGTTTTTTTTTTTTTTTTACCCAAAAAGGTATTAAAATCAAATCATTCTAGGATCCCATTACAAGTTACTTAACATTGCAAAACTATATCTATCAAAAGGCGCATTATAACTTAAATTTAATTTATCTTAATTCAACCAATATTTTATCATGGATCAAAATTAATATATAAAGGAATTGGACGACAGACTGACAACAAGTCTTCTCCACAAAGAATATAACTTTCTTCATGGTTAAATACTTTTCGATTCCTCTGTTCAATCCGAAATAAAATCTCTGCAGAAAAGAATATTTTCCCAATATACCAAAGCTTTCGTCCACTTGTCAAATTTATTGATGCTGTGTAGGATTCTTTGTTACACTTTACAGCGTCTTTGATCTTGGTTCATACTTACATTGTCTCCATTACATTGGGTCTTATATATCCAATAGACACCGGATATTTCAGGCACGTAGCATCGTTTTTGAAAGGGGGGGGGGGGCAGACTCATCTAAAATTTCTTGACACGCAAATAAATTCAATTTTTTACATGCTCCCAATAAAGAGGGAGGGGGGGGGGGGGCGCAACTCCATGATAGCTCCCCCCAATTGATGCTACGTTCCTGTATTCATTGTAGAATAAAGAGATCAACTACACATAGATCCATCATAAGGTAAAAGGTAAAGAGTCTTCGTGTTTTTTCTAGACTGGAATGCATTGCCTTTGGAGGTCAAGGAAATTAATTCTAAACAAAAATTTAAGAAAGCTGTAAAATCTTTCTTGTCTACAAATGCAAGAGATACTATATGTCTGCTTGTCCGATTGCCTTTTTATCTTAAAAGTATGTTGTTATTACATTTAAGTTATAAATGAATAACAAAGGAAACATGTCATTTTTCAGAGCATTATGTTATATTCCTTTTCAGTACCCTGCCTAAATTCCATTGTGTATTTATAGTGTACTTTTTTTGTTATTAACTTAACTGTTATATGGGGACCCCGTTATAAGTAAGCTTTTTAACAAAGCTTTTTATGGGCTATCCTTAAGTAATAATTATCATTTGTATGTCATGTAATCTATATTATAATAATTGAACAAACTGATCCTTATGAAGTTGCATAGTGCTGAGATAATGAATGTTTTTCTATGTTATATATTTATATGTGTAATCATGGCATTCTGTGATATATTTACCTGAATAAAATGAATTGAAATGAAATCATAACTTCGAGTTAAAACATATCTGTGATTGTTATATAGAAAAAGATTGTTCTTTGTTTTTGTTGCTTTTTATGTATTAAAGCGCGTAAAGTAAAATATTCTTTTACATCTAAAATTCATTGATTTTTAAAGTGCAGGGTTCATAGTCCACTGATAAATGAATATTTAAAATATCTTTATTTTATGCTGTATACACATGCACCAGTAATTATTTAACACTATTTTGTAAGGTAATTTATGACAGTTTGCACGGGGACTACCATCTTTGAAGGCGACATCTGGAAATAAAAGGAAAACATTTCACCAACAATCCTCAAAATCCTAATCCGGAAAGCTCGTGCTTTGAAAATTGATATATTTTTTTAATACTATATTTTTAACACTGGCAGAAAAAAGTTAAGGGACCTGTTCATAAAGATTAATTTTTCTATGAGTGATTATAAGAAAAAAGTAGGTTTAAAAAATGGAAGGACCAATGCCCCCCCCCCCCCCCCCCCCCCCCCGAATGATGCCAGTTAAACAATGATCTCGTAATGGACAGGATGGATTGAATTAAATGTAAATGAAAATACGTGAATAAGGATTGAACAAAGATTCTATATTCCACAATTCGCTATAATTTGATCAGCATATAAAAAGTATAATCAAAAGATTATAAAGATTTTATAACATAATACCTTTGTTTCTTTCTTACAATGCACTTGCACTTTACATATAAATAGTTAACAAAGTTTACAATCTAACAAGTACTTTAATTTTTGTGGAACGGCGGTTTTTGTATATATTTTTTTTAGAATATCACCACAGAATAACGAATTTAATCAACATTTTTTTTAAAATAAAAAAGCTATAAATTTTTAACTATCTAAAATTAGAAATGAATAAATCAATGTTATTAGGATTTATTAATAAAATATAGCTTTTGAAAGTATTCAATCTATAAAGAAAATTGAGTAAAAACCCACAAAATGTTGTATTTTATTTCTTAAGCAAACCTCATTATATTTACTTTTCTTCACAAAGTCTTTATAATATGCAAGAATACAATACAAGAAAAAAATTCGAAATAAATTGCAAAAAAAAAAATCAACAAGGTACTAGTAATTCGAAAGTATATAAAGTTAGAGAATATATTCACTTTAGTTTGATTATTATCCTCAATTCGATAGAATTAAATGATAAGAATTTTTGGGGCATTATCTTTCTATTTAGAAATATTTAAAATTTATATTATTTGACATTGACCCGACCTTGCTACAAAAAAAAAAATGGTTGAATTTGATTAATTGATACTGGTACTTGTTAATTTTGTCTGTTTAAGTGACTTTGTTATAAATTTTAAGAATTTCTGAATATGATAAGTATGAAAAGACTCCTTCCTTAATAAGTTGTAATAAACTGCTCCTTAGAATTGACTACTTGTTTTCAGAGAGCTGGATGGCCGTGGCCATTTTAGTCTACTTTAATCGCTTTAAGAAGGAGATCTTAAAATAAAGATATCAGAAAATATTCAAATCTTGAAGGTAAAAGATTTAGAATATCTTTAGACTTAGTAATATTGTATGGCTAATAAAATAATATTTGAAATTTCACGGTAGATCTGCTGGGCAATTTGTTGACCATCCAGCCTCCATCATGGAGTACGGTTTCATTAAAAAAAATATTGTTTGAAAATTGACCGTCCATTTCATTGAAATGGAAATATCATGGGGGAAATATGGCTTATCTCAATGTTGGCGATACTAGTATTTTTGTTTAACCCACGTTGTTGGTGCTTTTTTTTTTACCCACGATATTGGTACTTTTGTTTCTGGAATTTTTGTTAAACCAATTAAACTGATACTTTTGGTACTTTTGTTTAACCCACGAAATTGGTGCTTTTGTTTTATCCACAATACTGGTACTTTTGTTTAACCCACAATAGTCTTTTGTTTCTGGTTCTTTTGTTTAACCACGATACTGGTACTTTTGTTTTATCCACGGTATTTTCACTTTTGTTTTATATATACAATTGGTATTTTTGTTTTATTCATACTATTGGTATTTTGTTTCATCCACTGGTATTTTGTTCAACCCATGATATTGGTATTTTAACCATGGTTAAGGTAATTTTGTTCAACCCATGATACTGGTACTCTGTTTTACACACGTTACTGGTACTTTTGTTTTAACCATTACACTGTTAATTTTGTACCGGGTCCCTTTGTTTTATACACGATAATGGCACGTTTCACCCCAAATCTTACACTTCGTTTTACTCACAATACTAGTAGTTTCGTTTTACCAAAACGTCCATGTCATTACTTTTATGTCTTGGCTTACGATATACACAATGAATTCACACACATGAATGTCAAAAGTCCAATTAAAAATAAATGCATGGTTTTTTGTTTTAAATTTTTTGCTTCTTTAGCATAAAATATGTCAATACTTTGCTTTGAAATTGAAAATTTGTCCCTATTAAAACTTAAAAAAAAAACCTTTTGAAAATACTTGCTTTCATGAAAGTTATATTTCTACACCTATCTTACATTCTTCTTTCCATAACTTTCGTACCGTACAAGGGTTGATTATTCCAAATCATGCCCAGGTCGAGTCTCATGGATTTGTGACAGAATTATTCTTCAGATGCGTGTTCGATGAAGTTGCCCAACGACGAAGGACACTTTTGAAAACATAGTAACTGTTGTTTGGTTTAATAACATTAGAAAGACTTTTGATGTTTATCCCAATACTCCCAATTCATGTGACTGGTAACATCTTACGAGGGTTGTTCCAAAATTGCGTAGACAATTGGTGTTTTTCAGTTAATGGAAGACACAGGAAGGTTCAAGTAATTTGCATTAAGATTATGTGTTGATATCAAATATTGTGCGAGAATTAAATTAGTAAAATGAAAGCACACTAGATCATAAATTCAACATGCCGTGCAATGTCAAACACGAAAAGTTTAAATCAACAGAAAGAAATGAACATCGCGAGGAAAAGTTCTTTTCGAATGAAAAAATTCAAATACAAAAGGCATTTAAATTTGTTTATTATTCTATTATTTACAAAAAATAAATGTTTTTGTTAAACAAAATTTTTGAATATTTCATAGCGTGTTTTGTGACAAGTTGAAGTGTGAAATCGTAATAAAATGACGACGTCAGCGTTTGAGGCGGCGCACCGATAACTAATAAAATTTTGAAAAGACCTTGAAACAAATCCCAAACCGATTTTAAAGTAAATGAAATTAACAAAATCGTTTAGAAATGCATTTTGTGAATTAGTAGTCTAGCAACAACATAGAAAATAGTCGGACGAGTATGATGACATCAACTGAAAAAAGAAACCCCGAGCAGTAGGAATGGACGACAAAATGCTGAACGACACATTTAGGAAGCACATTGCGCCGCCTGGCAAAATTTATCGTTTAGTAATCTTTCTTTTTCTCAAAAAATAAATAAAGTGCGGTGTTGATTTTTGGGGTATTGTTTGTCAAAGTTTCATGGAACAAAAAGTAGTTGTATAATAAAATTGCAGTGAACAGATTTTAAGTTTGGTGTTCTGTCTACGTAATTTTGGGACAACCCTCGTAAATTTATTAATTCTGGAGGAAAAGAGTCTAAAACTATTAATAACCTTGGATGTTTCGGCAACACATTGGATAGCGTTCTGCAATCTCACACAAACAGGCCAAGGGTGTCTGAAACTGACTCCCGTCGGAAGATAAAACATAAAATGAATGTTTTCTACAATTTATTTTAACAAAAGCGATGATACAATATAGCACTAAACACAACTGACCACCAAGTGACACGTGACACGATGTCGCCCAATCACAGTCCTTTTTAGAGTTGCTTTAGCAACTTGCATGTCAACAATGAGAATGAAGTCTTAACTTGGTTAAGCACAGCTGCTAGGGCAGATGACTAAGCATGATGTTTTGACTGTGTCAGATAAGCGTGTCGATCAAAACGAGATTCCTAGTAAAAATTGATCACAAAAAAGAGAGAAAAATAAAAACCACAGTAGGAAATAGAAGACCTACTGATAAGTACAATATGCAAAATTGGGAAAAAGTTTACAAGTAAACAGTTTTACAGATCTATATAAAATGACCAAAACTTCTGCGTTACATATATAATATCAAAATAATCATGATTGATATAGACATTGTTATGACATCAAAGTTGTACAATTCATCTTATTGCTCGAAGATTGGATATCAGAGACGGCTTTCGAGACTTGATAGGGAAAGTTAATTTGGTTTTATTCTGCCAACTCTAAGCAAGTTTTAACACCTAATATACGAGCAATGGTCCCTTATCATATTTTATTTGAATTTTTCAGCGACAATGAGAAAACTTTTCAGGTGGTAAAGCCCTCTCTTATGTCTACAGCATACACTCTGAATGGTGAATGTTTTATGTTGTCCGTATTTAAAGACTTCACTATCCCCCAGTTAACGAAATGACGCAGATTTTTCTTTGCTAAACAAAATTGCAGACCTATTGTTTGCACAATTATTAGAAATGACTGTACCAGACAGTTTAATTTCAGAATTACGAATAACCTTGCAATATTGTGCCATATGTATTATGAAATTTTGACTGGATAAAAGACATGAAAGTAATATATCCCATTTATAATGTTTTATGACCTCATAATGTTGATAGACCATGGCTGAATAACCAAAGAAGCAGACTCCCTAATGTTATGCAATAAATCCCACCATCATTTTAAATGTTCATCAATCACTTTAATGAATACAGGAATATAAAGCGTTAAAATTGACAGTGACTTTGCTCTTCAAAGTGGAAGAAAAACTATTCATAGCTAGGGGTGGTTGAACGGAAAATGGATACAAAGAGAGAGATACGTGTAAAATGTATAGTAAATTGATCAAAAGCTTGGCTTGGCATATCTAGAGAATTCACATGACAAAACCTTAAGTACAGAAAGGTACTCGGACTCGCAGAAAGGGTATTAAAAATTACTAGAACATCGTCCACCTATCACAACACAGAACAAATGTCACGTGACGTACATTTAAAATGAGCGCGAAATTTCAATGTTAATGGAAACACATTAGTAGGAATTACCCTGGTGAGGAAGTCCCTCCTTTCTCAGATACATTCACGGTCTTTGGTACAATATCCTT